>CM065727.1:67691069-67716069 GCA_033310375.1 Conus canariensis
ATTGATTTCCAAATTTTTAGTTTTCCTCACTGACAGATTGTCTTGGAATCAGCACATCGAATATTTATTGACAAAAGCAAGTAAAATAGTAAAAATTTTGATTATACATAAACAAGCATGGGCGCATGATACTTCCCTCATTTAAATGTAAAGCACTTGTAAGATCTAAAATAACGTACGTTCAAGAGATTTTCTTGAATGCACCAAAATACTTAATAAAAAAGCTTTAAAGCATAGAATCCAAAGCATTAAAAATTGCATTAGGTCTCCCCAACACATGCTTCTTGTATTCGAACATACAAGCAGGCTCAAGTTTTACCTCTAGATGAAAATAGGAAAGTTGCTTGCACTAAATTTGAAATGAGAATCATGTCTGTAGAGTGATTTGAAAACTGATATCAGATTAAGGTCAGATACAGACTTCCCTAAACGAGCGAAATCCATAGCATCTCAAGTTATAGTTGCAACATATACATCTGATGTTATAAAAGGCTTGGGTATTAATCTTGAAAAGGACTTTGAATTCGTTAAGCCACACTTTTTCCCAATACCATCGTGGGAACTACAGAAAGCAAAATTTGATATCAATCACACAGATACTAAAGAGTGGTAATATAAATATACTAGGTAGTTACGTTAGACTTCATATTGAAGAAAATTATCCCAACCATTTGAAGATACCGATGGGTCTGCATATTGGAGAATGTAAATCAGTCTTTACTACTGAACTTACAGCAAGTTTAATTTAATGCCCTTGAATTTTCATTTAAATTGTCGGGAAAATGTTTCAGATCCTTTTCTGTGTTGATTCCAAGTCGGTGCTTAAAGCAATCCAATCACTGAAATTACACACAAGACCAGAAATGATTATTGAAATCGCCCGTCTAATTCATGAACTTTCATTGCGAGGCATAGAGATCACTTTCTTTTGGATGCCATCACATTGTTCAGTTAACTTTAATGATAAAGTTGACAGAGCGGTTAAAAGGGGAGCAAACGATCCAACGTCAGAAAACATACTTTTTCCATTATTGTTACAAGAATATTATAACATTAGACACGTATGTTTGCATCAAAACAAATACTCGTTGTTGCTATATGAACTTTAAAATCTGTGACATAACTTCTTGTTAAGAAAAAAATAGTATGTCTCATATCGGTGGAAAACTAACGCCTTTATCACCAAGAATACAAAAAACATTGTTTGCATCTGTGGACAAAAAATTGGTAATATTTTATTTTGTAATGATTTAAGGCATTTTGACACTATACTCAACATACTGTCATTGAAATTTTTGTTTCACCGACGTTAACATACTTTTTCGATAAGTTGGCTAACAGTCCTGTTGGTAACTATTTGTAGTTAAGTTATTTTACCATTAATCCATAATGTATTCAGATATTTAAGCATTTATTACTATTTATTACTATTTTTTATGTTTTGGGGGGCTTTTTTTTTCTAAAATCACCAAGGTGAATAGACATTAAATCAAGAACACCCCAACACACACACACACACACACACACACACACACACACACACACACACACACAGAGGTTATCCACATAAACATGTTGGCACTGGATGCAAGTTTTGTGTGCGCTGGATGCAAATTCCTGTTTAAGTTTCCAGATGTTCACCTACAAATTGATTGACCACTGGCATTGTTTACTTGCAGGTGGTGAACACTGACAAGGAATTCAAAGTCTGTATGGACGTGCAACATTTCGAGCCTGATGAAATCAACATCAAGACCAGAGACAACCGGGTGATCATCAACGCTCGGCATGAGGAGCGACCAGATGAGCATGGCTTCATCATGCGAGAATTCACTCGACAATATGTTCTGCCCAGGGTAAGAGCCTTTGATGTGACATTCTTAATTTTCAGTGTTGATCTAATCATTGATATTGGCATGGAAAAGCTCGCAGTCTGGAGACCAGCTCCGAGTGTTTGACAAGCTTAGACAGTGAGTGACTGGGATTTGAATTTAATTCATGTGGTCTTCATTGATCATTCTTTGCAACTCTGGTCATATTTTATAACATGTAGGTCCAAACAGGAATTCATCATTGATACAAATGTAGCATACAGATTATGCCCCCCTGAGACATTCTAAGATGAAAAAAAAAAATCAGCTAGATCAGTAATGTTCAAAATGATGAATTATGTATTTCATGTCAGTGATGTGATGGTTGCAAGACTGAATATAAATGATGAAATTAAGGATAACAGTCTGTGTGCCTCCTATGGAATGTCTAGTGCAAATTGTTTTTCCAGTAAGACAGTTCTGTTTCTGTTATGTTCTGTTACTGATTTTTAAGAAGCACACAGACTGAAATAGTTTCAGTGCACAATGACATACAATGTCAATGGTATGAAACTTGTCATGTAAGGTCTTAAACCAAGTTCAGGGTGCTGTTTGCAGAAAGCGAAGTGTAGAGGTTTCAACATCCTTATCATTCGTATCATTCCAGTGAGGCAAATTGAGCACAGGACAGTTTTTTTTTTCAATCAATTCTAAACTCAATACAGAATATTTAACCGATTACCATCGAAATCAAATCCAACATCTCTGCATGTTTTTTTGTTTTGTTTTTGTTTTTCATCAGTGCCAAATAGTATTGTAAATTTCCTTATAAAAATTCAATGGCAAAATTTCATGGTTTGTACACTCAGTTTTCAAAACTTTTTTTTTGTATAAATGTTCTCCAGAATGTTAGAAAGACCATGTATGTAAATCTACAGTCCCATGACAAATGATTGATTGCATATTTCTCTTTTAAACAAAAACGACACCTGTTGCTTTCACCGATCTCATTAACTTTCATTGACCTGCTTTCTCCTAGAACTCTTATGAATATATATTCAGCTGGAACCATTTTGTTTTTTTATTTTCTGAGGGTCTCTTCCAGTGTGATTAGTGACTTCCAGACCAAGTGTTCAAGTCCGTGGAAGCCTGTACCCACAGAGCCCAACTCATAATCTTATCTTCCTAATTAGTTTCTTTTCCTTAATTTGCTGAGGCTTACAGCTACTCCTGGTGAGGTTTAGAAAATCATCAAATGGGAGATTTCAAAACTGGATGACTGCCGGTAAAAACTGAAACAAACAAAATAGACTTACAGAGCCACCAGATGAAGGAACAAATATACTGCAAAACACACAATGTGTTTCAACCTATTTAGTATTCTTCAGGCCGAACAAACGTTCAGAATAATGAAAAAATTCTCTCTCTCTCTCTCTCTCTCTCTCTCTCTCTCTCTCTCTCTCCTTATCTCTCGTATACATACACATTCATATGCACATGCGCACATGCGCACACACATGCGCATGCACACACGCACACACACACACCACACACACACACACACACACACACACACACACACACACACACACTTCTCTGGCTCTCATATTGTTAGATACTGAACATGATGTGTAACATGTTATTTGCATATTTTCCCTCCATAGTGAAAAAGTAGCAAAATACCCATTATTGATATTGTTCATTCTGTTATGATTTAAATTACTGAAGGGAGAAGGGAGGGGAGGGGGTTGAATGACATTGATCGGGAAGTCTTGTCAACAGATGGCTTCAGTAGCCAGAAAAAAGCAAATTCCAGTTGCTACTGTGGTATGCTTGTGCCAGTTTGCTACAATCCCTTTTTTTTCCTTTCTTATTAAAACACAACTAGCTGTCGTTCTTGCTGGGAGTACATTACAATATGTCAGTCTCCAGTGTATCCCAGGATTAACAAGTCCCATATCTGACAAATCCCGGGTTCAATTTGTCCAACATCCAATATATCCCAGGTTCCTTACTAAAATTTTAGCTACCACCAGCCGCCGTGGCGAAGTGGTTAGCGTCGCGGATTCCCGGCTGGGAGGTCATGGGTTCGAATCCCATCAGTCATGTGGGTTTTTCTGCCCCGACCGGCTCCTACCCAGAGTTGAGTTTGCTGCGGACTCAGTTGGGAAGGCTGGGACCACACAGTCGAGTTTCATCCACTTATGGATGCGTTTCTGAGAGTGTTGCTCAGATTTCCTGACCAACACTGCAGGTGCCTGTATCTCTCGGGCCTGGTTGATGCCGGGATATATTATGAAAGGAAGCGTAGAGTACAGCCCTGTCATGTAGTCTCGGACCGAAATGGAAATCCGTAGCATCATCTTAATTATCATTCTCATCGATCAGCATAAAAAAAAATGTCTCAAATTCTGTGGCCCTTCATGCCCTGCTCTCATGGTGACCTCTATTTCGATGTCTTCTCCACGTCTGTGGTCTTGGTTTGGTTCCGTCGGGGTCACCTGTATCGGCGAGTCCATGGGGGCTGTCGTTGGACGGACGTGGTGGCGCCCTCCGGAGGGAGAGCTCACTGACGCTGGCTCTGCGACTAAGCAATTATTGTCGTCAGTAGGGGGCTTAGTAGGTGGTGTCCTGCGTATGTTAGATCAGAACAGGCGCCACTTAACACCACCGAAGTGACTCGGCAGCAGTGCAGTGTCTCCTCTGGTGGGTTGCCTCTTGACGACTTGACATTGACTGCTCCCTGTGGATTGCCGGTGCCAGGGCTGCGGCAGGGCCAACCGGGCTGTGGCTGTGGATGGAGTGTCGGAATGAACGGCGTGGGTGCACTGCCACTGAGGTGGTGCAGAGGTTGGGACAGTGCAGCAAAAAAAAAAAAAATTTTTTTTAGCTACCTTCGACACTAATTCTCTGAATCTGATATGTCCAAGATTTCAGACCCTGACTCTACCTTATTTCTTATCCACCTTGTTTCTTTCTTTAACTCCATATTCTACATCTACTCCTTACCCTAATTCTGACCCTACTTCTGGTGTTATGTTGAACCTTGGATAAATCGAACCTGGGATGTGTAGAAACTCTATAGATTTATTGAACCTAAGACTGAAGGAAGGATATTCTCTTGATAATAGCTCTGCTACAGATGAAAGAGATTAAATGTTCTCATTCCAAGTTAATTTTTTGTCATTTATATACACAAACAAACCAACAAAAAAAAGCAAAACAATAAACTGCAGGGCTACTGATTTTCCTATAGATGCATGTATACAGTGTACAAAATATTTGGCATTTTGTGTTTAGGATGTGGATCCTGCCTCGGTGACGTCTTCACTGAGCAGAGAGGGAGTGTTGACGCTGAAGGCCCCCAAGATGGTGCTGGAGGCTCCCAAGGAACATGTCATCCCCATCACTCAGGAGGCAGAGGCAAAGAAGGGAGAGCAGTGAACAGGGTCAGAGCGGGAAGGCGTCGGATGCAGGTCTCCCTGTGTGGAAGCGACTCCATGTTTTTGTTTTTTTCTTGTGTTTCATCCTCTTTGTTTGGAGATTTGAAAAGGACATTAATATTGTTCATACTTCTCAATTTTTTGTTTGAAAAAAAAAAACTGCAACTCCAGGTAGTGGAAATTTTGTTTGTTAGGGTTTTTGTGGGTTTTTTTTTTTAACTTTTTTTCCTTGTTTTTTTCTTTCCTTTTCCTTTTTTTTCCGCATTGCTTTGCTTTGAAACTTACCCCCAAATGCAATTTGCCGCTGTCTGTGTTTTTCAGTTGATGGTCACCTTTGAGCACATTAGCTTTCAGATTTTGTTTGTGTCATTAGCAGTACTGAATATGGCGACCAGTTGCTTTTGTCTGTATTTTTCAAATCGGTCACCTTTTAATGTATTTTCAGATTTTGTTGGAGCTGCTTCGGTTACATTGTATATTGTAACTAACATAAAATGTGCCGTAAGTATGGTAGACAATATCTTTGTGTTGATTTACTGTGACTTGTTGAACATTCTGGGGGTTTTTTGTTTGGTTTTAAAATGAATCGACCTTAGCACATGACAGACATGGAAGTAGGTAACGCCTATTAAACTTAGTCACCCATATGATTGGCAAGATTCATACAGACCGTTGAAAAATGTAAAAAGTCCATGAATGTTAAGGCCCCCTTTTCGAGGACAGAAAAGTTCTAAACATTTGGACTTTTGTGGTTTACGAGTATCTTGGAGAGCTTGAAAGTGCTTGAAAATGACGATTTTGATCAAGCAACTTTCAAAATGGTGACAGAATAATAAAATGGTACAGAAAGTTGATACATGACCAAAAAAAGCTTTTTTTGCAGAAAATGTCCACCTTTCTATCATCGGCTCCTGAATGGATTCTGCTGGAGTGACCTTACGAAGCAACCATGGCAAACTTTGATTTTCAGTATTAAAAGTCCTGAGTTCTATGTCAAAAGTTCATGAAAAGTCCAAAAATTCTTTGCATTTTTAGGAGTCGGAACCTGGGCTAGCTAGTCAACCACAGATGACTTCAGTGTCTTGGTACTTTCACTACAGTAGAAATCTGTAAATTGTTTTCTTTATTTAAAAAAGAACCGCACACAAAAAAAGGAAGTGTGAATAGTGCTTGGCTGTTAAAAAAAAAAAACACCAGCAAAGATTACTATTAATTGCAGATTAGCCATTATAAACTGATTGCTTTCTGAATGTCTGGACTACAGACTGATTTTGCAGTGCACAAAGTTACTCATGTATCGTGGACAAATGGTACATAAACACACACGTACTTCACACAAGCCCTTACACACTCTGCACTGCCTCACACTTCATTAAGTTGTCCACTGTTGCAGGGAATATGATTGTCACTTTTGTTTTATTACCAAACAGCAGATTACAGTAATATTACTTATGTGTGATTTGTCAAGCATACTGACAAGAAAAATAATTTTTGAAGCGTGATGGAAATCTACAATTTAGTATGTATTATACTTAGCAATACATATTGAGTGCCATGAATATTAAGAAGAGATGTTGCATTTTCTAGGTTTCAAAGCTGTTTATTACTTGGGGTTGGGAGTGGCTTTTGTTCTACAGATGTTCAGAATTTGTTGAATATAATTGTGTATGTAAATCATTCTTTTGGTCAGTATCTGAAATGTAACATCAGATGCCTGTTTCTTTTGAGGTACAGTCTGATATTATATCTTACACTTATGCAGACATACTGAAAATGAAATGGAATGCACAGACACAGCCCGCATGTGGTATAAACTATATCAAGAAACTGAGCAGTCATTTGACAGCATCGTTGGTGGCAGTGGATGGGAATCAAAAAGCATGTTGGGATATCTATATCAATAAACAACTTGCATGCTGAGAAAGTGTTTGGTCTGCTACCATCAATGGACACAACATCCGAGTCTTTAACATGCACAGTAAGAACACGCACAAACATGTATGTAATGTATGATTTGCAAAACTTGGGAAACTGGTTTATCTCAAGAATGGATAGTCTCACAAATGGAAGAAATGATGCTTTGATGTTGTATCCCAAAAGTTGTTCAAATAAAAATTAATCAGCACATGGGAAATTATGTCTAACAATTATTGAAAGTGTAGTTTTACATATGATCATGAGAATGGGTAAATGCCTGGTTGTAGATATGTTCAGCAAATGGACTGATTCAAACTTCTTACTACTCAAGTTTGTTTTCATGTATTTTTTCAGTCCAAAAAAAGTTCTTGTGATGCCTTTTGTTGTTGGCAAGAAGATGAACAACACATTTCAGTTATCTGCTGAACTGAATTCAATTTTAATTTCATTTTAAGCTTGACAATAAAACGGTAACACAGCTCTGACATGTCTGATTCTCTGTGTGTGCGCGCACGTGCGTGTGAATGAATGACTTCATTATGTGCACACACCACCATTTTCATTCTTGCTCACTCTTGCATCTAATCTAGCATACACATTCTGCCCCCACCCCCTCCACACACCTTCCATCATCTACCCCTCCCCCCCCCCCCCCCCCCATCTCTCTCTCTATGAATGACATTAATATTATAGTAAGCACATCCACACAAATCCTGCTCAGTCACTCGAATATACAAAGAACCCCCACCCCCCCCCTCTCTCTCTCTGGTAATGGCACACACGCATATTCAGCCATTCCTGCTCAAGTTGCTCAAATGCATTGTACTCTCTCTCTCTCTCTCTCTCTCTCTCTCTCTCTCTCTCTCTCTCTCTCTCTCTCTCTCTCCTCTCACACACACACACACACACACACACACACACACACACACACACACACATACACACACACACCATTGCAAATATATTAAGGACTTGCTTTTGCTCAGTTTACAGGCCACTGAGGTTAGAGAAACTGGCCTGTAGTTCTCTACGCCCACCTCGCATTCCAGACAATTTCGCCCTTTCCTCCACTGCCCTACGACTTTCAGGGTTTTTTTTTCTTCTCTTTGAGAGCTTCTATCTTTCTCATTCCCCCGGTCGATCCACTTCATATCTCTCTGATCACATGGCAAATGTTTCAGTGAGAGGTGTTAAGTCTCCAGCAAGAGCACAGTTGGGTGTCCCTCAGAGATCTGTCCTGGAACCGGTTTTGTTTATGCTATACACCCAGCCTCTCTCGGCCATTATCAGCCAACACTACTTCACCATAGCTTTTCAGATGACAACCTGCTGTATATCTCTGCCCATCTCAGTCAGCTTCATGAAATAATCTCCTCTTCTCAAGCATGCATTACCGATGTTAAATCATGGATGCACAATAACAAACTTAACGCAGACAAAACTGAAATAACATTGCTTCAAAACACACTATCAGAACTCATATTCTCTCCCTTGTTCTGTAAATGTTGATGGAAACGAAATAAATCTATCAGTGTCTGTTCGTAACCTCGGCGTTACACTCGACCAAACTCTTTCTTTCAAACAACATATCTCTAATGTGTGTAAGTCCTGCTACCTTGAACTTCGTAGAACCAGCTCAATTCACCGCTTTCTCACTCAAAATGCCTTGAAGACTAATCTGTGCTTTTGTTCTGTCTCGGTTTGACTATTGAAACTCCCTCCTTGCCGGTTGTCCCTTAAGCTTCAAAAAGTTCAGAACGTCCGATCTCCGGTTCCTCTAGATCTGATCACATATCACCAATTCTGTCATCCTTACACTGGCTCCCTATTCAGTCTCGCATTGACTTTAAAGTTCTCCCCCTGGTTTTCAAATCACTGAATAATCTGGCTCCCTCCTTCCTCTCTGACCTCCTTCATCTCTATGTTCCGTCTCGCAGCTTACGCTCATCCACCGATTCTCGTCTGCTTCGGCTTCCCTCTGCTCGCCTGAAAACTTCAGGCCAGCGATCTTTCTCTTACCTGGCACCAGCTCTGTGGAATGGTCTGCCTTCTTCTCTGCGTAACACAGACTCTTTAATGACTTTCAAAACCTCCCTAAAGACACATCTTTCTCCCCGGACTGATTAACGATATCCACTTATCTCTGTGCGCAAGTTTGCTTGTTTTGACGCGTTCGTATGTCTGTCTGCGCGCAAATGTGTGTGTGTTTGTGTGTGTGTGTGTGGAGTGTGTGCAAGCGCAGATGCACCCGCGCGTGCCCGTGCATGTGTGTGTTTGTGTGTGGTGTGTGTACAAGTGCGCACGTGCGCGTGGGTGTGGATGTGTGTGTGTGTGTTTGCTTTGAGATAGTATTTTATCATGTTTCTGTAATATGCGCTTTGGGCTCTCGCGAGGTAAAGCACTCTATAAATGTCCTTTAACATTACATTACATTACATTACATTACTATAGCACAACGCAGGGAGTACAGGCTGGGGGTCCATAAACATGGAAAATTCATGTCTGACCTTGGTTTGGTACTGATGAGCACATGCATTTGCTTGCAGGCCGATGTGTGCAGCTGTTTTCAGGTGATGTTGTCACAACATTCCTTACTATTGACGATACAATTCAAGTACAATATGATGCTAACATACCTTATATGTAACGCGGGGCTCAAGGCCCATAGAGAACTCTCTCTCTCTCTCTCTTACTCGCACGCGTGCGTGTGTGTGCATGTGTGTGCGCATTTGTGTGTGTGGGAGGAGGGGGGAGAGAGGGGGAACATGATATTGGAAGTGTTTCTGGGTTTAGTTGTGCTTTTAGTTTAGTTATATGTTTTCATTTGTCTGTATATCTGTACTGGTGTCGCGGAATGATTGTCTGTGCTTTGTTTTACTACGCAGTTAAAAGAATAGTTAAATTGTTTTGATTATCTATGATTTTGCTTACATTTATAAGTGCTGCAAGTAGGGTTCTGGTTGTGTGCATGGGCAAATTTTCATTATGATGATTATTATTCAAGGAAAATTTCCGTGGTTGGTATTACAGACAAGATTAAGGTATGCACGTTGCGTCTTTCTTGCTGGTGATTTATGTGACTGGCCTGTGTAGATGTTAATAATGACTTCTCCCCAGAGGAACTTAAATGGGTTATTGTTGGCCTCATAATTCTTCTCCTGTCCTTCAGTGGGACTTAGATCAGTCGCGCCACTACACATCAACACAAGACGACGATAGTGAATCAAAATCTAAGATGCTGCACGATGTTGTACTTGATCTTGCTAAAGTCTTTGGCAATGTGTGTCATGATGGGCATGTGAAAGAAAAAAAGAAGGGTGAATCAACATCTAGTTCGTCCATAATAAAAAAAAAAATTCCGAGAACAAACCAGTTGTACCTGCTCATATGTACTAAATAAAGTGAAACACCCACTTTTCCAACATCACAAACAAGGCTAGCGAGATCTCTGGTTCTTCTTCGACGCATCTTGAAGGTGGTTCTGTCATCATCAAAGAGACAGCATAGAAAATTCAAATCAGACGACCCCCTAGCAGTATGCCTTATTTGTATGTGGGTGAGGCATACTCCAAATTAGGTCGTCTTACTGAGGCTTTCTATGCTGTTTGACAGTGACAGTGCCCACCTTCAAGATGCGTAAAAGAAAAAAGAAAACAGCAACAAACAAACAAAAAATCAGACGTCTCATTTAATCTTGTATTTATAGGTAGGCACTACTGGATTGTTCTCAGAATTTTCATTATGTGCGAACTCGAAGTTGATTCGTCCATTTATCCCTTTACATATCCATTCTGATGCAAGCAAGGTAGATCCAAGCATCCAATTGGAGATTAAATGAAAGGAATGGGGGAGGGGGGTGGGGCGGGGCTGGAGGGGGGGGGGCTGGGGGGGGGGGGGGAGTGAGCTGTTGCAAATAGGGTGATGGCGAGTTCCAAAGCTTGAAATGTGACATCAAATATGGCCTGCAAGCAAATGCATGTGCTCGTCAGTACCAAACCTAGGTCAGGCATGAATTTTCCATGTTTATAGATCCCCAGCCTGTACTCCCCGCGTTGTGCTATAGCAATGTAATGTAATGTAATGTAATGTAATGTAATGTTTAAGGATATTTATAAAGTGCTTTACCTCGCGAGAGCCCAAAGTGCATATTACAGAAACATGATAAAATACTAATTCTAACTCAAAGCAAACACACACACACACACACACACACACACACACACACACACACACACACACACATACACACGCGCACGCGTGCGCACCTGCACCCGCTATTGCACACACACACCACACACACACACACACACACACACACACACACACACACACACACACACAAACACACACACACGCAAACACACACAAACACACGCGCGCGCGCACACACACACACACACACACACACACATACACACACATGCGCGCGCGTGCGTGCGCAGACAGACATACGAACGCGTCAAAACAAGCAAACTTGCGCACAGAGATAAGTGGATATCGTTAATCAGTCCGGGGGGAAAGATGTGTCTTTAGGGAGGATTTAAAAGTCATTAAACAGTCTGTGTTACGCTGAGAAGAAGGCAGACTGTTCCACAGAGCAGGTGCCTGGTAAGTGAAAGATCGTTGGCCTGAAGTTTTCAGGCGAGCAGAGGGAAGCCGAAGCAGACGAGAATCGGTGGATGAGCGTAAGCTGCGAGACGGAACATAGAGATGAAGGAGGTCAGAGAGGTAGGAGGGAGCCAGATTATTCAGTGATTAGAAAACCAGAACTTTAAAAGTCAATGCGAGACTGAATAGGGAGCCAGTGTAAGGATGACAGAATTGGTGATATGTGATCAGATCTAGAGGAGAGGGAGATCAGACGGGCGGCATTGTTCTGAACTTTTTGAAGTTTAGAGATGAGCGTTATGGGACAACCGGCAAGGAGGAGTCAAGCCAAGACAGAACAAAAGCACAGAGTAGAGTTTTCAGGACATTTTGAGTGAGAAAGCGGTGAACTGAGCTGATTCTACGAAGTTCAAGGTAGCAGGACTTACACACATTAGAGATATGTTGTTTGAAAGAAAGAGTTTGGTCGAGTGTAACGCCGAGGTTACGAACAGACACTGATAAATTTATTTCGTTTTCATCAACATTCATAGAGCAAGGGAGAGAATGAGTTCTGATAGTGTGTTTCGAAGCAATGAGGATTATTTCAGTTTTGTCTGCGTTAAGTTGTAGTTTGTTATTGTGCATCCATGATTTAACATCGGAAATGCATGCTTGAGAAGAGGAGATTATTTTCATGAAGCTGACTGAGATGGGCAGAGATATACAGCTGGTTGTTATCTGAAAAGCTATGGTGAAGGAGAGAGTGTTGGCTGATAATGGTCGAGAGAGGCTGGGTGTATTGCACAAACAAAACCGGTCCCAGGACAGATCCCTGAGGGACACCAAACTAAAGTGCTCTTGCTGGAGACTTAATACCTCTCACTTAAACAGTCTGCGTATGATCAGAGAGATATTAAGGGGATCAACTGGGGGAATGAGAAAGATAGGAGAAGCTCTCAAAAAGAAGAAGAAGAAAAAAAAGAAACTGGAAGTCGTAGAGCAGTGGAGGAAAGGGCGAAATTCTTTATTTGTCTGGAATGCGAGGTGGGCATTGAGAACTACAGGCCAGTTTCTCTAACTTCAGTGACCTGTAAACTGAGCAAAATTAAGTCCTTAATATATTTGCAATGGTGTCTGTGTGTGTGTGTGCGTGTGTGCGCGCGCCCGTGTGTGTGAGAGAGTGTACATGCATATGAGCAATTTGAGCAGGAATGACTGGATATGCGTGTGTGCCATTACGAGAGAGAGAGAGAGAGAGAGGGGGGGGGGGTCTTTGTATATTCGAGTGACTGAGCAGGACTTGTGGCGTCTTTGTGTGTGTGTGCTTATTATAATATCAATGTCATTCACAGAAAGACAGACAGACAGAGAGAGAGAGAGAGGGGGGGGGGGGGGAGGGGGCGTGGGAGGGGTAGATGATGGAAAAGGTGTAGGTGGGGGGGGGTCAGAATCCGTATGCTAGATTAAATGTAAGAGCGAGCAAGAATGAAAATGGTGGTGTGTGCACATAATGAAGTCATTCATTCACACGCACACTAACACACTAACACACACACACACGCACACACACACACAGAATCAGACATGTCAGAGCTGTGTTATTCACCGTTTTATTGTCAAGCTTAAAGAGAAATAAAAATCAAATTCAATTCTGCAAATCAACTGAAATGTGTTGTTCATCTTCTTGCCAACAACAAAAGGCATCACATGAATTTTTTTGCGACTGAAAAAATACATGAAAACAAACTTGAGTAGCAAGAAGTTTGAATCAATCCATCTGCTGAATATATGTACAAAATCTACAACCAGGCATTTACCTATTCTCATGATTATATCAAAGACTACACTTTCAATAATTGTTAGACATTATTTTTCGTGTGCTGATTAATTTTTGTTTGAACAACTTTTGGGGATACAACATCAAAGCATCATTTCTTCCATTTTTGAGACTATCCATTCTTGGGATAAACCAGTTTCCTAAGTTTTGCAAATCATACATTACAAACATGTTTGTGTGTGTTCTTACTGTGCATGTTAAAGACTTGGATGTTGTGTCCATTGATGGTAGCAGACCAAACACTTTCTCAGCATGCAAGTTGTTTATTGATATAGATATCCCAGCATGCTTTGTGATTCCCATCCACTGTCACCGACGATGCTGTCAAACAACTGCTTAGTTTCTTCTTGATATAGTTTATACCACATGCGGGCTTCTGTGCATTCTATTTCATTTTCAGTATGTCTGCATCAGTTTAAGACATAAAATCAGACTGTACCTCAAAAGAAACAGGCATTTGATGTTACATTTCAGATACTGACCAAAAGAATGATTTACAAACACAATTAGGTTCAACAAATTATGGAGGTCTGTAGAACAACAAAAGCCACTCTCAACCCCAAGCAATAGACAGATTTGAAACCTAGAAAATGCAACATCTCTTTAATATTCATTGCACTCAATATGTATTGCTAAGTATAATACATACTAAATTGTAGATTTTCATTCACGCTTCAAAAATCATTTTTTCTTGTCAGTATGCTTGATAAATCAAACAAAAGTATATTACTGTAATCTACTGTTTGGTAATAAAACAAAAGTGACAATCATATTCCCTGCAACAGTGAACAACTTAATGAAGTGTAAGGCAGTGCAGAGTGTGCAAGGGCTTGTGTGAAGTACGTGTGTGTTTATGTGCCGTTTGTCCATGATACATGAGTAACTTTGTGCACTGCAAAACCAGTCTGTAGTCCAGTCATTCAGCAAAGCAAACAGTTTATAATGGCTAATCTGCAATTAATAGTAATCTTTGCTGGCGTTTTTTTTTTTTTTAACAGCCAAGCACTACCATTCACACTTCCTTTTTTTGTGTGTGGTTCTTTTTTTTAAATAAAGAAAACAATTTACAGATTTCTACTGTAGTGAAAGTACCAAGACACTGAAGTCATCTGTGGTTGACTAGCTAGCCCAGGTTCCGACTCCTACACAAAATGCAAAGAATTTTTGGACTTTTCATGAACTTGAAAATAAAACTCAGGACTTTTAATACTGAAAATCAAAGTTTGCCATGGTTGCTTCATAAGGTCACTCCAGCAGAATCTGGGGTCAGTAGCTGATGATACAAAGGTGGACATTTTCAGCGAAAAAAAGAAAAACTTTTTTTGGTCATGAATCAACTTTCTGTACCATTTTATTATTTTGTCACCATTTTGAAAGTTGCTTTATCAAAATCTTCATTTTCAAGCACTTTCAAGCTCTCCAAGATACTCGTAAACCACAAAAGTCCAAATTTTTAGGACTTTTATGTCCTCGAAAAGGGGTCCTCAACATTCATGGACTTTTTAGATTTTTCAACGATCTGTATGAATCCTGCCAATCATATAGGTGACTAAGTTTAATAGGTGTTACTACTTCCATGTCTGTCATGTGCTCAGGTTGATTCAATTTAAAACCAAACAAAAAAAGCCCCAGAATGTTCAGAAAGTCGCAGTAAATCAACACAAAGACATTGTCTACCATACTTATGGCACATTTCATGTTAGTTACAATATACAATGTAACCGAAGCAGCTCCAACAAAATCTGAAAATACATAAAAAGGTGACCAGTTTGAAAAATACAGACAGAAGCAACTGGTCACTATATTCAGTACTGCTAATGATACAAGCAAAAACTGAAAGCTAATGTGCTCAAAGGTGACTGTCGATTGAAAAACACAGACAGCAGCAATTTGCATTTAGGGGTAAGTTTCAAAGCAAAGCAATGCGGAAAAAAAAGAAAAAAAAAGGAAAAAGAAAGGAAAAAAAAAAGTTAAAACACATACACACATAAAAAAACCCTAACAAAAAAAAAAAAATCCATTACCTGGAGTTGTATCAGTTTTTCTTTTTTCAAACAAAAAATTAAGAGAAGTATGAACAACAATAATGTCCTTTTCAAATCTCAAAACAAAGAGGGAAAAGCAGAGAGGAAAAAAAATGTGGGATCGCTTCCACACAGGGAGACCGGCATCCGACGCCTTCCCGCTCTGACGCTGTTCACTGCTCTCCCTTCTTTGCCTCTGCCTCCTGAGTGATGGGGATGACATGTTCCTTGGGAGCCTCCAACGCCATCTTGGGGGCCTTCAGGGTCAGCACTCCCTCTTTGTTCAGTGAAGACGTCACCGAGGCAGGGTCCACATCCTGAACACAAAATGCCAAATATTTTGTACACTGTATACATGCATCTATAGGAAAATCAGCACCCCTGCAGTTTGTTGTTTTGTTTGTTTTTTTGTGTATACAAATGACAAAAATTAATGGAATGAGAACATTTAATCTCTTTCATCTGTAGCAGAGCTATTATCAAGATAATATCCTTCCTTCAGTCTCAGGTTCAATAAATCTAGAGTTTCTTTACATCCCTGGTTTGATTTATCCAAGGTTCAACATAACACCAGAAGTAGGGTCAGAATTAGGGTAAGGAGTAGATGCAGAATACAGGCTTAAAGAAAGAAACAAGGTAGATAAGAAATAAGGTAGAGTTAGGGTCTGAAATCTTGGACATACGTATTACTATATTAGATTCAGAGAATTAGGGTCAGAGGTAGGTAAAGATTTAGTAAGGAACCTGGGATATACTGAATGTTGGACAAATTGAACTTGGGATTTGTCAGATATGGGACTTGTTGGACCAGGGATGTTATTGGACCTGTGACATATTGCAATGTACTCTCAGCAAGAGCAACAGCAAGTTGTAAACTGTTTTAATAAGAAAGAAAAAAAGAGGGACAGTAGCAAATTGGCACATGTATATCACAGGAGCAACTGGGATTTGTTTTTATGCTGCTACTGAAACCAACTGTTGACAAGACTTCATGATCAATGTCATTCAACTACCCCCCCCCCCCCCCCTCCACACACACCTTTCAATCATCCAAATAACAACAGAATGAAAAATATCAATAATGGGTATTCATACTACTTTTGCACTGTGGAGGGGAAATATGCAAATGACTTGTTTACACATCATGTTCAGTAACTAACAATATAAGAAAGAGAGAGCCAGAGGGAGAGAGAGAGAGCGAGAGAAAGTGTGTGTGTGTGTGTGTGTGTGTGTGTGTGTGTGTGTGTGTGTGTGTGTGTGTGTGTGTGTGCGCGCGCGCGTGTATGCGTGTGTGTATGCGTGTGTGTGTGTGTGTGTGTGTGTGTGTGTGTGTGTGTGTGTGTGTGTGTGTGTGAGAGAGAGAGAGAGACAGACAGACAGACAGACAGACAGAGAGAGAGAGACAGGCAGACAGACAGACAGAGAAAGAGAGAGTGAGTGAGCACGCGAGCGAGTGATTTTTTGTTTCCATTATTTAAAATGTTTGTTCTGCCTGAAGAAGCCCAATGGGTTGAAACGCATTGTGTTTTGTAATTTGTTCCTTCATTTGATGGCTCTGTAATTTTTTTTTCTCCCCTTTTTGTTTCATTTTTTGCCTCCAGTCACCCAATATTGAAACCTCCGATACGATTTTCTAAACCTCACCAGGAGTAACTATAAGCCTAAGCAAATTAGGGAAAACAAGTTAATTAGGGAGATAAGATTACAACTTGGGCTGTGTGGGTACAGGCTTCCATGACTTGAACACTTGGTTTGGAAGTCAGTGAACACACTGAAAGAGACCCTCAGAAAATTACAGAAATTGAAAAAAAGGTTCCAGCTGAAAATTGTGTCATAGAGTTCCGAGAGAAAGTAGTGTTTTAATACAAATGAAAGTTAATGAGATCAGTGAAAGCAACGGACGTCATTTCTGTTTAAAAGAGAAATATGCAATCAATCAATCATAGGACTGTAGATTTACACACATGGTCTTTCTCTATAATTTTGGGGAACTTTTATAAAAAAATAAAATAAAATAAAGGTTTAGAAAACCAACTGTGCAAACCTTGAAATATTGTTGTTTGACAAGGAAATTTAAAATCCTATTTGGCACTGATGAAAAAAGAAAACCAACATGCAAACATGTTAGATTTGATTTCAATGTGTAAATATTCCGTAATAAGTTTAGAATTCACTGGAAAAAAAAGTCCTGTTATGAATTTGCTTCACCGGAATAATATGGATGTTGAAATCTGGCCCTACAATTTACTTTCTGCCAACAGCACCAGGCACTTGGTTTAAGACCGCACAGGACAAGTTTCATACCTTTGACATTTTACACATGCTGTCATTATTGTGCACTGAAATCATTTCTGTCTGTGTGCTTCTTAAAAATCAAAAACAAAACATAACAGAACTGTCTTATTGAAAAAACAATTTGCACTAGACATTCTACTGGAGGCATACAGACTGTCATTCTTAATTTAATTATTTACGTTCTGTCTTGCAACCATCGCATCACTGGCATGAAATATATATTGCATTATTTTGAAAATTACTGACCTAGCTCATTTTTTCTTCATCCTGAGAATGTCTAAGGGCTTAGGGGTGGGGTGGGGAGGGGAGGCATAATCTGTATGCTGCATTCTTATCAATGCCAAAATCGTAATCTGGATCTGCACGCTATAAAATATGGCCAGAGTTGCAAAGAATGATCAATGTTCAAATCCCAGTCACTCACTGTATAAGCTTGTTAAACACTCGGAGCTGGTCTCCAGAATGTGAGCTTTTCCATATCAATATCAATTATTAGATCACACTGAAAATTAAGAATATCACATCAAAGCTCTTACCTTGGGCAGAACATACTGTCGAGTGAATTCTCGCGTGATGAAGCCATGCTCATCTGGTCGCTCCTCATGCCGAGCGTTGATGATCACCCGGTTGCCTTTGGTCTTGATGTTGATTTCATCAGGCTTGAAATGTTGCACGTCCATACAGACTTTGAATTCCTTGTCAGTGTTCACCACCTGTAAGTAAACAATGCCAGTGGTCATCATAATCAATTTGTGGGTGAACTTCCGGAAACTTGGGAACAGGAATTTGCATCCAGTGGCCACATGTTTACATGGATGACCTCTGGGTGTGTACATGCGTGCACTCATTGAGTGATATTCTCAACACAATAGGAAAGGACTAAGCCAACTTGTTTGGTAGCTAATGAAGTACCCCAGGGTGTATACTCAGAACATCAAGTGAGTGCAAAAGCTTTGACACTTTCCTGACCCCTTTTTCAATGTCTTGCAAACCAAACTGATAATCTTTACACGGTCTGGTACTATCTGGAAGTCCTCTCTGGCAAAACTGCATGTCAACTTCAGCACAGTTTGTGGTTACATGATTATCCTTGGCAACAGCAATTCTACAGTGTGTTTTAATCTTGTTCTAGACCAAGCACCAAAAAGATTTTGGATCACTGTTGATCACTTGGCTACATCTTGTTAGAAGCCTCTACCTGCAAGTATTTCTGGCCTGATTTTATGCCAGTGTATGGAACAAGTATTTTCCTTTGTAAGTCTGCTCACTGCTTTTTCCCCTTCACCAAAATCCTTGTCATTTAACTATAAGGAAATGTAAACACACACACACACACACACACAACACACACACACACACACACACACACATGCACAACTTGTGTTACAGTGACATGACATAACCTTTTGTGATGACTGACACTAGTAATAGTCAACACTCCATAAAAATCAGTGCTGCAAATTTTCCTCCACCTCCAAGATTTCAAAGAAATGCAAAGACATGACCAAAAAATATTTCAGCAGAAAAAATATTGGACAGGATGGGGAAGGAATGGGGCAGGAGATGAAGAAAAAAAATGACAACAGGATCGATGGAGTGCAGGTCACATTTTCGATAAGCTAGCTGATGACATTGACGACTAAAATCCAGAGTTTTTGAATGTACACATCTTGACACTAACAGGACACTGCCTCAAGATGATGCAAAAGTTCAAACCAACAACAGCTCTACAAAATGGTTCTGTTCCTGGTTGGATTAAAATGTAGACAATATACTACTTCATGCATTATACCCCACCATTTTGACTGCAGCCGGTGCAGACTTTACATTTTGATTGGGTGTGGATAAGAGGTGAAGAAGGGTGGGAGGCCTGCGTTGGACACGCAGGGAAATACAATGTAGTTTATAATTTGTTTAATTCTGAAAACAAAAGATGTTGGTCCATTCAAACAGATTTCCTGTAAACTCAGGTTTTTCCCAATTTGGCAATCTGTGCGCCCATCAGTCACTGTGTTAGTGTGCATGACCAACTTCTGGAAAATTTCCAACAAAATTCTGTTTCAGTTGTTCCACACTTCTTCTCACTTGTGACTATCCCTCTCCCCTTGTCAAGCTTCATCTTTAACTTTCCTTCTCAAGTTTCATCATGCACATTTTTCTCTCTCAAAATTTTCTTAATTCCTGACAATACATGAAACATCAAGAATACAAGATGTAACATCAGCAAGTATTTACTGTGAAATGCAGGGCTGAAAATACTGTGTAATTTGCTGAAACTGAAAGTCAAGACTAAGCACACTTGCCAGTGTGACCTGACTGTCAGCTTCGCTAATGCATATATGTATGTGTATGACTGTGACCAGACTGTCACTATAAAAACTCTGAAGAACTCAATTCTGAGAATGCCTTGTCACTTGTCATCTTATTATTAACATATTTGTGACCTTCCACCACAAAATGGGTTGCTTGTCACCTGTGCTTTACTTTGACTTGTGTAGTTTCAGGCTTCATACTTTTCTAGAGGAACTTTCCATTCTGATTTTAGTCATAAAAACTCTTTTAAAATGAATATCATTTTCAATTTGTGATTTATGGTCTTAAAAATAAAAACCCTCTGACATGCACTTTTGTGAAAATCGAGAGAAAGTAAATCACAAATTACACATTAATTTTTCCCTCTGACCATCATCTGAACTTTATAAAATTTTATGCAACAGCTTGATCACATACATTTGCTGTCCATACAAGAATTCCCTTATATAATGTACTATTTTAATAGAAAAAAAAACTGTTGTGGAATTTAAATTTTCAAGTCACATTTTCAATACAGAAAAAAGCAAAATGTGAAGAGTTCACAGTATGAGTAAGTGGCATGTGCATGGACAAAAAAACCCCACTTCTGTTCTTCCAAGCTTGACCTAAAATAACCCAACCTCCACTTTCCACTGCAAACTAAAAACACAGTGAAGATGCAAGCGTCTCAATTCAAGGCGGATGCATATGGTCAAATTTTTATGTGTTCCTCTCTCACCTAACCTTTCTCCTTCCGCCCACTTTACCCACATTGAAACTTTCATCCTTTCACACTGCATTTCGTTTTCGAGATAATTTTGAAAAACATTTGTTGTGAAATAAATGGCTGAAGCGACGGACCTCCCTAAATATGAAGTTGAAAGTGATGTGAAAGCGAAAGTAAGAAACTTGGAGCATGGCGAAAAATTTAAATGAAAAGTACCAGTGTTCAAAACATGTAAATTTAGTCCCATACCTGCGAAACACCTGTCTGTTGACGTGGCTGTATTTGTTGCATCATGGATCCGAGGTGTCGAGGGTACAACACGACAGAAGGACGAATAAAATCGTCATTCATCATGTTGCCGAAGTGCTGGTCGAAAATCCGTGATGGCTGGACCAGTCCCTCCCAAGGGTCGTCCCAGAATCCGCGAAAAAGGGTATTCAGTGCCATCTCCTGAGCAACTGTCGTCGTTTCGTATGTGAACGTGAAGATTTCGAATGATGCCTACGTACTGCCTACCCTGGGATTTTATAGCTGGCATGGTGAAACAAACAACTGTGCAGAAATCGCCCGAAGTTTCCAAACACGTTATCATGAACGCACGAGACTTTTCGCGAGTTCTCCTCACAGAAGTAAACACCAGAAATTAATCCGCTAAGGCCGTAGATAATTTTGTATATTATATTGACAAGTACAACATTTTTGTTCTCATTACTGCTATAGCGTCGGGAGTTGATGATGTTGCTTCGTATGTTGATCAAGTTAAATATTCATAACTCTAAAGCAGACAAATCAAATGAAAGCAGTAGGACTATTTGCGTATTAGGGTCAAGGATGAATTCAATGGTGATGGTGGTGGATGTGGAGATAGTAGTGGTGGTGTGGCAATGCGCCGCGGAAAATTCACACACACACACACGCGCGCGCGCGCGCGCATGCATGCATGCATGCACTCACGCACACACGCACACAAACACACACACACACACACGCTATTTCCACGTGAGCGTTTTGAGATGTACAGATTCGTCTGAAGAGTTCAAGCAGAAAACCGGAATGAACGGCGCCAATTATCTACCCATGGACGACATTGTCATTACTACTGATGGAGTCCTCAAGGTGTTGAGAAGACTAGACCCGAATAAGGCCTGTGGACTTGATGGAATCGGACCCAGAGTCCTCCGCGAGATTGCAGAAGAGGTGGCCCCATCACTTACCATACTGTTCCAGTCCTCCATGTCCAGCGGAGTTGTTCCAACAGACTGGAGAGATGCATACGTCACGCCTATCTTCAAAAAGGGAGAACAGTACAATCCTGCTAACTACAAGCCAGTCTCCCTCACATGCGTCATATGCAAAGTCATGGAACATGTGGTATCAAGTGCTATGATGGAACTCCTGGATTCCCGGAGGATCCTCACCGACCGCCAGCATGGCTTCAGAAAGGGTCGCTCATGCGAAACGCAGCTCCTCGAATTTGTTGACAAGATTGTTGGACACATGGAGTGAGGAGGACAAGTCGACATCCTTAAAATGGACTTTGCTAACGCATTCGACAAATTCAACCACAGTCTTCTCCTTCATGAGCCCCATACATACGGTGTCCAAGGTCATACCAACAGGTGGATAGCGAGCTTCCTGCAGAACAGACGACAGGCAGTGGTTGTGAATGGGTCGTGCTCATCGTTTGTACCAGTCAGACCCGGTGTGCCACAGGGGTCAGTGCTGGGACCATTCTTATTTTTGGCCTACATCAACGACCTGCTCCACAATTTGACTACCAACAGCAGACTCTTTGCAAACGAGACTGCGGTATACAACAGGGTCAGATCTGCACAGGACCAAGCCCAACTACAGCACGACCTCCAACAGCTTGCTGTTTGGGAGAAGTGTTGGGACAGCAGTTTCACCCTGCAAAGTGCAACACCCTCCCTGTCACACGAAAGCGACGGCCATTACAGTGTGAATACCATCTCCACGGCCACACCCTGGAAGTTGTAGACTCTGCGAAATATCTTGGAGTCATTCTGCAGAACAAGATGGATTAGGACAATCATATCAGCTCCATCTGGACCAAAGCCAACCAGGTCCTGGGGTTTCTCAGACGCAATTTGAAAATCAGCTCCCCTGGCATAAAGGCTAAAGCCTATGAAACGTTTGTTAGGCCTCTGCTGGAATATTCGGCATCCGTCTGGGACCCCTATGAGAAGCAGCACAAGGTGAAGTTAGAAAAAAATCCAGAGTAGGGCAGCCTGCTTTGTGCTTAACCGCTACCAACGTACCGCCAGCGTTACCAGCATGCTGCAGACTCTAGGTTGGATGTCCCTTGAGGACAGAAGGAAAAAAGCAAGGCTCTCCATGTTCTATAAAATCAAGAACAACTTAGCTGCCCGAGGTTGAAACAGCAGCTCCAACTTCCCAAGAAGAGAGAGCGACAAAGTCATGATCAGCAGTTTAAACAATTAGCTGTAGACACTGACTACCGGCTGATGTCGTTCCTCCCAAGAACAATTGTGGACTGGAACTCCCTCCCCCAGGATACTGTTGATGCCAAACCCCCTGACACATTTGTGTCACGGGTCAACAGGCACCTTCAGTAGGTTTTTTTTTTTTAACATAAAGCTGTCTTGTTGTGTGAATGGATGAGTGGAAGGATGTTGCGGGCCTGAGTTGCCTACTGCAACCCGGGGCCAGCTAGTCCATAGTAATGGATGAAAAGCGACCGTGGTAGCCTGCTGGCAGCTCCGCATTTAGCTTTTACCTTTTTTTGTGTGTAGGCTAGTGAGTAGGCAAGACAGGGGTGGGGGGTGTCACTTTGTGGTATGAATGTAATTTCATGTTAATGAAATAGGAATTAGATTTTTTTTTTTTAAAGCAGATCCCCGTTTCACAGTCTCAAAATAATCAGCCAGTTGATTGTGGAGACTCTACGGAAGAAGAAGAAGATTAAAATTATAGTGAACATGAATTAAATGACCCATCCCCTCCCCGATCATGTCATTGTTTGTTTTTTTAAGGATTTCCATCGATGACATCATTCAATAACTGTATTCTTCTTCTTCTGTTGTGTGGCCACAATCAACACTCTGATTATTTTGCCACAGAATAGGTCTCCTTGAACCGGCTGCCCGACTTTATATATATATATATATATATATATATATATATATATATAATAAAAAAAAATCTTTTCTTTTTCCTGTGTAGACTTGAAATAGCTCTTCAAATTGCATATAAGTAGATACTAAATCACAACATTTACTCCAGATCACATTTAAACACTCCCTGCCCACTAACTGGATTGGAGGGGACGAGAAGTGACGGGCAGGCATCCTAGAGACGGCCCCGGCACCCTCCGTCGCAGCGGCCCTCCCACCAGCACACCCCCTACCCACTACCTACCTAACCTTGCACTCTCACATTCATACAGGATAGTTTGTGTTTGCGTTCGTTTTAATCTTACTCCTGAAGTTTCGCAGCAGCGAGACTGTCAAGAGTGTCAGCACTGAGGTGGGAGGTGACTCTATTTTTAAAACTGTCGGGAGAGTCTGCCTCTATAATGTATGCTGGGAGTTCATCCCACTCACGGATGGCTCGGGGGGGGGGGGGGGGGGGGGGGGGGGGGGGGGTAGGGGGGGGGGGAAGTGAAGAGCCTATATTGCTGCTTATGATTTACCAAGCGTTTAAACTGTTGGTCATGTGACCTTCTGTCTCTTACAATTGTTTTTTTCAGGACACTTTTGTTGATCTGCACCAGGTCGTTGTGAATCTTATACAACATGGTGACCCTTGACGCTTGGCGGCGCTTCTGGAGAGACGGCCACTTGAGCTTCTCAAGCATGTCTGTTACGCTCGCATGCCGATGGTAACGGTTCAGGACGAATCTGGCTGCCCTTCTCTGGATGTTTTCTATTTTCTTGATACATCCTATTTTGTGGGGGTCCCATACTGAGCTGGAGTACTCTAACAGGGGTCTAACGAAGGTTAGGTACGCCTTTTCTCTCAGCTTATAGGAAGCAACTTTCAGATTGCGTCTCAGGAATCCGAGGGCCTTGCTTGCTTTCTTT
>CM065727.1:67728569-67813569 GCA_033310375.1 Conus canariensis
TGTCATCACCTGTCAGCAAACAGGATGCACATGGCAGTTGCTTGACGGTGGCATTTTTTGCTGGTGGGCTCTGCTGTCATGAAATATGGGCTGGCACACCCATGGGAATGCTCCTGTGGAGGTTCTTTCATGTCACATCCTGTGGCCATTACACAATGGCATCTGGCGGGAAGCATTTATGTCCCTTCACCTGTTAATGGAATGCCCTGTGTGTGCCTGCACCCTATGTGAACGAGGCGCAGGCCTGCAAGGGTGGTGCAGGGTTGCTTCCAGCTGGTTTATTCGGCAGTTGAGGACAGTACTTCTCTGGGTCCTGCCCGCACCTTCAGATGTATCTTTTTCTTCACTTTGTGACTTAATAGTTGTCATGCCAACAACCACACAAGCTGGGTGTATAAATTCCCTGCATATCTGCAGAAGACGAACAAATGTTATAAATAAACACTCATAAAAATCAATTGAACCACTGTGGCGAGACTGTGTCAAGGTTAGATCACTTTATCCTGGAGTGGGGATGAGGAGGTCCAGTCTTTTGAAAGCAGTGTACTATGGCACAAGGAGAAGAGGACGAAGGGTGGATGGAAGGGGGTGTGTCCTTATTTTGTAATGAAAGTCGCTCATGAGAGAGCAGGTAGAGGGTCTGATTACCGCCGAAACGCACAACAAATGAACTATGCGGCCAAAACTTTGCTGGAAGTGGGGAGGGGCAAGGGAGTGCTACAAATTGTCTACAATGTTTGCAGATGCCCTGTTCATGTGATTTTTATTTCTCCTGAATGGGCTTTTAAATGTATTTTCATTTTTTTCTTCTTTGATTTAGGCCCAGTGTGGAGGGTTCAAAACCCCTTGAACCTTTCCTTTCCCCTTCTCTCTTCCCCCTCCCCCCACCACCCCAGAGAGAGAGAGAGAGAGAGAGCAACTCACTTAGGATGACACCCCCCTCCCCCCACCACCATCGCCCCCACACACCCCCTTGCATGATCTTTTTTTTCAATGTCCAATTTTCTCATCAATGTCCCAATCATCCTGGCAGCACCAACAAAGACCAGTTCCTGGGGCAGCAGCGCCCAGACCTCTCCCACCCTGACAGGCTGAACCGCACCAAGACCGGCTGGCAGGAGCTATCAGGATACTGCGAGAACAACGACCGCTTCGTCAAAGTGGCTGATGACCAACGACGATTCATCACCCATTACATGACCAGGTAGACTTGTCAGTCAAAACAATAAATTGTTTAATTCTTTTGCCCTATCCATCTACATGTTCAACTTTTACTGGGCTAGTATTGCAACCCAATTGACAATTATAGATCTGTGTCCTTATTTCAAGATTTTTTGAGTGCTGTAGCGTTATGACTATAGGAGCATGAACTGGGAAAGGTTCACCATGCCCAAGGCACAGCGTTATGAAAGGCAAAGCCAAACTGTCTCCTTCTACCACCTTAACCTCGCCTGAACTGAATCAGATACCCATGTACTGTTGGATGGACATACTGAATTTTCAGATCATGAGAATCCCACCCATGACTGGTTCAAAATCAGAACTATCAACTCTGCAGATGAACACTCTGACCAGTTTTACAGACTTTGAAATTCGCATGAAAGATCTCATTATATTTGGACCATTATGAGAGTGTAGGTACCATGTGCTGTGTAGCAGTATCCATTTCCACCGTAAGCCCTCTCCTCTGCACTTTTTGTTCTACATTTTCCTTCTTGCTGTGTTGTTGTAAGTTTGAATACAGGTGGAACTATAGGTGGTCAGTGTGGACATTTTTCATGGACACACACATTCTTTTTGTTTATTCCCATTTCCTCTTCTCTCTCTCATTCACTTTAATTTTCAAAGTCTGACCACATACATGTATATACACACACCTGACCAATTCAGCACTGCACAAAGGAGAACTCTTGACAGACGTAGACATGTTCTCCCATGTGCAGATTCCAGGACAGAAACCCCCAGGGCGAGGAACGCCTGGGTCACACGCGCGGCGGGCTTCAGGGTCAGAAGAGAGATGGGTTCACCATGAGCACAGGGGTTCACAGCTACGGTCCTGACATCAACAGCACCCAGACGCTGCGGACCATGGAACCCTACCAGGCCAGGTGAGGTTAACTACACTGAAATTTCTTCTTCTGATAGTCTTGTGGTCTGAGTGTGTGCATGAGTGCTTGTGCACAGATGGTGGGATTGATGTCTCCTTGGTTGAAGACCAAAAAAAAAAAAAGGAAAATCTGAGATCAGGCATGGTACTGGAAGGAAATCATTTTTCCCTGAAAATTTTTGGGGGTCCAGGGGGCAATGGCCCCTGGCGGGGTCAAGGGGCAGAGCCCCTTGTGGGGGTCAGGGGGCAACGCCCCCTGAAGCTGAAGGTTTTTCAGCAATTCTAGCCTGTAAAAAAGCCTCTCCTTGAACTAATTTCGGTTCTTCATACTAAGCAATTTCTGCCATAAAATAAGCTCTCCTAGAATCACTTTATCAGTCATTCCTTCAACCCAAAGGAGGTTTTAAACCCAAGTAATCACATAGCAAAAATGAGTACATATCTACATTGCTTTAGGTGGCATACAATAAATCAAATTGTAAACGTTTTACTTACTATGCCAGTGAAGCACATGCACAGTGTACACACAGGAGACCCCTCATTTTGCACAACTTTGGTCATCATGTCCAGCACCACCAACACAGCACAGCACAGCAAAGTAGTGGTCTATTTCATGTCTTGAGTTCTAGTTTTGTTCACTATGTCTGTTCAATTCTTTTATGATCTGTCTCCTCTACATTAGTTACTCCTTTTACTTTTTACATCTATCTGAATACAGTACAAAATGTGTTTGAGTTTTGTGTCTCTTTTAATGTACAAATTTTAAGTTATGTGTCTCTTCCAATATACAATTTTCAGTCCAAGCAATGTGAATGAGATGAAGACTACTTCTTTTTGCCTGATTTCTCAGCCATCTGCCTCACGAGCAGAGCCTGCTTTTTGTAATGTCTGAACCTCATTCTCTTTGCCTCCTGTCTGTAATGTTCAATGGCTTTTCTCTTTGAAACCAGCCGAATGTGTTCCTTCTGGAAAAGTTCAAACTTTTTCTTTCTTTCGTCTTTTTCTTTCTCCAAAATGTGGTGGTAAGTCTCTCAACTTTTCCAAGCACGACGAAAACGTTTCATTTTCATGGCTCCTGTTCAGCCAATCCCATCGCCATTTGTTTGCCACACCAGCATCAATATCTTCTGTCAGAGAATTTCGCGGAACTATGTCTGTACGCTTTGGCATTTTTATTTTTTCCTTCTTTTTCTTTAATCTTGTTCAAATTCGATCACGTCGACCCAGAGCGGAAAACAGTGGCAAATGTCACGAAAGTGCATGCGCGGAAGTAGTCCTGCTCAATGCTACTTACTCGCGAGACGAAGGCTTGAAGCGAACGACCTCAAACGAACTAAAAGGGCCGGTCCCGTCGGGCGCGGCTCGCTTTTTTTTTTTTTTTTGCTTTTCGCGGATTTCGCGGACATGTACCATGCCTGGAGATTGAGTTGGTTTGTTTTTGTGTGCTTTTCACCATTTACCAATCTAGTATCATGTGTATATGCAACATCACTTTGCTTGGAATACTACAAAGTCAGATCTGTTAAAGTTCTTCCCTCGAATAGACTGGTATTCTGTGTGTGTGTGTGTGTGCACAGATGGTGGGATTGATGTCTCCTTGGTCGAAGGAAAAAAAAAAATCTGAGATCAGAGTTGGTTTGTTTTTGTCTGTGTTTCAATTACTATTTACCAATCTAGTATCATGTGTGCATGTGCAACATCATCTTGCTTGGAACTCTACAATGAGTTTTCCCTGGTAAAGTTTCTCTCTCGAATAATCTGGTATTCTTTATATGTGTGTGTGTGTGTGTGTGTGTGTGTGTGTGTGCGCGTGTGTGTGTGTGTTTATTTGTGTATGTGCATGAGGGAGGGAGAGAGAGGGAGAGGGAGAGAGAAAGCATACAATGAAGAGAGATTTTGGATCAAAACTGCCCTGAGATGCATCGAGAAAAAAAAACAACAACAAACACGACTCATAACCTTCGACTGCTTTCTGGTCTGTTCCACAGGAGCATCAAGGCACGAGACCAGTTCTACGACGATCACAAGCACGACAGCAAAAGCCACACTCTGACAGCAGTGGCTTAACGCGATTCTCCCAAGTTCTGCGTCCCCTTCTAGCAGTCACTCAGATGACATTCACTCCAAGGGAGCTTGTTACTGTGTACATATATAAACTGTTATGGACAGGATGGCCATCCGCTGTTCAGATATCTCACACATCTTTCTGCTTCATGCTGTTATTGTGCTGCTTGCAGTTGTACTACACAAAGTTGGTTCCGTTTTCGAATGTTAAAACTTCAGGAAGCAACTTTCGATGTCATGTTACCCTGCGATTGAATCATTGTGGATTGATTCTTATTCTTCCGAGAACTTTTTATCATGTCTAGTGCTGCCTTGATTCAGGAAAATGATCAAAGAAGTGTCACATGCAATAAAACCAAATTGTGTCAGATGTAATTGCAGTTAAAAGATACAGCCAAACCAATATATGCGAAGAAAGAAGTTTGCTTGTCTCTAACACAAGTCATAGATATTGGTTCAAAACCAAAATGGCACATCAGCTGGAATAGTCAGTTATCTACCAAGATTTCTAGAACAGAATCCACTTTTTGACCGTAACTCCGATTGCCATTACATTCATCATTGCTTCTTACTGTTGCCTCCCCTCGCTCTCCTCTTCCCCTGTCCATCCTTGTAATCTTGTCCACAAACTGACCCATTCCTGAAGACTTCATCAAGTTCCATTAATCATAATTTTTTTCCTCCCAAGTGATCCGCTTTTAAAATGGACGTAATCTGTGAAAGATGCACACACTTTTGATGAAGGGCCTCCCTGAGCTTCAGTTACAGTAATGGGCCAGACAGAGGCCAAGACTAATGTTTGAAACAGAAGCCTGGAAAGTCTTTCTAATCATTTTCTTCAGCTCATCACCAGGAGAATGCACACACACAAAACTTTGGTTCAGTTTCATTTGGTATCAGCATTGCCTAGATGTGTGCGATGATTAGTGCATCAAGAAAAAGCATTGGAAATTGAGTGAGTTTCATTACAAGTCCGTATTTGATGGTACATTGCTTCTTTTTCTCCTTTCATGCTTATTGCAGTATTGTGAAAAGGAGTTTGGATTTATTTCATTTACTTTAGTCATTTTCATGATACATAATGAAAAGTTATTCTGTTGGATTACACATATAAACACTCTATGCAGTGTACAAATGCTATGCACACATTTTTATGTCAGAGTTCATTGATCATTATCATCATTTTTTTTGATAAGTGAACTTTTACACTGTAGCTTGCTGCTGATTTTTAATGGCACATTAATGAACAATGACTCATGTATAATAATGATAAAATGCAGACAAGTATGAATTCTTATTAAATAACACTGCAATAGCACACTGCTGAATATTTTGCTCACTGCTGACATATTGTCCAAACTGTTCACATGAAAGGAATCTGTTGAAGATGAAAGGATTGACTTCCAATTCTCAGTTGGATTTCACCGTTTGTCATGCTCCAATGTTCCAATATCTCGTTTCACTTTAAGCCTCTGTCTGTTGTACATATGGAATTTGAATTGCCTCAACCAGCAGAAAGTGACAGGAAAACAGAAGTGTTGAACCATGTTGTCTTGTGTTTCTTGTTACAATAAATTCATCCATATGAAATACAGGCTGTTGTCTTTGTTCTAGAAAGAGAATATGAATGTTTTCTTCTTGTTTCTTTCCTCACACCCTTTCAGAGTTAGTACTCATTCTGATCCCCCTCAAGTCTCACTCCCTTGATATCTAGTGTCTACTACATTGCTATCCAATGCCTACACTTGATACCTTTACTGCTTGGTGCTAATAAACATTTTCTTGAGCCAGATTCTGCATATTTCTCTCTAAATTCAAAATCTAAAAGACATTTTCCCAAATTCTGAGATACCAAATATTTTCATGTTAAATTTTATGTTATGATCAGTAGTAAACTGTCATAACCCATTCCTGTTCAAAACTTTGCACCAAAATGGCTCAACTGGCAAGAGCTGAACACAGCCACATCTAGACTAGATTAGTCTTGTCAAAGCTTCAGCACCAGCTATCCAAATGGAGCCATTGATAACAGGTGTCAAGTGGAAACCAGCCAGAGGAGACACTGCACTATGGCTGTGTCATTTTGTTGGTGTTAAATGGTGTCTGTTTCCTTTGTGCCAACTGGGGCAACAACCAAACAAAAACAAAAGCCCTGATAAAACGTGCATGTGACCGGACTCACACCAACAACTTTCCTGCCTGCAAATTGTGATCCTGACAACTGCAGCTGGTGACAAGGTACCTCCCATGATTCCCTCATCATCAGACATGGAAACTGCTTTCCAATGGTGTGTCTGTGATTGCAAGAACTACTCTTTACAATCAGGCCCATTGTAATACTGGAATGAGATGAAAGCTATCTACGGAACAGGCCTCCTTCCCCCAAATATACATATACGTGTACCCCCCCCCCCCCCAATCTTACATTTCAGGTAAACAATGGATGCATCAATGTTTAATATATCACAATATCAACAAAAACAACAACAAAAGGAATTGGTCAAAACAGCCACTGTCCGTCTGCATGGCATGTTTATGAAAAAAATTCATCTAAAAGTATTTTCATACAAATGTATTAAGAGACATGTTATTATATTATATTATTATATTGGGTATTTATATAGCACCTATCCTCAGTCACAGACAAAGCTCTAAGCGCTTTACAATAAACACACTACCTCACTCACTCAACGAGCTCCCATGTTACTTAAAGTTCAATTAGTATTCTAAAATAAACAAAGAAACAAACAGAAAACCCATCAGGAGATAATTCACAGAATAACAAGTGAAAAAAGATTATGTGTGTGTGTGTGCGAGAGACAGACAGACAGACTTGCAGTCAGACGAACAGAGAGGTCCTGAAGAGAACATTATAGTTTAAACATATCATTCATAGCAAACTCATGATGCATGTAAAAAGAAAAATCAAAATATTTATTTTGCAATATAAAACAGACAAAAACTGTCAGTAAAATGCCTTTCTCAACTTATAAAACATATTCATTTGTTATACAAAATGAAAAAAACAAACAAACAATACTGAACATCTTCCACAAACAACACATAACCAGGACAACGGACATCAACAAATCTTGACAACAAAAGTCTACCTACAACTCAGCATTTTCTTTGAAAGAAAGGAAAACCCGCCACCAAACTCAGTTCAGATAACACAGTTACTACTCACTGGTCAAGTAGGATTAATCTTGCAGGCACATACCAAATGCATCCATGATTGTGTATAGTTATTTTGTTAATGAAATGGCTTGCAACAGTTTTTCACAGTGTAACAAATCAATCTTCAGAGTATTAATCTGTCATAAGATGACCAACTCCTGGCACATAAAGGCTGACCGCATTAGACAGACCTACATGCACAAATACATACACCTGATTCCATAAATCATTAACCTTCTGTCCTAACTTCTGTTCCCCATACTTCTCCTATTGAACACGCTGACATGCACACTTTTACATCATCTGATAATATTTTCTTCTTCTTTTTTGTCAACCAGAAGTCTGAGATTCACCACTTGTGACGATTTTGCAAATGTGACCGTTGTTAATCCCATCATCAGCAAGGTTGTGACAGTAGCTGTGATACAGCCCCCTTTGGTGGGGTGGGCTGAGAACAACATAAAATGAAAATGAAAAGTAGCCCCATTCTGTCTTTGGCAGATGATTTCTTTTTCCTGTGATCTATTCCACAGGCACATCATGATTTATTCAAAGAAAACATAATTTAAGAACATTTATTTAGTCACAGGACTTAAGTTTAAAGTTTCATCCCAAAGACTTGGATGGGTTTGGACTCTGCACAAATGCTGCACCTACAGAGAAAACCCAACATTACATTCACACCAGTATCACGTTTACACATCATTTCTGAAGATGGAATGCGGCTGTTCTAATGGTGAGATTAAAACCATCATGTATGCAAAAATCTAAGCAATGGTGAACATCCCCCCCCCCCCCCCCCCCCTGAGTTCCAGCCAAGGAACCTTGGACAGACATGAGGCCTGAGAAAGGCGAACATGCCTGAAAAATTTTCATGGATCCGGCATGTGAAAATGTCAACAAATCAGACCTTATTAACGCAACACACTGGATCTTAAACTCGACTGGCAGCTGAAACTTACAGTCTTTTAGTTAGTTACATGTAACTAACCTCCGCCTCCACCTCCAATCGGTAATCAGCAGGCAGCCTTACTTACATATATTACAAACATATAACCCAAAATTTTCTCTGCAGTTTTAGATCTCCAGAACATGGCCTTTGGCACTTTAAAAAACAAATTCAAGTCAAAACAGGAGAAGTCTCAAGACTGGAAGACAGACAACATGATAATTTTGAATCCACACACATAAAAAAGCTAAAAACAGAATCCCCAGCAATGTTCTCCACTCTGTGGGCAAACTCATCACCTGAATTCAAATAATCAAGGAAAGAAGATGAAGAGCAAAGTGAACCTGACAATGGAAAACTGTGAATAAAGAAACAGAAGACAAAGAGTTAAGTCCAGCAACCTAAAAGCAGTGAAGTGTGGGGAGTTTAACGTGTCTTGGGCTCCCAACCCTCTCTCTTCTGCCACCTCAACATTCCCTGAACTGAATCACATATTCATTTACTGCTGGGCACCCAGAGTTTCTGAAGGTATTCAAACGTAACCCAATGGCTGATTAAAACTCACAACTGCCAGCTCCACATTTTGATGCTGTTGCTATTTCACAGTGAGTCCTTGCAAAGAATCCTGGCTATCAGGAATTTAATGCCTGCATATAGTGTATGAAGTTTTGGTCAAAGCATTATTCATTGAAAAGATGTTACAAGAAGCATCTCTTTTGGTTAAGCTCAGATCAAGTGTTATAACAGGGAACTGCATAACTGGCAAGTCTTGGCATTTGAACATCATCATCATCTAACCCAAACAGCATTTGAACAAATCAACAATGAAAAAAAAAACAAAAAACAAAACAAAAAAAATCAAATAAAGAAAAAAACCAAAAAAAAGTAATCAAACAAATACAAATTCTGTACAGAAAGAAGATCTTTTCATCACTGAATTAGGTAACTTTCACAACTCATGGAATGCTTTCAAAGAAATATTGTGCATGGCCTGTTACCTGATCTACATGCATGCTTAACACCAACACACTAGACTCTTTCTCTCTCATGCTGACACACACATGAAGCAAGTCATTTGTGTGTACACAGAAATACATCATGTCTATGATATGCGATAAAAAGATGAGCAATCTCATGTGTTTTGAATGAAGTGACCACAGAATGGATTCAATATCTTTGGTTTCAACTGACTTCAGTGGTTTGTTTTACAATACACACAAACATCCAAACACCCATTTACCTATCCACCCACCTACATATCACCCCCCCCCCCCCTCCCACTTCCCCATCTCACAACCCCACTTTCCCTCCATCCAGCAAAAAGTGCAGTAAACAACACCAAGACATGGCATGGTAAACTGCAGATCTTCACTGGCTGGGCTTGTTTGTGGATTCTCTGTGCGCAACATATGTGATGCAACAAATCAGAAAAAATAGAACATAAAACACAACTACTCTCTCTAAACACACATAGCACAATATAGTGGCAGGATTTCAATTTAAACTGAAAAAACGTTATCACCTTGTTACCCAATAAAAATTACACAAGGCTAGACACCTACGCTCACTCAGATCTGCAGTAATGTGTCAACACCAACAGCAGCATAAACATCATGCAGGCATCAAAATTGTTTGATAAAATGAGGGACAATGGTTGAGGACCGAGGATCACCTCACACACCATCAGGAAAAATGAAACAATGCAACACAGGAAAGGGGCCAGGGAAGGGCTGAGGGTGGAGGGACCGGGACTGCGTAGAGTGGTGTTGGCTTCCCTTGCACACCCAGACAATGAAGTGTGTATACACTTGACTCGTTTCCACACAACCATGTTCTGTTTGGACAGCTGTCAAAACGCCCCCTGTCCCCCTCTACCCAGTACAAACACTTCCCTTGCCAGCTACGAAAACCCAAAACAGCTTGCAATACATTATTCACCCTGGTAGTCAGCATAATTCATCCTGGCTCAGTCAGCAAAGTTATGTATTAGTATCAACAACTTTGCTTTGGCTGGGCGACTAACATCAAATGGCAAACTGGATTTCATGTTTGGAATAAAAAAAAAAAGCTCAAATGTGAGTGATGCTCATTACCAACTTTGGTTCGGTTTGGTTTGCAAGTATGGCCTTACTCCTTCAAACTGTAATGAGTTTCTTCCCCTGCAGAGATTTCTCATCTTTCCTTTGACATTTTCAAAAACAAGCTTTAAAAAAAGTTCTTAAAACAGTTTGTTTGTTTTAATTCTTTCCATTGCCAAGTCTGAACTTTTCACAACATACATCTAATTAAACTATTAAAAAAAAACAACAACAAAAAAACCAACAAAATTGAAGCCCATGAAGACATACAGAAGCAGCAGTATGATGACGAGCACATCTCTGTGTATGTGTATGTGTGTCTAATCGTCCAGTTTCCGTTTGGGTTTCTTGGGGTTTCTGGAGCGACTCTTGGCCTTGCAGAGCGGGCAGATTGGAGCGTTGCGGTGAATCTGCTGATGACAGGACAGGCAGGCCTGAAAAAAAAAAAAAAAATGTAGATGCCAGAGTTTCAAAACTGTGAGTAGATCGTGTAGGAAGACAAACAGTTACGTGAAAATAGCATTTAAGCCTTTTGCTCCCGGCCGCAGATATAGCAGCGGTTCATGACTGTGAGTTATCTCATCCTGTCAACATGAAACATATAATAATTATATTCTGCATTCATTTTCCTTCAATAAAATGTATACTTTTGTATACTTTAGAGCAATACTTGAATTTTTGTGATTGTTTTTGTAAGGTTGGTGTTTTTCACCCAAAAATTACAAATAGTTTTGGGAGTCAAAGGGTTAAGTGAGTATGTAAAGATACACACACAGTGAAATAGACAGACAGACAGACAAACACACACACACAAGCACATCAAAAATATAGACACCAATTTACACCAAAAATGGCACAAACGCCACCACCCACAACACTGCAACAATAGCTACACAATGCACCCATTACAAAAAAAAAAAACTACATAAACACAAGAAAAACCCTTGAAACTTAGAGAGAGAGGGAGAGAGAGAGAGAGAGGGGGGACATGGAGAAACAGACCAACACTGGCCGACTCAGAAGACACCCAAGCCAAGATAAAAAGAAATTGCAGCCCCATCAATACACTGAGTCCCATCTGAAACTGCAGCCCTTTGGACGCAGAGAGATAGTTCAGATTTTGCCATTGAATATAGCCTGACTTAAGGCTTCTTTTTTTAAAGGACTTTTGACTTCAGATTTTTCAACCAGCAGGAAACCAAACATCAAATCATTCAATCTGTGCAATTGTAGGGGACTGACAGACAACATCTGACTTTAACTTCCTTGAAGCTGACAGATTAATATCTATATTTCATTCCCTTGGACACTTTACCTTAAATGTAAACTTAGTCAGCCAAGCTTGGCAACACAAACAGCAGTCAAACTATTTCCAAACTTACGAACTCCAACGTTTGACAACCTGACATGGAGAAAGGCAAACAGCAGCAGGAAAGACTGTTACTGATCCACATGCTAGACCGATGTTATACCCAAACTGAAGAAGTATTTAAACTGACGTATTCATTCCAATGAAATGAGGACTTTTGTCCTGATGGAACAATTCTGGCACTGTTGTGTAAAAATGGAGCTATAATAAAAACAAATTTACACACACACACACACACACACACAAACACACACATACACACACACACAAAGCAGTGGACCTTCATGGGCGGAGGTTGCTGCCTAAACCCTTGACGTTGTTCTGGTTTGCCCCGGGCCAACTGATGAACTTGCTCTGCGGCTGCTGCTGCCTCCACCAGTGTCTGTGGGATGGGGATGGCCTGAGGCTCAGCACTCCATTCTGGCACTGGTCGTTTCTCCATGAACCTAAGGGCACATCATCATCAGAAGACATGAACCTGTGGGCACATCATCATCAGAAGACATGAACCTGAGGGCACATCATCATCAAAAGACAGGAACCTGAGGGCACATCACCATTAGAAGACATGAACCTGATGGCACATCATCATAAGAAGACATGATCCTGAGGGCACATCATCATCAGAAGACATGAACCTGTGGGCACATCATTATCAGAAGACATGAACCTGATGGCACATCATCATCAGAAGACATGAACCTGATGGAACATCATCATCAGAAGACATGATCCTGTGGGCACATCATCATCAGAAGACATGAACCTGTGGGCACATCATTATCAGAAGACGAGAACCTGATGGCACATCATCATCAGAAGACATGAACCTGATGGCACATCATCATCAGAAGACATGATCCTGAGGGCACATCATCATCAGAAGACATGAACCTGAAGGCATGTATAAGGCACCTCATGATCAAGTGTCCTTATAGGCCTCTGGCCAATTGGGATATTAATTTCACTCTAGTCTCAAGTGCCATGAATCCAAGAGCACAATTAAGACATATAATGCTAAGAAGACATGAATCTTAGGGCATATTGTGATCAGGAGACATGAACCTGGGGGCACATTATGATGAGAAGATATGAACCTTACAGCACATCTAGGGCACATATTCATCAGAAGACATGAATCTAAGGACACACCTAAGGCACATCACTATCTGAAGACATGAACCTGTGGGCACATTATTATCAGGAAACATGGATTTGAAGGCATACCCAGGGCACATCATCAATGCCAGTTCCTACAGAGTGACAACTTGACTCACTCTGGTCGCAGTTTCTCATCCTCTTCTTGAAGCTCTGTGAGTGGCTGGAGACCCAACTGCATGCGCATGCGGTCCACATCATCTTTTAGGGGCCGGTACTCCTCATAGAGCTTCTTGGCGCTCTCTGTGGCACGAGATCGCTCCTCCTCCGCCTGCTTGATTGTCAGCTCCATCTGGGAAAGGAAACTTAACTGTCATATAAGCTGAGCAAGGTACAGAAACTCAAATTTCTAAATGAATATCAAACTTCAACCTGCTAAAAATCAAAACAAAACAAAAACGAACCAACCGACCAACAAACAAACAAAAAGTACATTTACATTTTCTACTCATTTTGTGAAAAAAAAAACAGGAAAAAAAATCACAGCACTTTTATGTACAAGTACAAAAGGTACTACCTATTTTGCACTTTTCATTAAGTACTTTTTTTAATTTCCCCTCCACCTCCAGTTTCTTTTTGTTTTGTTCTGACACAAATTGTTGCTCACATCAAGCACACTGAATGAATTACAGGGTGCATGGAATTTTACCAGTGACTTTTTTCTTTTAAATTTCAAACAGGACATGCCAAAGTAAATAATTTACAACTTTTTATCATGGTGGGCTGATATGTCACGGATGAATCTCCACACATCTTGCAGATTATTAATGTACCATTAAATCCTGTGTTTCTCACCTGGTTGATGTCGGCGTGGATGAGTCGTAGTTCCTCCACGTGCGCCATCTTCTCCTGCAGGAGAAGCTCCAGCTCCTGGCGATACTCCTCCAGGTTGCGCTCCTCCATGGAGCGGATCTCTGCCTCCTGGTGCAAGCGGGACCTGACCTTCTCCAGGCACAGCGACCTTGACCTGCCACCACCACCACTCATATCAATCATTGCTGGTATCATCGTCAATGTTCCAATCACTATTTTCATCACCGCCACCATCAACAATGTTATCATTATCATCAACGTTGTCATTACCATTGTCGTCATTAGTTTTATCATTATTATCACTACCATCAATTGTATCATTATTATCACTGCCATTAACACCACTGTTGCATTCATCATGTTCACCACCACTCACATCATCACTATTGTCAATGTCATTATTATAGCCATCGCTATCACGGTCAACAATATTATCAACGTCCTCACTAAAGATCCTTACACCAACTCTCATTAACTTGTTTAAGGCTGTCATCTTCTTCACCATCTAAACCACCATCATCATCAATTATTTTATCATCACCTCCACCATTATCAATCCTACCATCATCACAACCATCATTTTGATCTATGTTATCGTCATCTTCACCACCACCACCACCGTCATCAATGTCATCATCATCATCATCATCACAACCACCACCACCATCATCAGTGTTATCATTATCATAAACACCATCATTATCATCAATGTCATCTTCACCATGACAACCACCATCATTAAAATGATCACTTCAACTGCTTCCACTATCATCACTGTTATTACCACTATAATCAGAAATATCAACTTCATCATCACAGAATGAATCACTACCATCATCATAATTTCCGCCATTACCATTTGTTATTATCATCACAATCACTACCATCATCAAAATCACGGCATGTTCAAAATTTAATAACAATGACAAAACATTACTTATTAACACACTGGATAACGATCCACAAAAGGTAATTAAATAACTATTTTACCACAATGAAAGAAAAGTGCAGTTGCTGTAATCTCATGCTGATACTAGTGATAGCTACAAGGAGTGAATAAAGCCAAGAAAAAAATGTTTGTTTCTGGGTATCGGACACAGACACCCCCCCCCCCCCCCCCCCCCCCCCCCCAGGGTAGGTAGGCCTTTCTTTTTTTTCTCAAGTAGAATGCTTGACTAGGACATTTATCACAGGACTCTGTCTCCATGTGAAACACCCACTGCCTGGAGGCTAAGTTTACAGTAATGATGATGACAAAACTGCTTCCTTTATTATGATGAAATACCCAAGGGAAAACACCACATGTCTAAGCTGTTGCACTGCATCAACAACTGTGCCCGTGGTGCACCACTGTCAGCGAGACCCACCCGCTTGGTTTTTGATCCTCGTTTCGTTCAATCTTTAATATTGCACCTCAATGGATCAGCGGTAATGGGATAAATGAACATGAAGCAAAGTTTTCATCATGTTAACACTTTAAAGCAGGTTTTTAGGCACTCTTCTATTGAAATAAAATCACATGAGGCATAGTGACGACAGTGATGTCTAACCTAGCTATAACAGAAGAGAAAGCTCCAGTTCAAAAGATGCCAAGCAGGAAGCTTATGCCAAGAGGGCAGGCAGAAATTCCAATTAAGAACAGAAACTGCATTTCAAAATTTTTTTTTTCTAGCAAACTAAAGAGCTTGTTTGTATTAGTTTAGTTCATGATTTGATGGGTTCTGTCATGACTGGGGCTGACAGATTGGGCAGACTGACATTAAATGATCACGCTAGGAATTTTGCAAACCAGTAACACTGAATGCTCTGCACTGTCACTCATTAACCAGAATCAGCAGCAGTCTCACTGGAATGAAAAAGCTAAAACATATAGGTATACTGAAATGTGGTTCCAGGGTAAGCCTACATGTATCTTATCTACATCTATCAACATCAATGTGAGACACACTGACTGCTCTGCACTGTCACTCATCATCCAGAGTCAGCACCAGTCTCACTGGAATGAAAATGTTACAACATACAGAGATACTGAAATGTGGTTCCAGGGTCAGCCTACACCTTATCTACATTAATGTCAATGTGAGACTCAAAGCCTAATACACATTTTTCACACTAATCACCTTGTACATTCTCCAAACTGTCAGTCTGGTATTTGCTTGTTTGTTGAAGAGGAATATGTTGATCTTTGTCAGTTTTTCTCCATGGTAGCAGGCTCAGATCTGAGATTATAACTACAGTATAAGTAATTCAACGACAGCTGACTGAAGTGTTGTCTGTTTTGAGGGAGAAGAGTGTGTGGCTTTGAACCAGAGTTGGAACCAAAGAGTATGACGTAGGCTTAATGTGACTGATAAAAGACTGTCATTACCGTTATTCCATGGACTGAAAATTTGATTTAATCATGATGCACACACTAGGCCTATTTGAAATTTTTATCGTTTTTATGAACAGAATTATTTCATTCCACTATTTCAAGTCCCATCTGGTCCAGTTTGGCTGTCAATCTCTACAAAATTAATACCGATCTTTAGGACCAAAGGACCAACAGCTCAAAGAAATTCTGGTAGTCTGCTTTTGTGAATTGTATTTTACTGGCAATTACCTGTTAACGTGATCATTGAACATGGCATATTGGGCAAGGTGGGTCTCAATAAGGTGGCAGTGCATCTTTATAAATCACCAACAGTTGGCCTTAGGTACATCTGCTTTCCAAAGGGTTCAAGTTCAATTTGTGCTTTGCCAAGATACATTTCTAAATAAAATCACTGAAGGACATCTCCCAGCCACTGAGGTGGATGCCCATTTCATTTATTGATTTAACACCAGTAAAGAATAAGAGGGCTAAGAAGTTGATAAAATCCATTATGATACAATGAGGACAAACACAGCACAAACACAGCTGAACAGCACACAAGAAACAATTTGCACAACTTCTGTATTAATGTTGCTAAAACTGGGGAGCTTTAAGACAGCATTTTCCCGATGACCATGAGCAGGACCATCAGGGAAAGGAATAACATAAGTCGGAACACATCAATCAATCACCAGATTCATGATCCTGAGGTTGTGAGCTCAAGTCTCTACCAGGCCGTTTCGGTACATGGAAATTTTGTTCTTCAGAGTTAACAATGGTTCTCATTACTGTTCCTGATTATAAAAGCCCTTTAAATAAGAATTACACAAATGAGGTGCATGAACATTACATTTAAATTTTAACATCTTGGACACACATTAAATCCCATCATCATCTGTCAGAAGAGTAGGCCTCAAGACTGATGGTAATGTATGAAATGTACTAACATAGAGTGCATGCATCCACTTCAAATCTTAACACTGCTGGATTTGGCATCAGATCATTCATCATGATCTGGGCCTTCATTCAGTGAACAGGTTTGTGGAGGAATACAAGGTCTCTCCTCCATCAAACCACACTCCAGCAGTAATCTGCATCCCCTCTTCCCCGCCTTAACCTCCCCGCTCCCTCCCCAATACCCCTGCTGGATTTGACATGAGATCATTCATCGTCTGGCCCGTTGAATGCCGTTCAGTGAACGAGTTTGCAAGATCAATTTAGGTTAAATTACGCTCTCCCCTGTTTTTATGCTGATGTCATGCCACACTGTGACCCTTTCAACTACCATCAAGATCAAGAACTGCAGAAGCAAGATCTATGTGAATGGGAGAAAAGTTGGGATATTGTATGTCATTCCACCCCGAGAAATGTACCACCCTCCCGGTTATCAGTCCCAAGTGAAAGAAGAAGCTGCTGACACCATCGTACCAGCTGCACAACCAGACTCTCACCGTACACTTCGGCGAAGTATTTGGGGGTCATGACTGCACAAGACCTAGACTGGGACCTCCATGTTCATAACATCACAAAGCTAACAAAACGTTAGGGTTTTTGTGAAGAAACCTCAGAGTCACTAACATCAGGCTCAAAGAGACAGCCTATAACTAGTATAAGGCAATGGTGCGGCCTGTTCTCGAATATGCAAGTACTGTGTGGGACCGGTACAAAGAAGGTCAGATCACAAAAATTGAGGCCGTGCAACGAAGATCAGCACATTTCGTTCTAAATCATTACAAAAGAACCGCTAGCGTCACCAACATGTTACACCACCTCAGATGGACATGCCTACAAAGCCGACGTAAGATTGCAAGGCTCATCTTGATGTACAAAATCATTAAAACATGGTCCTGGTGGATTTTGGCAAACTTCGTAAATCTCTGGAGCCAAAGTTGAGAGCACCTACGGAGAGGGACTGAAGAGCACACTCAGGGCAGCTTGCTTGACTTCAGTGTCTACGGGACTACCAGGTTTATTCGTTCCTCCCGCGAGCCATCCCTGAGTGGAACATTTCATTGACTGAGGCTGTAGTTCGAGCCGCGTCTCTTGGCGTGTTCACGTCGGGAGCTCGTAAACTCCACCAGTACTCGCAGTAGTCACAAGTTTGTTTGTTTTTGCGCCTACCCCCCCCCCCCCCCCCCTTTACAAGTGTCAGAATCAGCGTGTTGACTGAGGACACTCTACGGATGAAGATGAAGAGTACTCGTACTCTGTACTTACACAAAGTGTCCAGAACTCCAGTAACTGTGAAATGAACAACGACGATCACTATGATCATGCTCCACCATACAGCGATAATGTCAATAATATATCAAACCCAGCCATTCAGAATATATCATTCAGGTTAAAAAAAAAGACACATACTACACGAACAGCTTTATATTTTGCACCTCGCATACCTGACATCTTTCAGTTTTTCCAACTTTTTCAGGTTTTCTAAGTCTCTTTCGTCCGCCATATTGTTGATGGAAGTTATGATTCTTTGTGTGACGCAGAGTGATTTCCCTTACCAACGTTCCCGCCAGCTGGGAGACTTGCATACAGCAATTACTCACAGACAGCGAGCATGGCACTTCAACCTAAACAAGATTTGTCCATCGGTGAGGTGCAATTTGTTATGTCAGTTGTCGTGTATTGATTCTTGTAAATGAAAACGTCCAAGTTATGTTATCTGATAATCAGTTCATAGGTTGTCACAATTGATTATGATGCAGTTGCCCCCGAACTTCCCAAACATAACCCACGATCATAAAATGATCATGATTCGATTCACGAGTTAGTGCTGAGATCGACAGGGACTATCCAGACTTACAAGCGATCAAGTCAGTGTGATTGACCCTGTGATTGACAGTCAGTGTCAGTGACTGATCAAGTCAGTGTGATTGACCCAGTGATTGACAGTCAGTGTCAGTGACTGATCAAGTCAGTGTGATTGACCCTGTGATTGACAGTTAGTGCCAGTGACTGTCGCAGAGATTTTGCTGACAGTGACACTGACGGTGACACTAGTGACGGTCGCACCCGGTAACGTGCACGCGCCCTGAGTGTCTCCTTCTTTCTATGAACACCCGCCATCATCCTTTTGATGGTTCTGATGTGTATAAAACTGGGGGTTTCCACAATCTGGGATGTTGGTTATGCAAAACTGGCAGTGGGGGACTTGTGGGGTGGGATGGTGGAGGGGGGGGGGGGGTTGGAGGGTGGGAAGGGGGGGGGGGCCCTGGCTGGTCAGATTCGGGACCTGAAGCACTGCTGAGTTTAAGGAGATAACCTCAGGAGGCAGGCTGTTCCAGTCCCTGACAGTTCTCGGGAAGAAGGAATACTTCCTGTAGTTTGCTTTACAGACAGGAAGGAGACGTGTCTCCCCATGTGACTGACTTGTAGACCTTGCTGGGGTGTTTGGTGTGGGCCTGAAAGGGGTGTTGATGCTGACCTGTTCTTGGTGGTATTTGTAGAAGGTGGTCAGCCTTGCTGCTCTTCTTCTGTCTGCTAAAGTGGACCACTGTAGGTGTGTCAGCATGGAGTCGGCACTTGAGGTGTGACGGTGGCGATTCACAACCCATCGAGCTGCACGACGTTGGACCTTTTCTAGGTTATTAATGTTTTTGGCAGTATAGGGGACCCAGACAGGTGTGGCGTATTCAAGGGTGGGGCGAACTAGGGTTTTGTAGGCGGTTTCCTTGATGTTGATGGAACCCACTCTCAGGTTTTGCCTGAGAAAGCCTAAGGTCTTGTTTGCCCTGTTGGTTATATTGGAAATAAGGTAATGTTGCTTATACTGTTATAGCCCAGCTGACCACAAAGGGCCACATCAGGGCTGTATGTTAGAAATATGGGTGTCCCAACTGAGGTCTTGGGAGATGGTGACCCCAGGTATTTTGTCTCTTCAACTCTTTTGAGGTTTTGGCCATGAAGATGGTACATGCCAGTTAGTGTGTTTCTCTTCCTGGAGACATGGAGGGCCTGACACTTGTCTGGGTGGAAGGACTTTTTCCATTTTGTTTGACAATAGTGTGACAATAGTGATCCCCAACTCAACTGAGAAATGCACAAATTCATGTGTATTAGTGCATAGTTAGAATGACTTTCACGCACGCGCGCACACACACACACACACACACACACACACACATGCATATATATACATATGCTCGCACGCATGCACGCACATGGTGACGCATGCAAATGACTAAATCTTGATCAGATGAGGCCCCACTATTCACTATCATTTGTCATCAGGAGCAGTTGAGTTTGTTACAAAGATTGATTGAACAGGGGCCAGCAAGGAAAAAGTGATACATCAAGGCTAGTAAACAAGGGTCAGACTGAGCTGTGACATGCAGTTTGTGGAGGGAAGATGGATCTTTTCCTTAAAATCAAAGGATGATCCAGTTTGCACATGAAATGACTTGACAGAAGGATAGCGCTGTCAGTGTACTCGTTTAGGAGGCATTTAGGATATGATGGTAGCATTTGAAAAAGTTTCCACATACATAACTTGAGGTGAAACTAATATTTTTAAAGAATTTGTTCAATATTTTGCCAAGCAAATAGCTGTGAAGGTCTTTGGTTATGGCCAAAATGAAATTTGGTCGCAAGCCACACACATAAACGAATTGAGCAGGCAATGGCACATGCAGAGTTTAACCATCTTGGTATGCTGTGACCAAAAAGCAACAATTCTTGCTGACTGGTATGTGTGAAATCTCGTCAGTCTGTGTCTGCTGCTTCAACATGCCAATACCAGGAACACTGGCAGTGACCACCGGCCCTGAAAATAGTGAAATGCCAAAACAGAAAAAGGAAAGAGGGTCTGAATTTGTGCCAAAGTATGCTGATGAATCGGGTTTAAAAGTAATTTGTGTTGGAAGAATCAGTTTTTACTATAGCTAGTTGTTAGAGATCAGGTATCCTGCTGTCCTTTACTGCATGATAGTAAGAGACTGCATGAGTCTTGTACCTTAGGCTTTCAATCATAGTATCTCCCAACTTCAGTCAAGAGATGCAGACACTGCATGCAGAGTCTGTCAGGAAATTTGAGCAACACTCTCAGAGACGCATCCAATTGTTGGATGAAACCTGACTGTGTGGTTCCAGTCTTCCTACTTCAGCCCATAGCTACCATAACTCTGGTTAAATTGTTCAGCTTGATAACTCTGGTTAGGAGCTGAAAAAATCCTGCAAGTAAATGGCTCTGATGGGAATCAAACCCACATTCTCCAAGCCCACAATCTGTAACACTATTCGTGATGTTATTCTGATGTGTTTCTGAAACAAACACCATGTCATGACGTCACTGTTTTAAATTGGGTGTTTTCTGTCTTTCAGATGCAATCCAGGACAGTGGGTTTCTTTCTTTTCACAGATCGCTGCCAGAGGTAAGACAGAATTCTTGCTAGCTTGTTTGATGTGGTCAGGGGTTCCAAAGAATGATAGTGAGTGTAGTGCTCATTACAGGTGCTTTTTTCATAATACATGGCAATCTTCCGCCTGCAGTTGAAGTTGGTGTGATATTGAAGGTCTGATGTTACCATTCAGAGCTGCTTTTATTCTTTATTATAATTCTGTGGGTCCACCTTTTCATGGAAATTTTTCTTTTTTTTTTTTTTCTTTTTTTTTTTTACTGATGGCAATTTATGGCATGATCACTTTTTTTGGTTGTAATTTGACGACTAGGTCATGAAAATTTTACACAGTGTTAAGTAGATACCAGCTCTACATTCTGCAGTATCCGTTTGCCCATATGTTATATGTTTTTTTTGTTTTTTTTTAAATGTATTTCTAGTGGCATTCAAAGGGTTTTTTAAAATCTGGGAGTGACTGATTCAGCTGAGTGATGGTGACTCCTGCACAGTTGGTTTTATCAGCCGTACCAATGCTAACGGTGTGGTTCCCATGCTATTGGTTCTATCAGCCCTACCAATGCTAACGGTGTGGTTCCCATGCTATTGGTTCTATCAGCCCTACCAATGCTAACGGTGTGGTTCCCATGCTATTGGTTCTATCAGCCCTACCAATGCTAACAGTGTGGTTCCTATGCTCTTAGGGTTTACGTAAACTACCATTGTCTTCGTTGTTTGTTTACACAATTTCAGGATCAAACTTTTCCTCCCAGCTTGTTGACACCCCTTGAAGAGGCCCTGTGTGGTTGACTGGTTAAAGTGGTTTATAGCACTTACAAGACTATAAGTATAACTTGACATATGGTCGTTTTGCCCCATCAGTCATTTTATGCTTACCAAATTTCATATCTTTTGTTTTTAGATTGCACTCAGTTGTCTGTCAGTGTCTTTGACAGAATATTTGAGATAAAAGTCATTTCTGCTTAGCAGTGGTGATTTCTGGCCTTTTAGATTCGATGGCCAGTGACATGTGAAATGATAGTAGTATTACTTTGTTGTTGTTGTTGTCGTACCCTGGCTAAAAGACTCCAGGGATCATCCGAACAGCCGAAGTACTTGAACACTATGCTACAAACGCATCAGCTGGGGATGAGCACATTATGTATGTGACATGTTTTTGATTACCCCGCCACGTGGACAGCCACACTCCGACTTCGGGGGGGGGGGGGGGTTTGGAGACTGATAATGTTACACTAGGAGCTTGTTACAACTGAAGACAATCCCTGCATAACTATGCAGAGCATAACAACATTTTGATGTAGCCTTGGTGTTCTAGCCTGTGTCTATTGGCGTGACACAGCCTTAAGCCAAGGCGGAGTATTACTTTTATTTGATGGACTTTGTGGAGGGCTTGTTCCTCATCCTGAGCAAGCCTACTTTCTACCCTATCTGCTGACTTGTACATCCTCCCCCCCCCCCCCCCCCCCCCTTTGTCAATATCACAAAGTGGAAATGATCTAAATGTATAATATCCTGACAACACAAAATGTGCAGTAGATAAAAGTTAACATTTTTATTTCTGTTGCAGAAGCCAAGTACCACTCTCAGAGTGTTTGACAGAAATGTGAGTAGAGAGATTTCCAATTCAGAAAAACATCTCTTGACTACTTGTTAATGTAATGTGATAGGGTAAATACCTACTGACTGAGTCCATTTAGTATATTAGCTATAGAGGAATCGTAAGTGTGTTTTGATGTATGAATGAGTCTGAAACAGTATAAATGTAAAAATTTGGATCATCAGGCACTGATGATGAATGGGAATTTGAGAGGCAGCTGGCATGAAAGCATTTGATTTGGCTTCCTGGTTATGATTTTGTTGCAATGAGACACCTACCGTAGGCATTGTTGCGAATACTACTACGAAACCTCTGTCCCTCAGTGTGTGTGTGTGTGTGTGTGTGTGTGTGTGTGTGTGTGTGTGTGTGTGTGTGTGTGTATGCTCACACAGACAAATATCCGGCACAATTTTCTCTCTTTGTATTCAGTGCCAGGTTTTGCATACATGGCTAGACTTTTTTTTCTGTTTCTGCTTTTTTTGACACTCCATGACATTCTTTGGCAAACTCAGTGGGCAAAATCTGTCGCATGATCACTGATTCTGTAAAGTTGCTGGAGGAAAAGCATACATCCAGTTTGAACAATTCAGTTTGTGTTGAAGTTGAAAATGTTTTTGTTGGAACAATGGGTAAGGTGTCAGACACCAGACACATGATCAGGGGTTCGTTTCCCACTCATGACAGCCAGGCAAGAAGAGGTTTTCTCACTAACAGTTAACTTCTGTGCACTCTCATCACTGCCTAGCATTTGGATGAAACTTTTAAACTGTGTCTTGTGGCTAAATGCTTGCAAGAAAAAAAAATCTTGCACATTTTAATTCTTAAATCCCATTCCATTTTCGGAGAAGAGTAGGCCATCATTTTCGGGAATGGATGACATGAAAAGTAAACCACATGCACTCTGGTCTCAAGTTTAGTCTTCATCTCTGAAGATAGAATCAACAGTAGGCTTGAAAATAGTCACGTTTGCAAAATAATCTTACTTCTGAGTAAAACTTCAGGAGTTGAAGCTGATGAAGGAAATAAAGCACAAAAAAAAAAAAGAAAGAAAACATTGCACTTGTTTTTTAGCAAGTGCTCGAAAAAGAGTCTTAGTAAATAAAGTGGCTATGGAAAAAAGGAATAAAAAGATGACCGTGACTGGGAGTAACTTTAAAAAGACTTTTTTAAAATCAAAAGCATGGTTTGATCATTTTTTATATGTGTCGCGTGTTTGTGTGTGGTGTGTGTGTGTTGGTGGTGTTTCTTGTGTGTTGGTGCTGGTGTGCGTGCGTGTTTAATTTGTGTGAGAGATAAATAAAAAAGATAATGTGGATTAAGTGCAGGAGTATTACACAGTGCATGGGTCTGATGCACTTTTTGTGGCCAAAGAGTGTTCAAGACAACAGGTGTCATTAAGTACCTGGGCACAGGTGGGGCATTTGGAGACTGAGGTTCTTCTTTTGTTTGTTTGGATGCTTTTTTTTTTTTAACTTCAGAAAAATTTTTTAAACAAAAAGAAATTTCGTGGTGAATGAATATGTTTCTACCTCATCAATTATAAACTTCGTTGCATTTGAGTATAAATTGCATCCTTGACTTCTTAGGTTTTATATGATTTCCTCTTTTCTTCCACTCTCTTGACTCAGTTGATTTACTTTCTCTCTCTTTACTGTCGTCCACTCAGTGTTTTGTTTTGTGTTGTTCTTCCATGAATCTTGTTCTCTCTTTTTACAGTTTTCAACATACTAGTTTTTATTTTGGTATTTAGTTGTTACTTTATTTATTTATTCTTATATTTATTGATTTATTTTGCAAATTGGCAGCTAGGTGAAGAAAATGTTAACTCTGTTCAGTGTGAATGCTTATGATTCCAATTCAGAAATGGAACCTGATTTGAAGCGGGGGGGAAAAGAGCAAAGATTTAAGATCTTATTGACAGAATGTATCGGCTCTGAGCTTCCACAGAATAGTAGTATTGTGAAGGACAAACCTGTCCTGAAGTACTGGATTCAACGGAACAAAGCTTGGTGGTATCTGGAGGCCATCGTTTGCAGGAAGCAACAAGCTGGAATCGGTGGCGTTGAGCAAAATGAACTTTGAATCCTTGGTCCGTGACCTGCTCTTGGTGCGCCAGTACCGTGTGGAGGTGTACCGGAACAAGTCCAAGGCCGCCAAGGTGCATGACTGGACAGTGGCCTTTAAGGTGGGTGCTACCAACAGATGCAGGTTGTTTGGCTTCATTTGTTGGTTCAGATCTACATAGTTTTGCTGCAGATGTGTTAAAGAATGGTTTCACATGGAATTAAGTTTACCAAATGGCTGGTACTCACATGCACAATGTAGTACTTCCAGAAGTTTCTGTAGAATCCAAGAAACATCTGTAAAGTGTGAGAAGTTTCCAGAAGGTTTCTAGAGTTTTCCATGCATTTTGATCTGTTGTAACAATGCCATGGTTCTCAAATGTTTTATTGATAATTGTACTGAGCATTTTGATTGGTTGTAACTATGCCATGGTTCTCAAATGTTTTATTGATAATTGTACCAAGCATTTTGATCTGTTGTAACTATGCCATGGTTCTCAAATGTTTTATTGATAATTGTACCAAGCATTTTGATTGGTTGTAACTATGCCATGGTTCTCAAATGTTTTATTGATAATTGTACCAAGCATTTTGATTGGTTGTAACTATGCCATGGTTCTCAGATGTTTTATTGATAATTGTACCAAGCATTTTGATTGGTTGTAACTATGCCATGGTTCTCAAATATTTTATTGATAATTGTACCAAGCATTTTGATTGGTCACAGTACATCATCGTTCTCAAACTTTCTTGAATGTTCCATGCCGTTTGATTAGGTGTCGTACTACTTCATGATTCTCAAACTTTCTAGAATATTTTGGTTGGCCGTGCTGAATAGTGTTTCCTGAACTTATGATTTCATAAGCTAAGACTAATCAGTGTTTGACTTGTTTGAGATAGTGATCTATGGATATGATTGGAGATGAAAGACACATCTCCATTTTTGGACATTTGGGTCAGTTGAAGAGTGAATTTGTTTTCTGGAGGAAGTGAAGACTTTTAAACTTGCTGCCCTCTGTCTGGATCTCTTTCATTGAGAGAGATTGGAACCAGCTCTTGCCGTTCACCTTTTCAGGGTTTTTAAAGAGGTGGTCTTGTCTAATTTGTGTGCGTATGCACTGCCAGAAAATCTGGTCTCCAAGATGATGCTGTATACTATTCACCCTCCTTTTTTTTTGCCTTTCCCTCAGCACATACAGTTCTGTTCATTGATAGGAAACAGTATTACAGAGATTGTAATATCACGCAACTAAAAGTGTGTGCAAAAGTACAAAACAAATGAGCCAGACAATCCAGGTCGCAAATGAGGCATGAGCTTCACTGGCGTAGTGAGAGCTGTAAAGGAGGGTTGTAGTCTGTTCCTGTCAGCCAGTCTGTCGGTAATGACATCATAATCTTAGAATTTTTTTTTTTGGATCAAAACTATGGTTAGAACTGTAAGCTTTTTTTTTCCTTAAAAAATATTTTGTTTTTAATTCTTTTATTTTTACTGTAGAGTACAATTTCATACAAATTCAACAGAAAGGGATAGGGTCAAGGTCAAGAAAGTACAATGATACTACAGTATGAAAATTATTGTATATTTTGTGTTCTGTTCATTCTGCGCAGGCAAAACTGATAAAACTTTCATCAGATCTAAGCATTAAACAAATTGGGTGTAACTAAAGTGGCTGTATGAATTTTACTAGCATGTTTTAAGGATTGTCAGTTGGTATGATGCATTGACTGCCTTAATTATTCTCCTGCAGGCATCTCCTGGCAATCTGACGCAGTTTGAGGACATTCTGTTTGGGAACACGGACATGTCATTGTCAGTGGGTGTCGTTGGCGTCAAGCTAGCGTCAGATGATGGGCAAAGAGTAAGTGAACATGCTTTGTGCTTTGTTGACGTGCGATTTGTTAATCATTTGAAACGACTGTGAAGGAGAGTGATTCATTACTTACCAAGTGGAAAGAAAAAAACGGACCATTATAAAGAGAATGTCCCAGTGAGGATATGGCGGGCTGTTGGTGGTAATTGCCTCATGGTTTTTCTTTCCAATACCGTCGTCTTGTATATATTTCTGTCTGTGCCCCTACACTTGTCTTTGTTCTAGGAATTATTTTTCCTTTTATTTCCTCCTGTGATAGTTTGATAGCATGACAGTTATGCCATTGTAATTTGATGACCAAGTGGTAAGATTTTAACTTCCAGAATGATTGGATACCAGCAGTCCATTCTGCATTGTGCTTTACCTTTGTTGTTTTTTGTTGTTGTTGGTTTTTTTTAAAATACAAACTTGTAGATAGATCAAACAACATGGCTAATGCACTGGACATGACCGTGTCTGATCTACCTTATAGTCGTCCATAGTTTGGAGCTGTCTATGAATTGTGTATTCCTGTCTATGATATTTGTATCTCCTTTTATGACAGGGATTTTTGTTTGTGTGTGGTGATAGCAAACAAGCAGAAGCAGCATATCCAGACCAGTGCAAAAGTTTACAATCATGCGTACATAGTGTATATCACTTGTTATTATTTTAATTGTTGCGCCAGTTTTTATTTCTCCTCTAGAAATAATTAAACTGAACGTGTAGGTCTCGAAATGTGGGTTTGAGCTGTAAATCCAGGTATAATGAGAAGTTGTCGGTCAGTAAAAGAGGAATTGCCCAGTCGTGCATGGAAGATTTCTCATCCACTAGGGACCATGTATCTGGGTCTCTTTACAGAAAATTCCTGATTCCCATAGTATTGGGTTATGAATGAATGGAGAAACAAACTATAAACTTTAAGATACAGGAGAAATGAGTGCAGTGTGCATCTCTAGGCACTTTTGCCTGCATCTCTAGGCACGCTTGCCTGCATCTCTAGGCACGCTTGCCTGCATCTCTAGGCATGCTTGCCTGCATCTCCCGGCACGCTTGCCTGCATCTCTAAGCACGCTTGCCTGCATCTCTAGGCACGCTTGCCTGCATCTCCCGGCACGCTTGCCTGCATCTCTAAGCACGCTTGCCTGCATCTCTAAGCACGCTTGCCTGCATCTCTAGGCACGCTTGCCTGCATCTCTAGGCACGCTTGCCTGCATCTCCTGGCACGCTTGCCTGCATCTCCCGGCACGCTTGCCTGCATCTCCCGGCACGCTTGCCTGCATCTCTAGGCACACTTGCCTGCATCTCTAGGCACGCTTGCCTGCATCTCTAGGCACGCTTGCCTGCATCTCTAGGCACGCTTGCCTGCATCTCCCGGCACGCTTGCCTGCATCTCCCGGCATGCTTGCCTGCATCTCTAAGCACGCTTGCCTGCATCTTTAGGCACACTTGCCCGCATCTTTAGGCACACTTGCCCGCATCTCTAGGCACACTTGCCCGCATTTCTAGGCACACTTGCCCGCATCTCTAGGCACACTTGCCCGCATCTCTAGGCACACTTGCCCGCATCTCTAGGCACACTTGCCCGCATCTCTAGGCACACTTGCCCGCATCTCTAGGCACACTTGCCCGCATCTCTAGGCACACTTGCTCGCATCTTTAGGCACACTTGCCTGCATCTCTAGGCACACTTGCCCGCATCTTTAGGCACACTTGCCCGCATCTTTAGGCACACTTGCCCGCATCTTTAGGCATACTTGCCCGCATCTTTAGGCACACTTGCCCGCATCTTTAGGCACACTTGCTCGCATCTTTAGGCACACTTGCCCGCATCTCTAGGCACACTTGTCTGGTATGCCTAGGTGAACAATGTAGTATGTTTATGTTTTTGTGTTTGGAAGTGGTGCAACATTTCTCATTCTTTGTTTTTTTAGGTTGTAGGTGTAGGCTATGCTGATGCTGTCCTGAGAAAATTCACCGTCAGTGAGTTTGCTGATAACGACCAGTTCTCAAATCTGGAGGTGAGTTATGCTTGTACCCAGGACCCCCCACCCGCCTTCCTCATCGTGGGCTTCCCCCATACTCTTTGCATCTATACAGTCATTCACATGCAGATGTGAGAACAGTATACATCCTCTCTCTCTAGTATCTTTTTTTTTTCACTTCACACAATTATTTTGACTTTTTTTGGTGTTAAATACTGCATTTATTATCTTACTGTATATTTTGGCATTTTTCCCATTAGCCCCCCCCTTCCCCCCTCATTCTTAATTCTTACATTTAAAGTGATTAGAGATAGATGAAGAGTTATTAGGGGAATAAAAGATATTACTGATATTTGTTCCCTTTGGCCACTGATCGGTTCAGTGCATTGTTCCTTTGTCGACAGGCCCTGGTCGTTCAGCTTAGCCCCAAAGAAGCCATTATCATGGCAGGGGACTCCACTCCTGATGCCAGCAAAGTCAAAGAGGTGCTTGGAAGGAGTGGTCTGCTCATCACAGAGCGCAAGAGAGGTAAAGTTTGTTTGGTGTCGGGTTTGGGGAATTATTATTGTGTGGTTCATGTATGTACACACACACGTGTGTGTGTGTGTGTGTGTGCTGACGTTCAAATTTAGCGCATGTAAATATGATGTGCACATGTGTGCGAGTATGTATGAGTCATAAAATACAATAGACAAGGCCTTCTTCACCATAGACTTGATCGTCAGGGGTTATCAATATTGACAAGCCAACAGTTCCTGAACAGTGGTATTTGTTTCTGAGAAAATGTTAAATAAGAAAACAAAAGATGTTGCATTGTCTTTGGCTTTCACGGATGTATTTGAGTTGGTGGGATGTGTCCTCGAGGATCAGCATGGCTGTGAACATTGGGATGTGACTTGACAGTGGCAAGAAAAAAGAATGAGGGGAGTCAATAGCTGTCGAGACAGGTTACAACAGACCTTACAGAAAAGGATTTTTCCTCAGCTTTTGCTTTGGGGAGGCTCTTTCAGTGCAGATTATATCTCCAACGCTAGGCAGGTATGTGCAAGGAATTTCTCTTTTTTTGTGTCTCGGTGTTTTGCTCAGCCGTTGTCACCTTCCATTACAGTATCATTGTTTCCCTCATTATACACAAGTATTTGTCTTAACGCTTTTGTTTTGGTCTTTTTTTGTTTTTTTACTCACTGTTCAATTTGCAGTTATGATGAACGATGGGCCAAAATTTTTATTATGGCACGAACATGCTATGTACCTGTCTTATTTTTTTCCCTATCGTATGTTTAAGAAAGAAGAAACTGAAAAAGAGCACACAAAAACTGCATGCAGTAATGGCTCTTGTATACTAACAGTTGTGTTTATTTACCCGTTTTTTGTTTGTTTAGTTTGGTTTTTATGCCTTTTTTTATATTGTTTAGCTGACTTTGCGAGCAAGGATATCGTTCAGGACTTTGAATCGCCTCCTTCGGTTCAAGAAAGGTGACCAGAACACCAGTGCAACCTTACGTAAGTGTAAAAGGGAGAATACAGTACTGATACTGAATAGTTCATGCATTTTATTTTGGTGGTTGTCAGCCTTTTTTTTTTCAGTCTTTTCTTCAGTGCTGCTCCATCCCCTCTGCTTGATTGCCTTGGGTGGGGTGGCGTGAGGTGAATCTGGTATAAACAAAAATGTTAAAAGAGCAGGTTCTTAAATGGAGGTTGCCTTTGGGAGAGGTAAATGTGACCTAAACAAAGACAAAAATGGTGGGAAAACCACATGTTACGGGAAAATTGTCTTTGGGGAGGAAGTAAATCTGGTATTAGCAAAGACAAAAATGTTGAAAAAAAAAGTAAGTCTTAACTGAGGAGATGCCATTTTTGAGAGAGGTAAAATGATAGGAAAAAAACCCAGATATACTTGGGAAAGAAGCATATAGCTAAAAGGAAGTTCCCTTTGTGAAGAAAATAAATCTCGTTTAAAAAAGAAAAGTTCAAAGAAAGCAACGGAGAGGTCTTTAATTGGGGCTAAATCTGATTTAGATAAAGATAAAAATGTTTCAGAGACAGGGAAGAAGTTGTTATTTGGAGGCAAATCTTGTATACACAAAGGCAGAATGTTCCAGAAATGTGAATTCTTAGTGGGAGGATGTCTTTATTTGGAGGTAAATTTAGTATGAATAGACAACAGTCTTCCAAGGTAAATTCAGTGTTTACAAACAAGAATATTCAGGAAAAACAGATCTTTACAGGGATGGAATCTTTTGTCTGGCGAAGGTAAATTCGGTAAGTACAAGAATGAAATATTCTAGAAAAGCATGTCTTTCAGGGGAAGGAGTCTTGGCGGGCTAAGTAAATTCAGTATGTACAAAAAGATAGAAATGTTTAAAAAAAACAACAAAAAAACAAGTCGCGAAAAGAAAAATGGAGTGTATCTTTATTGGGAAATAAATTTAGTATGTTCAGAAGAACAACTATGTTTCAAAACGTAACTTTTGAAAGATAAGGGTCGCTGTCAGAGTAAATCTGGTAATTTCACGACAGAATGTTCTAGAAAAAACATTTGAGGATGAGTTGTGATGGATCTTATGCGATGTTTCACTGTACTGGTGTGTTGAGTGATGAAGATGAAGGTTGCTGTGAGTGTTTACTGTGTTGCAGCGGAAGTGACAAACTCATGCTGTGGGAGCCCTCTCTGCTGTCATTCGCTATTTGGAGGTCAGTTGATCGAGTTGGAGTCTGACGGTTCTTTGCTCTGATGTTGACATCCAGAAAGAAATGTGTGGACTTAAGTCTTTCTCGTTTGGTATTTTCTGTTTGTTATGTGCCCTTAGAAATTTATTTTATTTTATTTTAATTTTTTGTTTGTTTGTTTAGCTGCAAAGTTTGTCATCGAAAGTGCTGTTGATGGCACCTTGAACAATCCTTAGTTGTAAGGACCATGACATTTCACAGTGCACTCCCTTAGATCACACTTTTCCTCCTCGGATCACATTTTCAAGCCTAACACGTTACACTGAAGTCTGTTCTGGGGAAACAGATCTAATGTTGACACCTTTTTGTGGAACTGTGGATTAAACACAAAAAATGTGAATAGCTATAGTTTCATTTTTCTTTCTTCTTCTTGCAGTTGCTTTCTGACGAGGGCAGTTTTGGTCAGTTCTCCATCTCGTCGTTTGACTTGGCACAGTATATGAAACTGGATGCTGCTGCAGTGCGGGCTTTGAACCTTCTGCCCAGTCCCACCGATGGTTAGCTTCTGTCTTGTCTGTATTGTTTTTTTGTTTTTTTTAATGGTCTGTTGTGGTAGTTGTGCTGACCAGTTCATTTTAAAAACAAACCTGAATTTAAATGTATTTATTTCTGTTTCAAATTGGTGATTAACATTTAGTTTCAAAGCAAGGTGACTGAAGTCGGAAATTGAAGTAAATTTTAAAAAGAAAGGGTTTAGTTCCACAAGACAATACAGACAAACAGATTACAGGACAAAATGCAATGCGTTTCGAACCCTTGGGTCGTCTTCAGGCTAAAACAAACATCTAGGACACTGAAAACGAAGAACGAGCACCACATCTTCTCATATTTGGCGCAAAATGGATGTACCCTGTTTGTCTTGTCATGCAGAACTAACACCCTTTCTTTTTAAAATTTGCATTAACATTTAGTTTTTCTTGGGTTCTGTATGCTTTCACTTTCAGACGTTCCTTTGTTTGGTCATTGTGTGTTTGTGTGTTTTTTTTTCAGGACCAAATAAAACGCACAGCATCCAGGGACTCTTGAACCGGTGCCGCACAGCTCAGGGGCAGCGACTCTTGGCTCAGTGGGTGAAACAACCTCTGATGGACATCAATAAGATCGGTGAGAGAGAGTGGACGTGTAGCCTAATGTTTAAAGAAAGACTGAAATACGAATGTATTTTGGGGGTTTCTTTCTACCAATTTTTCCATCATTCGTGGCTTCGTGAAGATGCACAAGCCTCTTCGATTTACATAACAATGGAAAAGAATTTGTATCTGTGTATTGCCAGCTCCTGAAAATGGCAGCTGACTTTTGTTTTGCATTGTACTCTACGCAGGATCACTGGATGGCATATATTGCACTGTATATTAAAAAGAGAGAGAAAAAGAAGCAAAGCAATCACCAATTGAATTACAACCTGTGTTGCTAGAGGAAGAACCAAGTGAACCACAGATTATGCTGTGAGGGGAACAGCGGACCAGATTGCAGTGTGTGTCATCGCAGAAACGACTTGCTGAAGTGTGTTGTAGATACCTAGAGGAATAGCCAATTGAATTACAGTGTATAAACAACTTGCTGCAGAGTGGTGTAAATACAAGAGGAACAGCAAGTTGAATTACAGTGTACAGGTGTATAATCAGATGGATGATAAGTTCAGGTTGAAGCAGTTCAGAGGAACAACTGATTAAATTGCAATATTAGGCTCTCAGATGAAGAGCTAAACCGACTTACAGTTCTTTTTTCTCAGAGGAGTGATAAATTGAAATTCAGGTATGCTATCAGAAGCAGTGAAGGAAACAGGATCCTTCAAAATGTTGCTACAGTTAGAGACTTCCACATCTCAGGAACACAGTCCAAGAACAGGCATTTGCATCAATGGCATAAGAAAGGTGGACAAGTTATTGGCCAGCAGAATTAACAGGAGAGATGGCATGAAAATTTGAACATTTTTCTCCAGAAAAAAACTTTTGGGGATTGTTCAGTGGATCTGTAAAGATTGTAGAAACCGTCAGTGATGTGAATTTAGTTTCCTTGGTATTCTGGAAAACAAAGTGTTACGTGTTTGACTGCTTTTCTAGTGTCTGCCTTGTTTTTTCATTTCTTCAACAGCCATTTGTAAGCCATGTTTTTGTAAGTCTACCCTTTTTATTTCTCCCTGAAGAAGTTAACAGCTTTACATGCAAACCAAAACAAAATTGTTCATAGGTTTGTAACATACGTAGCTGATCAAAATGGAGCAGAATTCTTTGTTTCAGCTTGTATGTTCCAGATTTGCATTATGTCAAAACAACATTTTTTTTGTAGGTTTCTGACGTGTAGCTAATCAGAATCAATCAGAATTCTTTGTTTCAGTTTGTGTGTATGTTCTACGTGATAATATTCACAATCAGAAGGTTTAGTCACATCTAAATGTCCAGTCATTCAGTGTTGCTGGATACACGTCATTTCAGGGTTTCTTGGTAAATTTGGAACTTTTTTCCTTTTCTGTTTTTTTTCTTTTTATTTATTTATCTTTTTTATATAACCTTATTCTGTTCCATGTGCATTGTTTCTGCGTATGTGTAAGACAGATTTGGTGGTGCAAGCACTGTTAAGTTGTGGGCATGTAATTGTTCCTTCCTGGGAGCAAGAGTTGGTTGTCTGGTTTATTATCTAAGGTGAGTTGAAATGTTAACATGTCACCTGTCCTCTTAGATCTTCAGCAGCAGGTAACCTGGTCAGTCCTTCAGCTGTCTTTTTTCCTCAGAGCTCAGAGCTAGACAAGCAACATTCAAGAAATGGCTTGAAAAGCTGAGGACTACTCGGGACTTGCGACGTGCTCTGTTGTGCCAATACAGAGCTGATCCCCCACACATTGGGGGTAGTTCTGATTGATCATTCTTTTTCAGTGGTTATTTTGTCTCTCTCGTGAAATCTACCCAAGCCTTTTAGGTTAGGTTAAGTTCAGTTCAGAGCAGCATCGTCAGGTGAGTAACAGGAAAGGGTTTCAGGATAAACCACTATAGTGTGTCTGTACCTGAGGATATGAACTCTATGTGCGTATGTTTGTGTTGAACTGCAGTGCGTGTTTTCAGAGGAGCGGCTGAACGTGGTGTCAGCCATGTTGGAGGACTCGGGGCTGAGGCAGACCCTGCAGGAGGACCAGCTGCGGCGTGTGCCGGACCTGCAGAGAATGGCCAAGAAGTTTCAGCGGCGGAAGGCCACGCTTCAGGTGATCCATTGTGGCCTCGTCCAGCCGCTGGTGTCCTGGAGCAAATACTCGTTACCCAGTTTCTGTTTGGTTTAGGAAAGCTCTCTGCAGACCAATCCACAAACTCTGTGTCACTCTGCACGGAGTTTGCAGCTGAAGTGAATAAGTGCATAAATGAATAAGTAAAGAATTGGAAAAGCAGCTCATGAGAGAGGTGAGGTTTAATTGATGCCTGAAGCAGGCATTAACACAGGGAGCTGGTAAGGAAGGTTTTCACAAATTGCCTGGAGTTCTTTGAAATTGATCGCCTCATAAATTGATAAAGAAATTACGCAAATGATATGAAGAATTTTAGACCAGTATCGAATCTTCCATTTCTTTCTGAAATCCTCGAACGTGTTGTCTTGAAGCAGCTCCAATCCCATTTGTCAGATAATGGTCTCCTGGAAGTGTGTCAGTCCGCTTATAGGAAAAACCACAGCACAGAAACTGCAGTTCTGAGTGTCTTAGACTGCCTGCTTTGTAAAACAGACGATAAACTGGTCTCCCTTCTAGCATTGCTTGACCTCAGTGCTGCTTTTGATACTCTTGACCACTCTATCCTACTCAAGAGACTCAAGGTTACTTTTGGATTTGACGATATGGTTCTCAAATGGTTCACATCATACCTAACTGACAGGACACAGACGGTAATCGTTAATGGTGCTAAATCATCCCCTTCTCCTGTTCTGTATGGTGTTCCCCAGGGCTCTGTCCTTGGACCAGTTCTTTTTACCCTTTATTCTCAGCCCTTATCTGACGTTATTTCTGCCCATGGCTGTGACTTCCACAAGTTCGCAGATGACACTGAACTCTCTAAGAGCGCAACCACCAGCGATTTTCAAGGTGCTCAATCAGATATTACCACATGTTTTAGGGACGTAAAAGTCTGGATGACCAGCAACAAACTCGAGCTGAATAGTGACAAAACCGAGATCATGGCTGTTGGTACCTCCTCTCGTGTCAAGATGGTTAAAGCTGAGTCGGCAGAAATTGATGGTGTTGTTTTACCTTTCAAAGAGTCAGTGAAATATTTAGGTGTTAGCATTGATCAAACGCTCTCTATGCAGAACCAAATATCTAATGTTTGTCGTGCATGCTTCCTGGAATTGCGACTATTGCTTCTATCCGGTCTTACCTCTCCACACAGGCAACAATCAGACTCATCACCGCCATGGTAATGTCCCGACTAGACTACTGTAACTCTGTGTTAGCAGGACTTCCTTCAGAACAGCTTGCACGATTACAAAGGGTGCAAAACAGTGCAGCTCGGCTTGTTCTCAAAAAGCGTAAAAATGAGCATATTACATCTTTGTTACGTGAACTCCACTGGCTTCCCATCAAATGTCGATGACAGTTCAAAATCGCAGTTTTTGCCTATCGTTTCTTTGATGGGACACTCCCACAGTATCTTTCTGCTTCTCTGTCCACCTATCAAACATCTCGGTCTCTTCGCTCATCTTCTCAAAAACTTCTGAAAATTCCTAGGCGCTCGTTAAAGACAGTCGGTGAGAGAGCATTTAGCTTTAGTGCGCCCACTCTTTGGAATTCTCTTCCTGACAGCTTACGTGACCTGCCTACAGTATCTAAATTCAAGTCAGAGTTAAAAACATACTTCTTTAGGAAAGCCTTCTTCAACCATAATATCTGAATGCTGTGTCTATTAATATGACCTGACTTTTTATGTACTGCATGCATAACTGTATTGTTTACGCTTGAACCGATGAACTTGACAAGTGCGCCTGTGTCGGTAGGTGTGTGTGTGTGTGTGTGTGTGTGTGTGTGTGTGTGTGTGTGTGTGTGTGTGTGAACACATGTTAGTGCGAGTGTTCGAGTGTGTGCTGAGCGCAATGAGTTGATCCCAAGAATTGCGCTATATAAAATCCATACATTATTATTATTATTATAAATTGTCTTGCTCATCGAAAGAATTTTTCTTTTGTTTTTAAGTGTTGGATGATCTCTTGAGTTCTTGGTCCTTTCCGTTGTCCATCCCCTTTTTCACCTTCCAGGTCCTCTTCCTTGCCCATCCTTATCAAGTTCCCCCCCATCCATCCCCCTCCTACTTCCACCCTCTTTTTCCTGCCAGCTTATCATTGCACTCCTGTTAACTCTGTTTCGTTCGTTTGTTGGGCGTGTATGTCAGGTCCAAGACTGAGAAAAAGCGACTTTGATGGTCAAAGCATATATGCTGATAGGCTTTACATCTTGACCACATCACAGTGACACATTCTAATTTATTGTTGGGCCACCCCACCCCTCTCCCCCTGTGTTGCGGCAGGACTGTTACCGGGTGTACCAGGCCATTGATAAGATGCCCTACCTGGTGGAAGCTCTGGAGGGGCATTCAGGTCAGCATGCCACACTCATCATGGAACTGTTTAGCAATCCCATCAAGGTGAGCAACAGGTGGATGAACCGTCTGTAAGGCTTGTGCACTGTCTGTGTGTCTGTTATCTCCTAAGGTCACTGTGTATGTCTATGTGCTACACCTGTTACATTAAATGTTATCATCAAATTCGACTGTCTTTCACCCCTCTTTTTTTTTCTATCCCACCCCTACACCTGCAGCTTTATACCTCTAGTCCCGACCCTCTCCCAAAGCCTCGCTCCGTACCCCAATGTGGAGATACCTATGAACTGGATACAGTTAAGTATTCACTCTCACTCTTTCTCTTTAGCTGCATGACCTCATCCTTCCCTTCCCTCTGTACTATCTGTGGACATGACCATTTCATGGGATGTCTCCCAGGAGCTCTTGCTGGACTTCTCCAAGTTCCAGGAGATGGTGGAGACCACTCTGGACCTCAGCATGGTGGACCAGCACGAGTTTGTCATCAAGCCCGACTTCGATGAAAACCTGGCAGGTAAGGGGACTTTGATCACTGAAGCCTGACCAGCACGAGTTTGTCATCAAACCTGACTTTGATGAAAACCTGGTAGATAAGGGGACTGTGATCACCGAGGCCTGTATCTCATGGAGGAAAATGTCACTGGAGCTGCTATATGGTGTGAAATTGGCTAAATGAAAAATGAGAACTTTGTGATGTAAGTTTGCGGTCAAGCAAGAGAAATGGTAAATGAAATCTTCTGTAGCAATGTGATGTAAGTTGCGGTCAAGCAAGAGAAATGGTAAATGAAATCTTCTTCAGCAAGTTGTAGTGAATTGATGAAATAAGAAAAAACATTTTCTAATCATCGGGAAACAAAATCGGTTGTTCTGAAGTTTGTCAACTTGTAGGTCGAGCAGGAATTATTCTCTGTCAGCAACAGCTGTCATTTTGTGGGGTTTAATTTGGTGGTATGGTTTCTATATATTTACAGAGGAAAAAAAAAAACAACATATGAAGATAATGAAGACTTGCATGTGCAGGTAATATACTTGACAGAGTGAGACTGTTTTGTTCAGTACTCATCACCACTTGCCTGAATGTTGTCAAATTGCTATTGCTACAACAATTGTCATATGCATATCTGGCTTGTTTTTAAAAAACACTATATATCCTTCATTGTTGGACGGAACCACTACAAAAAAGCTCTTTCCTTGCGTCATCTGGTAACTGGTTTTGAGTGTTGCAAGACCCATCCTAGAACAAGGTGTCTTTGACCTCTAGAAAATTGGGAAGTGATCATACCTTTATGGATTAAACTGAAACGGACTGTTGTTACATTGTTTTAATAGTGCTTAAAAGATTAACCTGCTTTGTCATTTTGGACACTTGCATTCTCAGACTAGTGTGATTTTTCAACATTTTGGAAGCTTTTATAAGGAGTTATACCCTCATGTTATGGGACAGTCTTTTTGTGTGAATAAGCCGAGGCCAACTATTTTCTTTGAGCAGGTGATTGTGTTCTTTTACAACTCGTTCACTGACTTATGGTTTAAAAAAAAAAGTCAAGTCTTATGAGTGGGATGGAGTTGCAAAATCTTGTTCAAATGGTATACATCGTCATCCAGTTTATCAGAATATGATACCGATCATTGAGAAATAATGTAAAAGATGTTCTTATCCTTTTCATAATTATTCTGTACATGATGTTCAGCTTCAAAGGGTACTATACCGCCATTTCTGTGTGATCTGAAACACTGGTTTTACTTGGCTATTTTCTTCTCCTACAGCTTTGAGGGAAAAAATTACGGAACTGGAAGACAGCATCAAAGGACAGTTGAATCGGGTAAGCAGTGGCAGTTAAGACAGGATACTTAAGACAATAGCAAATCGACAGAGAATGATTCATCACACTTAAACTTTTCCATGTATTAGTGCTTAGTGTCTGAATGAATGCCTGTGCATTTACACACACATATATGTTTATGAATGAGTATCCTCGTTATGATTGACCAGGTTACATGTTCTAAGCAATTTCAGTACAGTTGTCTGGCACACAGTTTGGGAAACAGTGTTAAAGAAAACAAAGATGATTCAGTCGAGCTTGTGAAAGTGTAAATGTGTGTGTGTGTGATGTAGTATATAAAGCATTTATTAACCAGTGATTGTTGTGAAATACACGTGTATTTGATGTGGTAAAGTCTGTATCCTCTGTGTCTAACTAAGCAGTGAAGTTCTGAGGTTTGGACCATTCGATGCTTATAGTTGTACTAAATACAAATGGTCGTACTGACTTTTACTTTGGACTATGATGGCATGCATGAAAAATCTGTTGGTTGATGGGAAAGAAAACACTCCTTGGCCGTGCTAGGCGTGCTGTGGGTATTGTTTGTTTTGCAGTTGAATTATCTTATATGTGTGAACCTGTAATACTTTGTTATTTGGATGTCTACAACATTAGCTGTGACCGTATAACAAAACAGTGGAGGGAAAAAAAAACTTCAAACCCACTGGAGAGATGAGGAATTGAGTACTTCCGACTCGTAGAGTCTTCAAAGCAATGACATAAAGATCAGAATTAATTGAGTACTTCGACTCGTAGAGTCTTCAAAGCAGTGACGTAAAGATCAGAATTTCTGATCTTTACATCATCGCTTTGAAGACTCTACGAGTCGAAGTACTCAATTCCTCATCTCTCCAGTGGGCTTGAAGTTTTTTTTCCTCCGTTGTTTTGTTATCCTGTTTCGAAAGAACCCAGGCAGTCTAACTTCTTTTATAACCTTTTTAGCTGTGACCTTTTTATCTCTTAGGAGTGGGAGACTTGGGTCATGGTAAGGCAGAGACTTCATCAGTTTTTATTGTCCAGGTTGCCCGTGACCTTAACCTTGAGCCGAACAAGAGTGTGAAACTGGAGAACAACAACCAGCTGGGCTTCTTCTTCAGGGTCACCAGAAAGGTCAGCACTGATGACTTGAAGTCTGAATTTTCAGCCAAGGTGATAGATTTGAGGTGCGTCTAAATGCTCTCAGCTTCCCAAATAACCTGTAAGGGACTGAAATATTGGGTCACCTTTGTCAGACAGTGTAAAGTGGAACAACAGTTATCTGGTAATGATGGGTTTGGGGATGGGGGTTTGAGGTTAGGTATAGATGAAAGGTGTTTAATACTTTGGCGACAGGCGCAGCAGAGCAACGTCACTTTCCTGCAGATGCGTGCACCGTAATGCTTACTACCATTGCAGAAGCGCGATTTTTGCACTTCTTTATTTTATTTTATGTCCCCTAATACAAATATAACAAGCAACAGAAAGGGTAAAACACGAACTTTGCACTGAAGATAGACTTAAAAATATTTTGGGTAAAATAGCAACACTACAGTTACACAAACAGCATAACTAAAACGTAGGAGAACACAGTCTTGGCTACATTTGTTTGGTAAGCATGATAACAGCGAATGAGGAAGAGAAAGGGCATAAAATTTCGCGCTTACTTTGAATAGATGCAGAGAAAGCCTGAAGTATTCAGTATCCAAGTGAAGAAAATATAAGAAATGAAAATAAATCATTGCACACTGTACTCATTTTTTGCTGTTTTGGCTTCAAACAGCACGACGTATAAAACTGTTAAATACACAGAGCAAATAAATCAAGCTCAGATTCCTTTCTACGAACTTGTACACCTTTACCCCTCTCATCCTCTGAACCACTTTGCTGAACAAATTCTAACACCACATGTAATGCCACATTTATTCTTCTGCCCGATATGTTGGCAAAACAGGAAATTCCACAATGCCTTTTGCAGAAATTCCCAGTGCCAGACGGGTCTCTTTGTTCGGACTATGGGGTCACCGAGGTCATCGCTAGTGCATGTAAACTTACCCTTCCAGTGGTTGGAAAACTTCTAGATATTTAGGGAAACTGCAGCCCTTAGATCATAGACAAGAAAACGGGGGATTTTTTTCATAGTTGTGCCGGAACAGAGGCACGGCACGTCCAGGGAGTACAGCAGCGTTGCTGTCACCACGGAACGGCTCGTCATGACTGTGTTGTCATCACTGTCGCACAGCGCATCACGAAAAAGTTAAGGGTTGGTTTAGGGGGGAACATTAGTTGAAAGGTCATGTTTAGATCTGATAGAAATCTTCCAGAATAAAAAGAGAGGGAGTCATTGAAGAAGAAGGGTATTTATAGGGAGGTTTGAATTTGTCATTGACTCAAAAACAATGATTTGATATACAGACAATACAGTTGACTCTTCCCAGGATGAGAAGAATTTGAGAAACAACAAGAACTACCGCACCATCGACACCAACAAGAACGGGGTGCGGTTCCACAATACGGCGGTGCGACAGTTCAACGAGGAATACCTGCAGGCCAAGGATGACTACAACGAGCAGCAGAAGAGCGTGGTCACAGAAATTATCAACATTGCAGGTCTGTAATATTCTCCCTCTCTTGTGCTTCTGCATGTCTTTATGTTAAGCTTCAGAATTCGGATTAGAGAGAAAAGTATTCATCAATAAGGATCCTAATAAAGATGTGAACGATAACTACAGCAGAAGTATATATGAACAGAAATTAATGTTGCAAGCATATTTCCAGCTTGATTTAAAAAAAAAAAAAACAACAGAAAAATCCAGAATCCGTCCTCTTAAAGTTTCAGATTTTGGGGTGTTAACTGTTTTGTCACTGGCTTTCCCTCACCTGCCACTGCTCACCTGCCGCTGGTTAGTGAACAGCTCAGCTTTGGGTTTGCTGTTGCTGAAAATTGGCAGTGCAGCAGAATATACTTAGGACAGCTAGCCTTCAAAGAGAACAGATCCCAGAATGAGTTCATTTTAGATAAATGGGCTGCCATTTTTTGCATGTAAATCATGTATGTAGCAAGACATTCCTGCCATTGTGCTCAGTAAGGAATATTGTGCATAAATTGGTCAAAAGGAATGGAATGAGGTCAAAAGGAATGGAATGAGATAACAAGGAATGGAATGAGGTCAAAAGGAATGGAATGAGGTCAAAAGCAATGGAATGAGGTCAAAAGGAATGGAATGAGGTCAAACGGAATGAAATGAGGTCAAAAGAAATGGTATGAGGTCAAAAGGAATGGAATTTCACTGAAAGTAAGATAGAAGAGGTAAAATTGATATCATTTAGTGAAGCTTTCATTCATGCGAGTTCACTCTGTGACTCAAATTGCCAAGCAGCGACTGCTGAGTTTTCAATAAGTTGCCGATAAGTACTTACAGCATTCTTGTTACAAGTTGGTGTATGTAAGGGTTAAAAGCTAACCTCTATTGTCTGAAAATGTCATATACAAAGCCCTGGCATTGGAACTGCATGGGAGAAGTGAGAGGGGGCATTGTCCTTGAAAAATGGGGGGGGGGGGGGGGGGGGGGGTTGAATATCTTGTTGATTATGAATGTCTGGATGGAGAGGGTTAAAGGGAAAAAAAGATTTGATGTCGGATCGGATGCACATGAACTTAAACATATTTTCACAGCGGGATACTCAGAGCCTATGCTTCTCCTGAATGACCTGATTGCTCAGCTGGACGTGTTGGTCAGCTTCGCCCATGTTCTGCTGCTGCCCCCATCCCCTTCGTCAGACCCACCATCCTCCGTAAAGGTGAGTCGTTATCTCAAAAGAGATCAGCGATAGGACGCAACATTAATTGGTAATAAGAGGCAACAGTAAAAGAAAGATCAAAGAAACTTTATCTTCAGGGTGCTTTTCATCTGGTGCACAAGTTTTCATTGGGGGATGTCTGAACTTTCCAGGTCACCATTTGCTCATGATTTTTCAGTTTGGTAATTGATAATCTGGCGAAGAAGCCTGGTTGACTGGCTGGTATTTTCTTTTTTTTTGTTTTTTTTTTTGCTTGTTTGTTTTGTGTGTGTGTTTCTGAAAAACGTTGATAAGCTTTTGAAACTCAGATGTTAGCTGTATGGAACTGAATAATTTTTGTGTGTATGCAAATAAGGAAGATGGATTACTGTTGCATTTTGTTCGATGAAAATGGAAGGCACCGTTCCAAACGTGCTGGCAGCTAGTTTAGGCGTGACTATGGTGACATGGTTATTCTGCCCTACAGGTTCAGGGGTGCTGAAGCTGAAGGAAGCACGTCACCCGTGTCTGGAGGTGCAGGACGATGTCTCCTTCATCCCCAATGACGCCACCTTTCAGAAAGGTAGGAGGCCACCAACAGTTGATGGAAGAGTTGGAAGGGGGTGGGGGATCTTCAAAAGAAACAATTTTCCACAATCAGTATCTTTTGAGATTTCACAGATGTTTAGGGTATACTGCTGCATTTGCTTGTTTTTTTTCCCTTTAATTTAGTTTTCTTTGTAATGTATGGATTTCATAATTTGTTTGCATACACGGATTAAAACAGTTTTTTGAATAAAGTTTTCTGTTGTTCATGTTAAAATTGAATTAATCTTTTTTGCAGTTTAGTGTTGTTGGTTTTCGGTTTGAACATGAACGAAAAGTGATATTTGTGATGAGGCTTGTTTGTGCTGTCAGTTCTTTTGTTTAAGGCTGAGATAATTGATGGAGAGATGTGAAAAGGAGGTCTGTTAAACCGTTTGTTCTCTTTGGAAAATGGTAATTGAGTAGTAGAGTTAATATTTTTTAACATGTCTTTCAAAGGCATGGGTTTCCTCAGCTCCCTGCTATTAGACATGAACAGAAATCATTGCACACCACAACTTCTTCGTCAAAGCAGATTGTTCTGGAGGATCTTGTCTACCAATCATTGATCAGACAGGGTCGTTTGTTGCGGCAGTAGATGAGAGAAGCTCTCAGAAGTTTCATTGTCAGGCTTTTGCTTTCAAACAGAATGATGAACATGATATAGAACTTTTAGAGCTGAGTCTAACATGATATAGAACTTTTAGAGCTGAATCTAACATGATATAGAACTTGCAGAGCTGAATCTAACATAATATAGAACTTGCAGAGCTGAATCTAACATGATATAGAACTTGCAGAGTTGAATCTAACATGATGTAGAACTTGCAGAGCTGAATCTAACTTGATATAGAACTTGCAGAGCTGAATCTAACATGATATAGAACTTGCAGAGCTGAATCTAACATGATGTAGAACTTGCATAGCTGAATCTTAACATGATATAGAACTTACAGAGCAGTGTTCTGTAGAGGAGCGGACAGACCTTGGTATTTTTCCCCACGACATGAATTATGCCTTGTCAGACATAGCCAGATGAAGGCCATGACCGACCATCCCCCATGGCACGGTGGTAAGCATTGTGGATTATTACTGGCTGGGAGACCATTGGCTTGATTCCCATCAGAGCCATTTATTTGTGGGATTTTTCTGCCCTGACCGGCTCTTTGCCTGTGTGTTTGCTATGGGTCTGTTGGGAAGACTTGAGCCACACAGTTGAATTGTATTGACTCAATGGAGGCATCTGCCAAATTCCCTGTCCAACACTGCTGATTTCTGTATCTCTTGGGCTTGGTTGACAACGGGATATATGATGAAAGTAAGCGTAGAAGGCCTTGACATGCAGTCTCATACCTTAATGGAACTCCATAGTGTCATCTTCTTCATCCTCATCAATCGCAAAAGAAAAGGAAATGTCACGTTCTGTGACCCTTCATGCTGTGCTCTTGTGGTGACCTTAGTTTCAAATTTCTCTCTGCATCAGTGTCCTTAGTTCATGTCGAGGTCCCTGGTATCTGCATATTCATGAGGACTGTTCATGTGAAGGTCCCTGGTATCTGCATATTCATGAGGACTGTTCATGTGAAGGTCCCTGGTATCTGCATATTCATGAGGACTGTTCATGTGAAGGTCCCTGGTATCTGCATATTCATGAGGACTGTTCATGTGAAGGTCTCTGGTATCTGCATATTCACGAGGACTGTCATTGGTTGGACTTGGTGGCTCGCTCTGAATGGGAATGCTCACTCATGCTGGTTTTGCGACTTGGCAGTTATTGTCATTGATGGGGGCCTTACTAGGTGGTGTCCTGTCCATATACCACTGAACACCTCCGAAGTGACTCGGTGACTGTCATCCTTGCTAGAAATAGACAAGAGATGCCCGAAGTGATCCATTCTTTCCAGTTCTTCATTAAGCATGATTTGAGTGCTGCATATCACCTGCAATCATTGGTGAAAAGTTTTTGTATCTTTGAGCTGACTTCTAGAATGTGTAGTAAATATTTTTTGGTGGTTTGCGACAAATTTCATTACATTTTCCCTGCCGGTTTTGTGTCAGTTGATAAAAACGACTTTGTGATGGTAGCACAGAGTGTGAGGGTTAGGATTTGTCTTTTTGTTGTTTTGCCAGAGGAGCAGATGTTCCACATCATCACTGGCCCAAACATGGGAGGAAAGTCCACATACATCAGATCGGTGAGTTCTCTCTGCAGTGAGATTTGGCTTTTTGTGTTCAGTTTATCATGGCTTGTATGATTTTTATTCCATGTCTGATGGGTTTCAGAATTAAGGACAGTGTTCAGTTTTATTTTATATGCTCTCTCTCTCGCTCTCTCTGTCTCTGTCTGTCTGTCTCTCTCTCTCATGAAAACTTGTTTGAGTGTTCCATTGTTAATGACACCATTAGATTATCATACGAGAACTGTGATTACTTGTATCAGTGTGGCAGAGAATGTTTGACACATGCAGACACTTTCACGCATGCACGCACACACACACACACACACACACACACACACACACACACACACACACACACACACACACACTTGCAAGTACATATATAAACACACTTAAAACGCATATACACATGCATACATACTTGAAGACACACAATTGCACACACACACACGCATGCATGCATCTACTCAGATGAACAACTTCACACACACATGCACATGTACACACACTTACGCGCACATGAACACGTGTATGTACATATGTGCACATGCACATATTCACACACATGTATAAACACACAAACACAATTGCAGTTAAGTTGTCTTAAAGTAGTTCAGTTTCCACTTCCAGCTTAATCTCTGTACAGGAAGGTAGGATGTCACAGCAATTCCCAATAGGTCAACCTGACCTTGTCAACCGTGTAAGATCTCAAGGGGTATCTCTAAAATCCTCGAGTAGGGTTCTCAGAGACTCGTCAAGTAAATCAGGTACAGGTCACCGTGATGTGTGTTGTTTACAGGTGGGCGTGGTAGTGCTGATGGCCCAGCTGGGGTGCTATGTGCCATGCACAGAGGCGGAGGTGAGCATCGTGGATTGCGTGTTGGCCCGTGTTGGGGCGGGGGACAGCCAGCTGAAGGGAGTGTCGACCTTCATGGCGGAGATGTTGGAAACTGCCTCCATTCTACGGGTAAGTGTGCCGCCTGTCGCAGTACTTTCTCAGACTGCATACCCATACAATTACCTGTATTTTGTACACTTGTTTGGTGAAAATACGATGAAAACGACAAACTGGAAAAAATAGGTTTGTGAAAAAAAATCACAAGACGGAAGTTTTTTTGAGTGGTAGTTGCACTTGCAACTTATTGCACTTGCACTTAAACCATTGTGTTTGAGCGCTACAATCAAAGAGTGATAACTCGGGCAAGATCGTACGTGCAAATCCGCGTCTGGATGACGGAGTAGTAGCAGGGACCCCCAGCTTTTATAAAAATTGAAAAGTTTAGAAAATATGTACACACGTGTTGAGGAAAATACGCTCATTTTCAATGAGAGATACACCAATGGCAGCTTTAGGGTAAACAGGTCTGCATTCTGCATTTCGCTTTCTTTATTGAATGTTGTGGGACTGCTCTGCTTGTCTTGCATTGGCAGAGTTGTGTTGGTGATGTGTAGCTTGTTTGTGGAAAAGAGATTGAGTTACTGGTTTGGTCTGTTCTTAAAGTAGTTTGGTTTGATTTGATTAATTTGTAGATGTCAGTTCTTAAAATAGATTGAGTATGTGGGTGCAAGAGAGATGTCTGAAGTTGTATGAACGTACACTCTATACAGTTTGTGTAGCAGAATGTGTTGGAGAGAAAAAAATGTATGATTACATCTGTGAATCTACTGTTTCCATTTTCCTAAAACACATGGACTGTGTGTGTGTTTACATTTGAGAATATACATTTTTCATTTTTTAATGGGTAATTTTTATGATGAAATGTTGACTTTATTTACATTTTTTGTTTTTGAGTATGTTGCAAAGTTAGTCTTCCGTTTATTTTTAGCACAAACCAGGCAGCAGTAAAAGGGTTTAATGTGAGAAAAGACATGTATTGGAACTGCATCAGCTTGTCAAGCTTTTAAGGTATAGGGGGAAACGTCAAGTAGATGAGTGGCAATGGCCAAAGTGGCATGAAATCATATTGTGTTGAATTTTGCAACAGGTGTTCTGGTGTGTGTGTGATGACTGAGGTGCAGGGTGTAATCGTATGAAGAAAAGAATGGTTCTTGATTTTCAGTCGGCTACCAAGGATTCTCTCATCATCATTGATGAGCTGGGTCGAGGGACATCCACATACGACGGATTTGGCCTGGCTTGGGCAATATCAGAGTAATGTGTATTTTTCAGATTGAATTTTTCAGACTGCTTTTGTTTAATCTTCCATTTCATTTCTTTGGCAACACAGAGTAATGGTGTGTGTTTGTAAGGCAGATTTTTTTTTCTTTAAAATTTGGGCTTTTTTTTTTTTTTTCTTAATGTTAAATTTCAGTTGTTCAGAATAATGTATATTTTCCAGATTACTTTCTTCTTTAGCACAGGTCTGGTAATTTGGATGGACACAAGCTTTCCAAAATTATGTCCTTAAATAAATTGGTAAAATATGCAAGATTCTTGTATATTACTGCTGTATTTGAAGGGGGAAAGGCAAAGATCTTTAATGTTAGTTTGAAAATGATAATGTACAGTCACATACATTTAAGCTGGAATTTAAGAAACAACAAAATTTTCTTCTTGGTTAGTCATATAATGCCATTGGGGCTAATCAATCCGTTCATGTCAGCCAAAATTTTAAGTTGTCCATTTCCAGTGAAGTGTACTTTGACTAGATATCCCTTCCTCCCTCCTTTATCCCTACCCTGTCTCTTTTGGGAGGCTTTATTGAATTTGGTTGTGTGCTTTATGTGGTTTTATTGTGGTTCCATTGTTCTGTTGACAGCTACATAGCCAACAAGATCGGCTGTTTCTGCATGTTCGCTACGCATTTCCATGAACTGACGGCACTGGCAGATGTAGTGCCAACTGTTAACAATCTTCATGTCACTGCGTTGACCTCAAACGACACGTTGACCTTGTTGTACAGGGTCAGACCAGGTATTGCATTAGAAACTGTTACGTATTTTGTCTGAAACTGTGGTGAATATCGTACCAACACTGCTGATTTTTGTCTGCTTACTATTTGTCATATTATGGTTTCTAAAAGAACTCAGACTCTCTTTCTGAAAGGAAAAAAAAAAACCCAAACAAAACACGAAAATCCTAAGCAAGTAAAGAACCCCCATTAAAAAAAAAAAAAGTTAATTTTCGAATTTCAGCTCCAGATACTTATTGTGTTGAAGTTGCATTGTGATTCACAAAGATAGAATCTGGGTCTTTGCTGCTATGTTTCCATCACTGCTACATGTTGTAGAATGCAGGCAGCCATCGACTTTACTTTGGTAGATATGAGAAATGTCCCTGAGCTAATGTAGACTGTTGCACAATGCATGCAACTGCCTACAGACAAAAGCTTAGGCGAAGAGTTTTTCAACATGCCTGTGAATTCTTTCAGACTGGGGGCATACATGTATATGCATGCTTGTGCATTGATATAAACAATAACAATCTCTGATTAAGCAGGTTTTAGTTTGGTTAATACATAGATGCTAACCATCTGGTGTCAAAGTTCGGGAACCAGGGATTGAAGAGGGGGCAGTTTGAATGCGCTTAAACCCTACTGCTTCAGCTGACTTAAAGTGGGCTTTCTTTTGCATTAGTTTATCAGCCCCATTCAAGAATGATCTCCAAACCCAGTTTTGAACCAGTTTTGAAATTCCTGATATTTAAGCAAAATTCGGAATTTTTTGAATGAATTCTAAAAATATGGATATTCAAGAAAAATTTGGGAGAATGGGTAGCAATGTTCAATATTCTGTAGACATCCAGAATATTAATTCCAGATTGTAATTCTTTTTATGTTTATTTCGTCAGTTTTGATTGCCACAGTCAGAAATATAACCTAAATTTCAGGAACTATTTCATCCCAGGTAAATGCTCATAAAACCTCTTCATAAGCAGTAGAGGTGGAGGCACACATAGTATGGCTGTTGTGATTGACTTTTGCAGTTCCACCGAAGAGGTCATTCTTGGTGTGCTTGTGACATTTTCTCAGGGTCGGAAGCTGCGCCGCAACTTGTGTGGTCTCTGATTGTGTATCATTGTCAAACTTAAAACAACTGTAAAATAAAAACTGATAAAGATGTCTTGATTATGGTTTCTGCAGTTGTTTTTTTTTGTTGTTTTTTTTTTCAATGATTTCAGTTGTACATTATGGATGCAAAACCTTAAAATGACCAAAAATTCCATTATATTTGGTTATACATGCATTGTCACATTTGGTCTCTTTACCACAAATATCGAGTAAATTATGCATTTGAAAGCATTTTTAAGGTTTATGGAAAAGATTTCGATGCTGAATAGCTACAGTGGAACATCCCTATTCTGCTCTCCCCATGACTTGCTTCCTGATATGACCAAAATGAAAATGAACAACTTACATTTTATAAAAATTGACTCTGTGTTATGACTACCTTTTTGGCCTGATTGATGACTGACCAATCAAGAACTTTGCACAAAATATCAGCCAATGAATAAATGGAAATGCAGCAAAAATGGTGTCACAACAGCCAGGTAGTAAGAGATTGATCTCCAAAGTAAACACTACTTAAGAGTGAACTCTCCCAGGGTACTTTTGCTCCTATCATCAGAAAGATTGTTGGGCAAAATGTGATCATCATCTTAGTGATAGAGAAAGGTAAAGACCATAGTAGAATGAATCAGAGTGACTCAAAGAAGTTAAAGAGGTGGATGTGGACTTTTGATTGCCAAATCACTTGTGATAGGAAAGACAGATACAAAATATTAAAGAAGAGGAATCGATTTCAGCCGTGTGGGAGAGTGGAGAGAGTGGGCAGAGGAAGTTGTGTAAAATGAGAAAAGTGAATTCCATGGAAATTGATGAAGCAATATGTTCCTCCCGAATAAAATATTCCCCTGGGCTGACTTGATCTGAGTGTTTGAAGTCGTACTTAGGAGATTGCTCTGTATCACCTGAATCATTGTATCTGAAGATGTTTAAGTGAATCTGCAGTGTAAAGTGATGCTGCACTTATTGTTAAAACAAATCATGTATTATCAACCTGACATGTGTATGAGTGATATTCCTTTTGTAATTCTGGTCAGGGCGGAGACCAAGTAAGCAAGAAGTGTTTGTTTACATGTAAACGAAAAGACGTGTAGTCTTGCTTAATTGCTTGAATATCTGCTTTTAGTAGCAGTATGCGGTGATCAGAAAGCATCACACTTCGTATGAAAATGTTATAAAGGGGGTTCTGTGAATTTTTTCTTCTTCTTTTTTTTCTCTTTGGTCACGGCATTCAGCTGAAGAAAACATACATTGCAAAACAACACCTGCTTGCACACACAGGCCTATACAGTTTGCAGTATCATGCTCACACTTGGTTGTGTGTGCCCTTGCATGCATCTTTATTATTTGGTAAATGTGGTTGTGTTTGCAGGTGTGTGTGACCAGAGTTTTGGTATCCATGTGGCTGAACTTGCTCACTTTCCCAAACATGTGGTGGAGGTAAGAAACAGCTTTGTGTCAGAGAACGACTCGCTTTTCTGTGTCTCTGATGCGTTCTTTTCAAACGTCTTGCATTCATTTTCTCTCTGCCCCTCCCATCCATTGTTTCACAGGAGTGGTGGGTCATATGTTGGTATGTGTAAAAAAAAAAAAAATATTAGAGTGTGTTAGTAAACACATCTTTTTACCATTTCTATGTGTTGGGGCAGTCATTATTTGTTGTTTAACCATGCATTTTATCTCACTTTATTTCACAAAAGTGATGCATCGTATGTAGATATGTGTGAAAAAGATAATGTTCAGAATGTGTCTGTAAACACATCTTTTAATTACACATACTATACCGTGGCTCACTAATGCAATAAGCGGCAGCAATTTGCTATCCCTGCCTCGTATACAATAAAGTCCGTACGGACAACAAAACCCCTGAAAGGGCCTCGTGCCTTGCGCATGCTCAGATCAATCCTCTTTTCTCGGCAGCCATTTTCCCGTTAAGCCTCGTGTACACGAGCAGCTAAGTATTTTTTTGCTTTCCTCGCAATCGATCGATTGTTGTTGCTGTTCTTGGTCCTTGCTTATGTTTTCACTTAAGGGAGAAACGTACGTGAAGCGTTTGGGTGGTAAGGCGAGAGTTAAGAAGGTTTCGTCATTGATTCCCGCATCTCGCCGGCAGGCTCTTTGTCTCTAGCCGCGCCAAAACCTCCCCCCCTTCAGCGTCACTTTCTCTCTATTCTTCTTCTTCTTCCTCTTCTTCTTCTTTCCCCAAGGGTTCACTTCAACTCAGCTGCGGTTCTGTTGTTGTGACAGCGAGCTCTTCCTCGCATCCCATAATTCGTGACGGTGATCGGCTCAGCTGCGGTTCTGTCGATCCCGTCCCTTTGTCCCCTAACGGCGAGCGACTCAGCTGCGGTTCTGTCGTTCCCGTTACTGCATCTTGTGTTCAGTTCAGCTGCGGTTTTACTGATCACAGTTCGGCCTCCATGGCAGAACCGAAGATGCTCGAGCCCTCGACAACGGAGGCTCAGGGGTGGGGCAATGAGACAGCCCTCTCGCCTACCTCTCCCTCTCGATCGGTAGGCGATGCAAGGGAAGCAACTCCCTCTCAGGGGCTCGATTCTCGTTCGGCCCCGGTTGTTTCCCTTCCCCCACCTCATGTGTCTGCCACTCCTTTTGGGCAGAACACTTGGGTTTCGCCCTCATTTCCGGGCGTCCCTCAGGGGACCGGCGCTTTAGGCCCCCCATTTAATGGGGTGGGCCAGCAGCCACAACCTCAGCCCCCCCTTATCATGGGGTCAGGGCCCTTTGCCTTGGGCGCCATGGGCCCAATGGCAGTATCCCCCGACCATGGGCTTTCCACAGCCCCCTGCTCCGGGGTTCCCCTGGTGGCCGGGTTTTATGCCCAGCGCTCCACCAGCGCAGGTCTCTTCCTCCCAGGCCCCTTCGGCCCATCCGGCGGCCGATCCCTCCCCAGGGGGGTCTGGAGAGTCAGCCAGCCCAGGCCACCCTGGGCTTTCGCCGCGCACTCCTCGCCAAGGGCAGTCACCCCCTCGGTCTGTGGCTCCGACCTGGCGGATTCGGAGTCGGAGGACGAGGGCCATTCGTCTGGCTCTTATTCCTTCCGGGACTCTGTGGCCTTTCTGGCTTCCCTTGTCCCGGAGGCGGTGTCGTCCTCTCAGGAGGTCAGGGCCCCCTGCCCTTCGGCAGCGGAACTTGCCCTGGGGTCTCACCCACTGGCGGCTATGCCCTCCTCTCTCCTAAAGGAGTCGGTCATGGTAGCTGACTGCATGAGGAGGGCCCAACTAAAGGTCAGGGGCACGGAGGCGCAGGACATCACGCCTGGTTCTGTCCCTGACTTTCCGGGCGCACTGGCGTGCGGGAAGTATCTCAAACCAGAGAGGCTTCCATTTGCCAAGAAGGCCTTCTTGGCAAATGACGCTATCCCAGAAGCCACTCTCCCCCTCTCCCAGGAGGACCTCCTCCTGGTCCAGGAGAGGTCTAAGTCACACGCTCGGCAGGTGTCCCTTTCAGAGCGCTGCCTTGCCGAGTGGGAAGAGTCGGCAAGGAGGGGTTTGGAATCCATCTCGGTTATGGATTCCTTCCTAGGGGGACTAGTGTCTGCCCTGAAGGACCCTGATTCAGAGTCCTTCGCTTTACGCCAGTCCGCAGACTCTTCGGCAGTGGTGGCCTGTATTCAGGCCATGGCTGATGGACTGAAGTATTCGGCCGGGGCCTTCGCTAGGCTCCATCTGAACTCGGTCCTAGCGAGAAGAGATGCCGTCCTATTGGCTTCTTCTGTGGCCCGCTCCGCCTCTGCCCGCGCCTCTCTCAGAGCCCTGCCAGTCAAGTCGGGGTCTCTTTTCGGAAATCATGTTCAGGCGACCATTAAGAGCCAGGCCGAGATTAGGCGTGACCTCGCCTTTCACTCTGGCCCCCCTCCCCCCCGCCCGGGTTCAAAACGCAAGGCGCCAGCGCCTTTCTCATCACCGGGTCCCTCTCAGCCCAAGGGACGAAGGTCATTTGGTCCCCGGGGGGTCCGAGGCAAGCAACCCAGCAGGGGTCGGCCTCAGGCACGGCCGGCGGGTCCGAAAGCTTCCACGTCTCAGTCGCCCCACCCCCAATGACTTACCCCCGACCTGGGTACTTCACCCCAGGGCGGTCCTGTGGGCAGTCTGTCCAGGCACCTCAGTGCCTGGGAGCGGCTTCCCGCAAGCCCTTGGGCTCTGCGGGTGATCAGGTCGGGGTTTCGTCTTCCTTGGGGTGCAGTAAAGGCTCCGCTCACTCCTTTCCCTCCTCCTTTCGCTCCTCCTCCGGATCCAGCGGCCTCTCAGGCCTTGGATCAGGAGGTCCTTTCGCTGTTAGCCAAGGGAGCCACAGAGGAAGTCCTCTTCCATTCCTCTCCGGGCTTTTATGGCCGCATTTTTGTGGTCCCCAAAGCTTCTGGAGGATGGAGACCTGTCCTAGACCTCTCGCCATTGAACAGGTTTCTTCTCGTCCTCCGTTTTCGGATGGAAACCCCCATGTCAGTCCGCGATGCCATACACCCCGGCGACTGGGCGGTATCCATCGACCTGAAAGATGCATACTTCCATCTCTTGATCCACCCAAGGGACAGGAAGTTCCTCCGCTTCGTATGGGGAAGCCGCGTTTTTCAGTTCAGGGCTCTTCCCTTTGGGCTAGCCCGGCCCCTTGGGTTTTCACGAAGGTGGTCCGGGAACTTTGCATGCACCTTCGGGAGAAAGGAATTCGTCTGAAGGCCTATCTCGACGATTGGCTTCTCCTTGCCTCCTCCAGCACTCTGTGCTCCCAGCAAACTCTCCAGGTTCTAAACCTCTGTCAGCAGCTGGGATTTGTTCGCAACGAGGAGAAATCCGATCTCATCCCGGCGCAGCAGTTTCAGTTCCTGGGCATGTCCTTCAACACCACCAACTGGTTGGTCTCTCCAACCCCCCAACGTCTTGTTCGCCTCCAGCATCTCTTGGCCCTTCTCCTCTCCTTGGGTCAGGCTCCGGCCAGAAAGCTGGCCTCCCTTCTGGGTCTGATGGAGTCCTTGGCCCCCTTAGTGCCCCTCGGACGACTGCACAAACGCCGGTTCCAACGCCTCTTTCGCAAGCGTTGGTCTCAGGCGTTGCAGTCGTGGGACCTTCCGGTTCCCCTCGGCCAGTGGTTCCAATCATCGGTGACCCAATGGCACTCCCAGTCCTGGCTGACTCAGGGAGTCCCCATCACGCCCCCTCCTCCACAGGAAGACCTGTTCACGGACGCGTCCCAGTCCGGGTGGGGTGCCCATGTCAGCTCTCTGACGGCGGCCGGACAATGGTCCCCGGAGATGGGGTCCTTGCACATCAATCGGCTGGAGCTGGAAGCCGTGTTCCAAGCCCTCAAGGAGTTTCTTCCCTTCCTGAAGGGAAAACACGTTCTCCTCAACACCGACAACACGACTGTGGCATGTTACATCAACAAACAAGGGGGGGCGCGTTCTCACTCCCTGTCCTTGAGAGCGGAACAGCTTCTACTTTGGTGCGAGGCACATTCCATCCGGATCTCGGCCAAGCACGTTCCCGGGAAAATCAACATTCTTGCGGACTCTCTCAGCAGGTCGCACATGGTTCTTCCCTCGGAGTGGACTCTCGTCCACTCAGTCCTGGAACCTCTCTGGACTGTGTGGTTCAAACCACAGGTAGATCTGTTCGCCACCCGGTTCAACCACCGTCTCCAGCTGTATGTCTCTCCAGTCCCGGATCCGGCAGCGTGGGCTGTGGATGCCCTATCCATCCCTTGGTCCGGACTGATGGGCTATGCCTTTCCCCCATTCCCCATTCTGGGAAAGGTTCTCCGCAAAGCAAGGGAGGACGCAGCCACGCTGATTCTGGTGGCTCCACGCTGGCCGGCCCAAGCGTGGTTTCCAGAACTGTTACACCTGTCTCACGTACCTCCGATACCGCTCGCCTTAAAAGCAAAGTCCCTGCTTCAGCCACGGTCAGGCATTCCACACGGCAACCCAGACGTGCTGCATCTTCACGCCTGGCTACTGTGCGGGACGCGCTGTCTTCACAAGGCGCCTCCCCAGCGGTAATCGGACTTGTGGAACACGCCCACAGGCCAGGCACCCAAAGCGTCTACAGTGTCCACTGGAATGGCTGGCTCTCTTGGTGCTCCAACCACGCAGTATCCCCTCATTCTCCCTCTCAATGTCAGTTGGCGAACTATCTAGCTTTTCTTTCATCTGAGAAAAAACTTTCTGCCTCCTCTGTTAAAGTTCACAGGGCGGCTATTTGCACCACTATCCGCCAGTTAGGGGGCCCCTCCTTCGTGGACGACCCTCTTCTGCGGGATCTGGTCAGAGGAGCAGCCCTACAGGAGGCCCGATGCCCCCGCCGCACCCCGGCGTGGGATCTTTTCTTAGTTCTCTCCTCCCTCAGGCTCCCCCCTTACGAGCCCATCCGGGAGTGTTCTCTGAAGTTTCTTTCCTTCAAAACAGCCTTTCTCATTTCCCTGGCCTCAGGGAGGCGCTGCAGTGAAGTCCACGCCCTTAGTGGCCTGCCCGGGGACGTCGCCTCCGAACCGGATGGCTCGATGTCTCTTCGCCTCCTCCCTGAATTTTTAGCGAAGAACCAGTTGCCAGATTCTCCATCCCCGACTATCTCCATTCTTCCTCTCACTTCTATTCTCGCCCCGGACGATGAAGACCGCACTCTCTGTCCGGTGCGCGCTCTGCGGGAGTATAGGAAACGCACGAAATCTTCTCGCTCCAAGCAGCGCCACCTGTTTCTCTCTTACAACGAAGGTTATAAGGAGGACATCAGACGCTCTTCAATCTCTCGATGGCTGAGAGAAGTGATTAAAGCTGCGTACGCGAGACCTGAAGGGGATTTGGCTGTTTTCTCACCAAGACCTCATGAGATTAGGGCATGGGCGTCTTCGCTGGCAGTAGCTCATAATGCCAGCATTCAGAGTGTGTTAGATGCTGCATATTGGCGTTCTCCTGGCACCTTCATCCATTTCTATCTGCGCGACGTTTCTCGTCTGCGCGATGATGGGTCTAGGGGCATCGCATCAGCTGTGGTGGCTCAACACTCCATCTCCGCCACACGCTCTGGCTCTTCCACACGCTCCGGCTCTTCTCGCTCCTCCAGACGGTAACCAGGTGAGCCCTCCTTCCAGGTAGTGCGACTCTGCATTAGTGAGCCACGGTATAGTATGTGTAATTAAAAGGAAATTTTTATTCTAAAATTACGTTTAATCTAACATACTTACCGTGGCTCACGCAGAGACCCTCCCTACCTCCCCGCCTTCTGGTTCCATTAGGAGTTCTCAGTCAAGGTTTAATATACCTCGAAAAGAGGATTGATCTGAGCATGCGCAAGGCACGAGGCCCTTTCAGGGGTTTTGTTGTCCGTACGGACTTTATTGTATACGAGGCAGGGATAGCAAATTGCTGCCGCTTATTGCATTAGTGAGCCACGGTAAGTATGTTAGATTAAACGTAATTTTAGAATAAAAATTTCCTTTTTACCATTTTCATTGTGAGAGCAGTCATTATTTGTTATTTGATTAAGCATGTTTATCTTGCTTTGTATACAAAATCAGCATTTATATTTTAGCTTCAGTAGTTTAGAGATGAAAGATTGGACAGCACAGCGTTAAAATACAATATCCTTTCATTTATTGTCTTCCTTCTATTGGCTCGTTCTGTTGTTTTTTGATAATAATTTCTGGTTGCCATATTCTCTTCTAGTGTGCTCGCCAGAAAGCAAATGAGCTGGAAGATTTCCAGACACTGAGCATGACGGGAACCGAGCTTGAGGGAGATAATGAGCCAGCCGTCAAGAAACGAAAACTGGCCAAACAGGTAGGTGCTGCTTTATGATTGGTTATTTTACTGTCATACTTTCAACCCCAAAAGATAAATGTTGTGGACAGATTATTTGGTTACTGCAAGATGTTATTGCCTCTGTCAGGATTATGAGATTTCTGAATGGGCGTCTGTAAGTTGTTTGCACTTCCATTAGGAATGTACTCGTACTTGTTTTCTCTTGTTTGGTTGATTTCTGTCTTGTGATAAACAAGGAAGATACTCTTGCTCCCATGGGGAAACAATCTGTTGTTCATAACGGGTGGAAACGGACACAGGTGATTTTGGTGTGGTTACTATAAAAGTGAATTTTGAGGCAGGACTTTATCTACCTTTACTTCCCACAATCTCTCTGAAGATTTTTTTTTCCAGTTCATATTTTCTTAGGCTTCCATTTCTGCAACTGCATATTCATATCAGAGTGTAGAAAGTCTGGAGAAATATAGTTGTTAACTGTAATAAAAACTTGGCAAAAGCTTGTGTTGGGGAGGGGTGGGCGAAGGAAGTGGAGGGTGTTTGCCAGGCCAGCTTTATGTGTTGGCACAAGTTAGATAACTACACTTTATTGAACTGTGCCAATGGATGGTTGCCCTTTCATCCGCTTCTTTATTTCCATTTGTCTTTGAATGACACATTTATGTGATAGAAGAACATAGGAAGATATTGCATTTTGAGTATGGAGCAAAATTGCAATTGAACATGCTAGAACAGGGGTATGTGCGCGTGCACACACACACACACTGTTATATGCATGTGCACATACAAGCACAAATCCCCTACATTTAAAGTACCAATTGTTCTCGGCATCATCATTATTTCAGCTAGTCAGCTGTGTTTTTCAGGAAGGGGAAGAGATCATCCAAACCTTTCTGAGCAAGGCCAAGAAACTGGCAGCATCAGACATGTCGGCGGAGCAGCTGTACGCCGAAATCCAGACACTGAAGGCGGAAGTGGATGCCAAAGATAATCCTTACGTCAAAGACGTTCTGGCCAGGCAGTCGGCTTCCTAGGAACTGCGGCTGTTCCTAAATATTGGATCTCCAAAGTTGGACATATAGTGCAAGTCTGTTGTTGTTAATCACATGAGAGATGCCTCATAGTTTCTAGAGAAATAAGGGCTAAGAAAGCGTACTGCCTATTTTCTTTTCTTGAGCATCAAGAGTAGAAGGGCATGGATGTTCCATCTGGTAGACTAGAAGGCTGGATAGTCTGATCTGAAAATTCTTCAGCAGAAGAAACATTCTACGAACCTTGAAAGAAAACTACTGTTAGTGAGGGCAGAGTGCTGTCATTGTATGCACATGTGTGAGAGTATATGTGAATGTATGTTTGCACTGTACGTGCATGAGATGTCTGAAAAGGTGGTGATAAGTGAGAGAGCTTTGACTGTGGGAAAAAAAAGAAAAGGTGTAACATTGCATGCTAAATAAGATAGAGTAATGACAGATTTTGTCACCTCGGATTGGCATTGCACAATAAAAAAAATTTTAAAAAGTGTTTGAAATCCAGGTGTTCTTGTTTTATCTCGTAGTTTTATATGGTATTGTGTCTTCTGAAATTGCAGCTAGACATTTCTGAATTCATTTTCTTCAATTCTTAGGATCCTTATACACAAAATGTGCTGTTGAGAACATATGTTTGTTGATTTTCAGATTTCATTTTTACCAGTAATATAGGGGTTGAAGACCCAAAACTTGATGACCATATGGCCTGAGTAAATTGTCAGGTATTCATGGTGTCTAGGGCTGGACAGTCTGGAAGATAGAGCCAGTCGTTCTCCCTCTGCCATCGTAACCTTCCATTTACTGCTAGATGGACAGAGGGTCTCCACACAGTGAAAATCAGACCTCAGAAGGATCCAGACTCACAACTGTCAGCTCCACAACTGAGGTGTTCAGTTCATGATCTTTATAGGTTGAAAAATTATTTTTTTAAAAAAGAAGAAAAAAACCCATCTTGTTAGGTGCTCTGTTTCTGTTACGTCTTCCATGGGGGAGGCATAGTGTTTATGACCATGCTGAAGAAGTGGTGGCCATTTTGTCCTGGGGTGAATGTTAAGGCTAGCTGACCCTGGTTCAGTTTCAGTTCATGATGTTTGTAGCCTTGATGACCATGGGAGCCGTATCAAGATTATCACATTGTAAACATTGATTCCATGTGCTGACACAACAGTTATATATTAGACTGCACATGAGCATTTCCCTTAACACAAATGCCAGACTGGGAAGTATCCTCATTTTCATGACTGTCATATCTGGTGACGTTGCTGTTGTTAAAACCAAAACTGTCACACCTTGTATCTTGGCCTCCAATCATGCTGTTGTCGGCTGTATTTCACAATGAGAGTCGCCCACCTGTCTCCTGTACTTTATTCATGTCATATTGTTTATCGACCAGCCAATGGAAGGGAGGCGTATCAGAGCTGTTTCCCAGTGAAAATCTATTCTGACCTCTCTTGATTGGGCTGTAATGCTATCAAAACAAACTTAAATGTCAACAACCTTTCAAATAGTAACAAAACACACCGCTCATCAAAATGTGTTACGTCCTACCAGAGAATAGCACACAGAAATGACAGGTTGTGATGATAAAAACCAGTGATAACATACTGAAAAGCTAGATTCATCAACTGTGGACAGGACCTCGGCATGTCTTCCATTTTTATAATTTCGGGTAGGTTTTGGCGTGAAGTTGGGGTTAGTGATGAGCTAGGGAATGTGTATCAAGGTTGACCTCTGGGAGCATTTAGTTGAGTGGTCTTTTTTGATACCCAGAAAACAAGCCGACTCGAGCAGGACAACTTGTCTTCAGCAGAAAGGAGTCTGGGCGTGGGTATGGAAAATAAATTAGGTCACCAGGGGAGCAGGGCCAGGATGGACGTTGAACCAATGGCAGACTTAGGGACTGACAGACAGTGGTACTGTGGACACATTCACCAGATGGTCATGGAAAGTTGTCAGGCTCCAAGTCCTTTATCGCCTCCACAATAATACTGCCAATGAGAAATTGCTCACTAGCATTTTGTCCAGAAGATGAACTGTTGACTATTACAAAATATAATTCAATGGTAACTTGGTCTCACTGCTGCTTCAACGATAATGTATATCCTGCTGTTTTTTGTGATTTTGCATGTCTGGTGAATGTCCCACACTAAAAAGGTTAGAAGTCTACAGCCCAATGGCCATACAGGTAGAGGACACTAAAAAGGTGAAAAGTCTACAGCCCAATGGCCATACAGGTAGAGGACACTAAAAAGGTCGAAAGTCTACAGCGGCCATACAGATAGAGGGCACTGAAAAGGTGAAAAGTCTACAGCCCAATGGCCTTACAGGTAGAGGACACTAAAGGTTAAAAGTCTACAGCCCAATGGCCATACAGGTGGAGGACACTAAAAAGGTTAAGAGTCTACAGCCCAATGGCCATACAGGTGGAGGACACTAAAAAGGTTAAAAGTCTACAGCCCAATGGTCATACAGGTAGAGGACTTGTTAGAGCTCACCAAGCCTAGGGCACAGCATGATGGAAGGTAGTGCCCATCCCTCTTCCCTGGCTATATAACCTGCACAGAACTAAATCACATCCTGATTGTTGAGCCTTTAAGTCAAGTGATTCAAACTCACTGCCAACTCTGCAGTTAAACGCTCAACCCATTTGACAGTGGACCTCTTCCATTTCAGCCTTTACATTTCCTCTGTGCACAGGTGGAAGCTGCAGTGCTTGGGCCTGCTTGCAAGATAATCTCCAAAACCATGTTGCAAATCTTCATTTAGTTTCACAAGACAGATTTCTGGAGTTGGTATCTGAAAACGATTATCTTTCAAGATCTGGGTACAACACTGGCATTTCTGATGAAATGCCAAAGAAACAACAACAAAAAATTTCACACTCAGAAGTTCTGAAAGGGATGGAGGAGAAGGGGTCCGTATTTTGTTGGTGTGATGGCTGGTGTAAGTGTTCGTAGGATTTACATTTGCCTTTAAAATGCTGGTTTAATTGTTCATGCAATGTCATTTGCATTCTCTGAAGAAGACTTGCCTTTTGAATAACAGCTTTTTGGTTAGGGTAAATTCACTTGTAATCTTCACTGAAGCTCAGGATTTTATTACTCTTTTACAGTGGCCCTGCTATCTGATGAATTTATTTTTTGAGCAACCAAGCTGGACATTCGTGATCTGTCACCGTCTCAGGATAGTTTATCTGAGTGTAAATGGACAGTGCGCATCATATCAGTAACAAGTTCTTTAGAGAGGGATGAAATGGGATATGTCACATTCTTGTAATTAATTTGAACATTTGTCTGTTACTCTTAGTAACTGGAACAAAAGACAGATAGAGAAGAAGAATAGAAAGTACTGGAGGCAGTGGACATGTTAAAGAAAAAAAAAACACCTCGAGGTCAGGGAAATAACAGGTCACACACAGACCAACAGACAAGGGCTGAGGTCAACAGAAATATAGTGGGGGGGGGGGGGGGTTCAAAGGGAAAGCAAAGCGAGACGTGGGACTACAGAAGCTGAAGAAAGAAGAGGATGTCAAGAGAATCCAGACAAGACAGTTCAGCAAGGCCAACAGGGTCAGTGGACCACATGAAAAAATGCACTTCTTAAAAGTCAGCTGGAATGAAATATGGTGCATGGCACCTCTTTAGATTCAGATCTGTGTATGACTACCTGCCGTCGAATTCAAGCATGGTGAAACGGTAGAAATCAGATGACAAGTGTTCACTCTGTCGGAGCAAATGGAACATGTCCCAAGTTTTTGTGAAGGGAAGGTACACGTACAAACCAATCAAGTACTCGGATCGTTCATGCGGTTAACACTGCCAGAAGAAACACAACGCCACCAGAAGCTCCAACAACGATGTTCTACATGGCAGGATGCCACAAATCATGGTCTTGAAAAGCTATGACGTCAAAAACATGGGGAACAGGGGTTCACTGGGTGGATGGATGACTGGGAGTGTACAGCAGACCTTCCAGGATGGGAACAGAGATCATCAGACAGCGTGGCATGAGACAGGTATCATGCGCCACTCCGGTTCATTAAAGCAAAATGACGATTGAGCTCCCTGCCATATGAAAGCAGAATGGAGCAAGCTCCCGATTACAAGACTGATAACTATGCCAGTCTTGCCAGCAGCTTGGAATCTGGCTTCCATGCCCATGTCCTCGCCAAAGAGACTGGAGGAAGGGGGGTTAGTTTTCATCAGCCTATGATCTACAGAAAAATCTGGCGGTTCGTGTAAGAAGAGGATCAGTACTCTCTAGCCAATGGCAAAGGCAGTGGAAAAGAGTTCCAGCTGGATCTGTGAAGCAAGAAAGCGAACTTCATAGGGATTGAATTTCCTGACTTGGAGCAGGTATCCAACAGCAATATGTGTAAGATAAGTGTGTGTGAGAGTGTGTGCGTGAATGTGTGTGTGTGTGTGTGTGTGTGCATGCTTGCGTGTGTGTGTGACCACCAACATACACATACTTCATACCCTAGTCCCATTACAGAAAAACAAAGCAAATCGAAGTTCAGGTTCAGATTCAATTTAGCAAAGATATTGTGTTCACTTGTCACCTTCCCTTAGGAAGCCTTCTCCACTTTGCCCCACAGACCTCATTTGCAGGCATTTGGCATCCCTGAAACACACCTCTGAAGTACCAGATTAACCTCTTACAAAAGCACACGAACCGTGAATGGCTGCACAACAGTTGGCCTAAATCAGTGCCGATGAATGTGAAAATGTCTGCCATAGGTTTCTAGACGTAGATTTTATGCTAAATTAAGTTGCTGTTTTTTTTCTAAACTAGCTTTCAGTGGTGTTTGAAATTAGTCTTGCTTTGATGGGTTAGAAAATACACTGTCACATACGTGTTATATGGGTTAAAAGAACAACAGAAAAAAAAAAAAATCAAAACCAGTATAACTGCACATCTCTGGATATTGCATCAGCAATAACCACAGCAGCCACAAAAACAAAACAGGTTTTTGTGTTTGTTTCCAAATGGCTCTTTTCTTTCATTAATTTGTCAGTCTTAACACAAGCTTCAGCGAGTTCAACAAGTGAGTCTTGATCTATTTTGGAATAAATGATCACAGGCTCATAGGCTACCTTTTATATAAAGAAATAAATAACAGCATATCTGCAGAAACAACAGCATCAGCGAGTTCAGATTCGGATATCTTGTCATCTACAGCATCCACAGAGCTGGGAGGTGTTTGGTAGATAAAGAATATCAAAAGAACTTGGCAGACCTGGATGTTCAGGCGTTCTTGAATTCAGACACAAGACAGACACACACTGAGAACTGTGATATAGTCTTTGTTTATATCAAAAGATGTAGGGAGAAGAGGATCGGTATCACGTCTTGATTTCTCACGGTTCCCCTTTGTTGGAATCCCATTCACACGTGCAGTTCACTGATCACTTCTGGGTATGACAATTTTCCTTGTTGTCTGCTGTTCAGCGAGCCATGCCAACTGCGTCAAACACCATGTGTGTGCGTCGAATTTGACATTTCGACACTTTCAGCGGTGAGGTGTGATGAGTAGCCACTCAGCCCACGGACAGGAGGCGGACGAAGAGCCAATCGGATCAACAAGAAGTAGTGAATGCCTTCAATCAGATCAACAAGAAGTGGTGAATGCCTTCAATCAGATCAACAGGAAGAGGTGAATGCCTTCAATCAGATCAACAAGAAGTGGTAAATACCTGCCATCAGATTAACAGGAAGTGGTGAATACCTGCACTGTGTGCAATGGAACTCCAGCTACCTAAAGGCAGAGAAACTAATCCTGTTCCTCTTGCATCTTTGTCTATACATGCTCTCTCTCTCTCTCTCTCTCTCTCTCTCTCTCTCTCTCTCGACACACACACACACACACACACACACACACATATATATATATATATATATATATACACACACACACTCACACACAGATATATACATATATGTATACATGCACATGCATTCTCTCTCTCTCTCTCTCTCTCTCTCTCTCTCTCTCTCTCTTTCACTCTCTCTCTCTCTCTATATATATATCTGTCAGTGTGTGTGTGTGTGTATCTATCTATATTAGTATCTATATATGATAACAGCAGAATTCCACAAGCAACATTGGCAGCAAGTTCAATTTTGGATATAGTCCACTAAATCGTCTTGGCTCTCTTCTCATGTTGCGACTTCACGTTCTTCGCTTTCAATTCTTCTGCTTTTCCATAGTATGATAGTAGGCAGCATAGTCGGTCTTCCGTAATACAGTCTCAGAAAAAAAAAGAGAAGTCGGAATTTAACTTTTTCTAAAGGCCTGGAAAAAGTTTTCGGAATATCGTTCATTTTCTCACTCTGTGTGTGTGTGTGTGTGTGTGTGTGTGTGTGTTCTCTCTAGAGCTGCCCCAATCTTTTCTTCCTTATTTTCTTTAGTCGTCTCTGCCTTCAGGCTAATGACAAGTCTTCTAAATCTTCTGAAGCTGTGTTCATGTCTTTTTTTTCATGCCAGTCCAACAGTCCACATTATCACTTTCTCTCTACTGTGTGTGTACTGCAAATATGCATGGAACAACAAACAGACTGTTACCGATTTTCATGTTTTCACACGCTTAACACAGAAAAGCAAAGAACGCAGGCCACTTTATATTAATATTATGTAGAAACGTCTCAAGAAGCATGGTGAGTAGATCTACACAAGTAATCGTCTGCAGGCCTATCGTGACGCGTTGTTATCTCTTGACGTCACTTCTTAGATCACCTCTGACGCCATTGGCGTGTGGTGCCTTGGCACCTTACACACCACACTGAAAACCTGGCTAAACCATTTTATTTCAATCCCTATCCGTCCGGTGAGTAATCTGTCGGTATTGACCATTGTTTTTAGACATCCATCATGTACAAATTTAAGGACTGCTAGTCCCTGGCGGCATGTTAAATCCACATATTTCCACGTTTGAAAATTTCCTTTTAGGAAGCTGGATCTCATGGAGACAGTGATAAAAATGGCGACTCATGGAATAGAACATTTTGATTTTCAATGGCTAGTTTGCGTTTGGTAGGCATGATACGCATAAAGTGAAGATGAAACTGTGCGTACTCTACTGGTGATACCCATACTCTTGTATGGATTGGAACTGGGTTCAGACAGAAGATCAAGGGCAAGCTAAACCAGGCATAAGCTGAAGACGATACTACGTCGGTTCCTGTGAAGCTGGCAGGTTTACCAACACAAACTGCACCGCTTCTCAGGCCATACAGACTACGTCGTCTCCAGTATCTCATGTAAGGGCCATAATACTGATGAGTAGGTCTTCATCATTCAGGGACCATGGTACAGATGACTGGATCTTCTCCAATACATCCCACAGGGACCATAGTACAGATGAATTGATCTTGTCAATTAATTCATATGGAACCATAATATTAAAGATTCAAGAATACTTTATTATCTCAATTCTGAGAAATCACAACATAGCTGACTAGGTATTCTCTAGCATCCTATAAGGGACCATAATACAGATGACTTAGTTTTCACTAATGTCTCAAATTTGGACCATAATATAGGTAAGTAGGTCTTCTCCAATATCTCATATATGGACCATAATACAGACGACTAAGTCTCCACCAATATTTCATACAGGGACCCTAGTACAGATGACTAAGTCTCCAATATCCCATATAGGGACCATAGTACAGATGACAAAGTCTCCTCCAGTATCTCATACAAGGACCCTAGTACAGATGACTAAGACTCCATCATCTCGTACAGGGACCATAGTACAGATAATAATAATGATAGTAATGACAATGATAATATTGATAATGTTTATTTCTATAGCGCATATTCCATAAAAATGCTAAACAGCGCTTTACATTAAAAAAAAGGGAAAACAGTAAAAATAGGAATTATGAAAATCATGTACATTGAAAAAGCACAAAGCCTCGAGATATCCGATACTAAAACAAATCACACTGCGTTCACAATTAAGACACTGTACAATAATGATAGTAATAATAATGATTTAAAAACAAATCATATAAGAAATTTCGCAAAAATCTCCCTCTCATAAATGCTCTAAAACCACTCCTTTCCTTTACACACACACACACACACACACACACACACACACACACACACACACACACATATGCACACACACACACACACACACACACACACACACACACAAATGCACACACACACACACACACACACACACACACACACACACACACACACACGCACACACACCATGCACGCACGCACGCACGTACGTACATACGCACGCACGCACGCACGCACGCACGCACACACACACACACACACACACACACACACACACACACACACACACACACACACACCTTCACATTACTGGTCTAGAAACATACGGGTAGGAGAACAAATCTAATTAGGAAGGACTTGCACATTTCAGTTTCTCAGGATAGACGAGTTTGAAAGAGGCAGGTTTTCAGACGCCGTTTGAAAGTTGAGATGCAGTTTGTTTTCCTAAGAGACAGGGGTAGAGAATTCCAGACATTTGGGCCAAAGACAGAGAAGGACCTTTTACCAAAGGTAACAAGAGAGAAGCGAGGAACACTCACCAGTGAGGTATCAGAAGAACGGAGTGTTCGAGAAGGTTTGTATATCCGCAGGAGATTGGAAAGATAAGATGGCATGTTCTCATGATAGATACACTGGAAGCAGAGACAGGCAACTTTATATTGAATTCTGGCTTTTACAGGAACCCAGTGAAGAGTTCTGAGGAGAGGTTTTCAACTCTCATGTCTGGGCTTGCGGAGAACAAGGCGAGCTGCATGATTCTGAATGTGTTGAAGTTTATTTAGTTGAATGTCGGGGAGACCAGCAAGAAGAGAGTTACAGTAGTCTAGTCTGGAGAGTATAAAAGAGACAGTAAGTTTATTGGCAGCATCGGTGGATAGAAAGAAGCAGATCTTACCTATTCTATGTAACTGAAACTACAGAGTACGGCATAGTTGTTTGACATGTGCTTCCATAGACAAGGTTTCGTCTAGGTAGAAACCAAGATTCTCGACAGTTTGTTAGAAGGATACATGACAACCAGAGATAGATATAGCAGTATGAGTAACCTGATTGATTTTTGAATTAGTGCCAATAACAATGAGCTCAACTTGTTGTCACTCATCCACTTCGAAACATCCTCTATAAATCTCTCAGACTGCACTCAAGATAGTCAACATCTGATGGAGTAGAGGAGTTATGCAGCTGCGAGTCATCTGCAAAGAAGTGGTATGAGTGGCCTGACTGATGAATAAAGATGTTGAGAGGTGGCGTGTACATGGTAAACAGGACAGGTCCCAAGACAGAACCCTATGGCACATCACATTTCAGCACTGATGGAGCTGATTCGTGGCTAATGACAACAGGCTGGGTAGGATGCTGTAGTCTATGGTGTCAGATGCTGTTGACAAGTCAAGCAGTGACAAGATAGACACACGCCCATTGTCTGAGGCCTGGAAGAGGTCATTGACCACACGCATTAAAGCAGTTTCTGTGCTGTGACACTTACGGTAGGCTGACTGGAACGGCTCAAGCAGATTATGAGATTCAAGATGCTGTAGAAGCTATTTTAGTACAATGCGTTCCAATACCTTTGACAAGAATGGTAGATTGGAGACTGGACGATAGTTCTTCAAGCAGTTTGGGTTCAGGTTTGCCTTAGAAGGGGCCTCACAAGAGCATGCTTAAAGCACTCAGGCACAATACCAGATAATAAGGACTTGTTCATAATATCAGTGGCAATGAGTGTAATTTCGTCTAGACAATCAAACAGGATTGACGCAGGAATAGGGTCAAGGTCATAGGACTTCTTTGGCATTTTCTTTAGAATCTCTTTTACACAGATCTCAAATACAGGCTCAAATTTTTCAAACAGTGTACCAGAGAACACAACAGCATCAGTGGGACATGGTGTATCAGGGTCAAAGCTGCTTCTGATCTGTTCAGTCTTGCCAAAACAAACAAACAAACAAAAAAAAAACCCATTGAATTTATTGGGAAGAGACTGTGGGTGGATGTTAGAAGGAAGCACAGTGTCTCCTGCTTTGCCCACAGCTGATCACTGCGGCGGAAGAGTTCTTTGGAGCTGTCAGCACCTGCTATCCTACCACATATGTATTTTTTCTTTGCTTCACGTATCATGTTTGTAACTATGTTACGCTGCTCTGCATATATTTCTCTGTGAGTAGTGAGACCAGTCTCACGCCATGCACTCTCGGTGACTAAGTCTCCAATATCCCACACAGAGACCACAGTAAAGATGACAAAGTCTCCAATATCTCATGCAGGGACCACAGTACAGATGACTGGGTCTTCTCCAATATCTTGTACAGTGACCGTATGGTCCCTAAAACGTATGACAATGTCCGACAACAGTTATGGCTTTTGTTAGAATAGCCCAACCATCCACAATTGACTTTTCAGGCCTATCAAATTCATACGGGAAAAAGATCACACCCTGAACAAAAGTGAAATCTTGAAAAAGCAGCAAACAGTAAAAACAACAAAGAATGAATAACGTGGTAGCTGAACTTTCGACATTCTTTAGGTGGGCAAAATCAGGCCATGCCAGCCATTCCACTGAATTCACAAGTCCCAAATGGAAAAATGAAGAGAAAAAAATGTCATTACGAAAAACCAAACCCACGCACGCACGCACGTACGCACGCACGCACGCACACGCGCGCGCGCGCGCGAATGCTGAAAAGAAAGGTAAAAGCCCCATAATCTGAAATCTTGTATTTGCCCATTTCAGTCCACAAGCGTACTAGATTTTTGAATTAAGAAACGACAGGATTTTATTGATATGAACACTATTGAAGACGACATATTTCAGCCAGATCCCCACCCTCCATTTCAGGACCACAACCAATCTCCAGGCTGGAGCATTTCCATCCACTGGTAACTGCTAGCGACGGAGGGGAATCAGGAAGCGAAGTGAGGAGAGGTGAGGTGAGAGTGACGGGCCTTGAGTCAATATGACCCGCTCCTTTCCTCGGAGCAGTCGGCCATGGAGGAGCCACAAGTGGTTTGGTAAGCGCTTTTCATGCTGATTAATGTTCGCTGCAGGTTGTGGATATTATTAGATCCACACCCACAGTCATGATGTTTACTGGATAACTGGAGTTAGTTTTAAAACTTTCCCCACAAATTTTCATTGCTTTTGTGAGTAAAGCATGCCGGTCCAGCATCTGTATTAATTTTTTTTTTTTTTTTGTCAACAAGAAACTAGCAAACAAAACAAAACAGACAACCGTCCCCGACCATCCCACAAAAGCACAAAGACAGTATGAGAAGAGATCCACGGCATACAAGACTTTATTCCTTCAGGAAAAAAAAGCATGGGTTTCTTGAACGAAGACCCTCAACGTATGATGTACAAAAGTTTCGAAGACGAACGGGAAATTTGGAAATAATCTAAGAATCAAACCAAGTCATTGGTTGACACCAGACCAAATAAGACCACTCTCCCCCCTCCCCCTTCCCAAAACAAATCAAAGAGTGCAATAAACAGAATAAACCAAATAAACTGAAAGAATATACATTCCCTCGACTCCTCTCCACACTATCGATGTATTCACGCGCGCGCGCGCGCGCGCGTTTGTGTGTGTGTGTGTGTGTGTGTGTGTGTGTTGTGGTGTGTGTGTGTGAGGAAGATGATTGGTTACCATGAAAGTTTGAAGCCCATCATAATCCGCTCCAGTAAGTATGTAAGCGGTTCTTTTTCTCCATTATAGCTGTCGCCCTGAACACACACACACACACACACACACACACACACACACACACACACACACACACACACACACAAATGGACATTTTGATAAACGTACACAATTCATCCGAATCGTCTGACTGGCTGTGTTGCTGCTAAGAACGATTGAAATCGATCCGTGTACACTGAAAAAAAGGGGATTTACAAATAGTTCATAAGAAAAGGAAGCTGGTATTTATTCCATAAAATATAGTTTTATTACATCATACCATCTTTAAGTTATCGGCTGGGCTTTGTGACACTTCGGTGATTTTTGAAAACAAACAAATAAACGAGCCCAGTAAGACGTTTAGGTCGTCAGCTCGGCTGAGAACCATAGACTGATAATGATCATTGTAATCCTTTTCTTTCATATTCCGCTATTAGTCACACACACACACACACACACACACACACACACACACACACACACACACACACACGCGCGCGCGTATACACACGCACACGTGTACACACGCAAGCACGAAGGCACGCACCTAAAAAAAACCCCAGTGACCAAACAAACTGTACATGTAGGCTACGACAGAGAGAGATTATTTCGCCCAGCAAAAAAAGAACGTTGCAATCATTATCAAATCAATGGTGACTTCAAGCCCATGTCATACATATGGAAATGACATAGTTTATATCTCAGTAACTTGAGGGCTGATGACGCCATCACGTATTAATGTTATTGGCTACGCTGGTTGACATGGGGACGCAGTATAATCCTCACCTGTAATGTTACTGCTACGGGGAAAAACAACAACAACATCATTTACTTCGTGAAAAACAAACAAAACAAGCAACACCACCTGTGACCACCATGAAAAAAGAGTTCATGCTCAGAGAAGAGAGAGAGAGAGAGAGAGAGAGAGAGAGAGAGAGAGTCACGTATACACTACATCTTCTACACCATGACTTGTGGAATGGAGATTCTCCAAAAATATGTGAACAAAAAAACAAAAACAAAAAAAAAAATAGAAAGAAAAAAAAGGGAAAGAAAAGCCCTCTGAAAGATTTGGAAAATACACATGTATCGATAACATCACACGCTTCATATCGTCTGCTGTGTTGGGCTCCCCTTGAATTACTTCCCCTGAAGAAATCATGTTAGGTTTCTCTTGAATTACTCCCCTTGAAAAAAAAAAAGACAAGAGTAAAAAGAAAAGAAAAAAAAAAAAGGGAAAATTAAAAAAAAAAGGGTTGTCTCAGTGTCTTCTGCACCTACCAACCAAACGCAAAACAAACGCTTGTGTGTGTGTGTGTGTGTGTGTGTGTGTGTGTGTGTGTGTGTGTGTGTGTGTGTGTGTGCGTGCGTGCGTGTGTGTGTGTGTGTGTGTGTGTGTGTGTGTGTGTGTGTGTGGTGTCCCCCAGGTCGTCTGCTGGGCTGTGTGACGTGGAGTCGCGGGGCTACGTCCTCCGCCCGATCCAGCGTCAGCCTCAGCAGCGGCAGCAGCAGTGAGGTCGACCTGCCGCCCCCCGCCTGCCCTGTCTCTTCCGTCCCCCGTGCACCCAGGTTCTCAGGCACCGCGCCGTTACGCTCGTGCGTAGACAGGGAAAAGGGGGAGGGGAAGGTGTTGGTGGTGGTGGTGGTGGGGAGGGGGGGGGGGGGGGGGAGAGGGGGGCGGGGTGTCGTTTGTGTGTTTAGAAGAGTTTCTGTCAATTCTCTCTCTTTTTCTGCTTACACCCCCCCCCTCCCCCTCCCCCCCGCTCCCTCAATCCCCATGTCCGTCGTTTGTCAGCGTTGAGCGTTCTGTTTCTCTAGAGTCTTGGTTTGTGTCTGTTTAAAGGTCTGTCATTGTGTTCTCTCTCTCTCTCTCTCTCCCCTCTCTCTCTCTCTCTCTCTCTCTCTCTCTCTCAGTCTGCCTACGCTCTTCCACAGAGAGAAAGAGAGAGAGAGAGAGAGGGGGGGGGTGAAAAACATCTGAAAAAGCACCAGTGCGTGCAAGCATGCGCACGCGAACACACACGCACGCATGCACACACATACACGAGTTTTAAAAGAACAATAATACTTCAAGTACGCGGCCGATGCTCGTGTACGCGTGCGCGCGCGCGCGTGTGTGTGTGTGACGAAAACTATAACACCCTCCCCAAACACGCGATGCACCTACATGCACACACACATGCACACACGCACGCGCGCGCGCGCGCGCGCGCGCACACACAGCACGCACGCACGCACGCACGCACGCACGCACGCGCGCCGCGCACAATATTCCCTGAAATCCTTACTAACGGTTATCACGAACCAGCCACTTGCGTACAATGCATAACTAATACCACTATGATTGAAAAAAAACAACAACCAAAAAACCGAACAACCTAACCGCCCTCCTCCTCCCCTACTCCTCATTTCCCAAGTACACACACACACACACACACACACACACACACACGCGCGCGCGCGCGCGCACACGCACACACAGACATACACACGCACACGCACACACACAGACACACGCACACATCCAGACCCACACACACGCACACACACACACACGCACACACACACACACACACACGCACACCCCCACCAGACACACACAACCCCCCACACGCAACACAACACGCACACGCCACACACAACACACACACATACACACACGCACACACACACACACACACACACACACACACACACACGCCACCACAGACACACACAAACACGCACACACACACACACACACACACACACACACACACACACACACACACACACACCACCTACAAAACTACACCACCCCTTAAAATCTACTCCACTCCAGACAACACAAGCCCAACCCCGTCCCGCGAAGAACCGCCTCCCCCCCAACCCCCCTCCCCCCCCCCTCCCCCCACTCCCCACACACACTCACCGAACTCCTCACACCTACTCCACTCCAGGCAACATAAGCACCCAGCCCCGTCCCCCGAAGACCCCGACAACAACAACGTGGTCCTCCTCAGCATCAAAGACCGATCTACTCCCACTGACCACCACGATGCCCCTGAAGCGCTAGCGCTGGAGAAGGCCACTGGATGTTCCCGGGCTGGTGCGGACCCCTTCGGAGACCTGGAGATGGCTCTCTTCGCCGAGGGCTTGCTGGAGTTCCGAGACTCCCGTGCCAGCATTCCCGTGCTCACCATCGGCTACGGATTCTCTGACGACGAGCTGAAGGCGCTGAGTCAATCTTCGCACACTTATGCCAAGGTAGGGGTGGAGTAGGATGGTTAGAAGGTTTCGTGTTTTAGGGAGGGGGGTGGGGGTGGGGGGGTGGGGTGGGGGGGGGGGGCTGTGTGTGTGTGTGTGTGTGTGTGTGTGTGTGTGTGTGTGTGTGTGTGAAAGGTCGTGACTAAATCTTCGCATGCTTACGCCAAGGTAGGGGTGGGGTTGGATGGTTATACGGTTTCGTTGTTTGGGGAGACCCCCCCCCCCCCTCTCTCTCTCTCTCTCTCTCTCTCTGAAGGCACTGAGTAAATTTTTACATGTTAACGCCAAGGTAGGGGTGGAGGTGGATGGTTATTAGATTTCGTTATTTGGGGAGGCCTGTGTGCGTGCGCGCGTGTATGTGTGTATGTGTGTGTTTGTGTGTGTAAATACACACACAGATAAGTACAAACATATACAAAGAAACGTAGAGACGAGTACATATATACACAAAGACGCTTAGATACGAACGCGTGTATGCGCCCACTCATTCACAAATACACACGCACCAGTGATACTTCGGGTAAAAAAATAAAGTGACAATTCCCACGTGACATGATGTCTGTCTTCACTGAAAGGACATTCGGTCTCATACTCTGCCCCCCTACCCCCTCCCCACCACACGCACATACACACACATTCATACACACACACACGCACGCACGCACACACACACGCACGCACGCACGCACACACGCACACACAAACGAACGCACGAACACGAAGACGTCCACATCCAACACCCGCACCCCCTTACCCCTCCACCACCACCACCCCCCCAACCCTCCACCCCCCCAACCCTCCACCCCCCCCCCCTTTCCATCCCATCCTCCCCACACATTCCCAACCTCCACAGGCCCCGGCGCATTGTCCATGTCTTTTTTTTTTTAACCCCCCCCCCTTCCCCCCGCTCCCCCTTCCACACACAGGGTCCGGTCTGCAAGGCGGCCCACTGTGGGGGCAGGGGTCTGGGGCGGGGTGAGCTGTGGAACAAGCCGACCTGCTGCCTGGAACCGCAGATCGATGGGCTGCCAGCGTCCGTGTGGCTGGAGTGCGTGGAACCCACCCTCGCCATCCTCATCTCCCTCAACTCGCTGCGCCGCCGGCGCTCCAACCTTAGCCTGAAGAAGGGTGTGTTGTGTGTGTGTGTGTGTGTGTGTGTGTGTGTGTGTGTGTGTGTGTGTCGTGGTGTGGTTTGGAAGGGGAGGGAGGGTGGGGGTGGGCTTGGGGTGGGTTAGGAGGGGGGGGGGGGTTGGGGGTGGAGGTAGGTGGGAGCTTGTACCGTAAATTTGAAGCGTTGATGGATAGGCAGTTTGATAGAAACGCACATACTCACACCTGCACACACATGCGCGCGTGCGCGCGCGCGCACATACACACGCACGTTTACACCTCTCTCTCACCCTCTCTCTCTCTCTCGCTCGCTCGCTCTGTCTTTCTCTGTCTCTCTCTCACAGACACAGCACACGCACACACACACACACACATACACACGCGCGCGCGCACACACACACACGCGCACGCACACACATACACTTTCACACACACACACACACACACACACAAGCACAGTGCAGGGGGGGGGGGGGGGGGGCGGGGGAGGAGGAGAGAGAGAGAGAGATCTTCAGCGGTCCATGAACACCAAAGTCTGAACAGTTGCTATAGACATGCTTCATTTCAGGAGAGAGAGAGAGAGAGAGAGAGAGAGAGAGAGAGAGAGAGATATCTTCAGCGGTCCATGAACACCAAAGTCTGAACAGTTGCTATAGACATGCTTCATTTCAGGCTGTGATTGCAGGTTTTATTGCATGCGTTATGAAATCAGCAGACCGTTAGGACCAGCACACTTGCAGTTGAAAAACAGGTTCACGTCAACTCAAACCGGTTTTCTGAGGCGCCACGCTTGTAAATCGGGTTTTCAATATGTATCGGATTTACCGCGCACCTCTGTCATCCCGTGAATTCATTCGATTCTTGCAGATGATTATAATGAAAAGAAAATCTGTCTTGTTCAGGAAACATTGAATTTTTTTTTTTTGTCATGAATATGGAGGGTACCAGTTCCGGGAGTCAAAAAAAAAAAAAAGTGGGATGTCACGTTTGTCACAGGAAAACTGGGGTGTGAGAGGAGTGCTAGCAATACTGGGGTGATAGTCGAACTTCATCACATTCCCCCATGAATCATTTGAGCAGGACAATATGAATCTACAATCACTAACCGTTGATAACAGAATGTTCCTTTGCACCTCTCTCGGCCTTTTTCTCACTTGGTTCAGCCAAGAGCACTGCCCGCACTTTTTGGAAGATCTCGCGCAAGGACGTAACATCATGTTAAAAAAACACACACACACACAAAATTGCGTGATTTCAGTAATGCTGGCAAACTTCCCTGTTGCTTTTAAAAGCTTGCAATACGAAGCGCTCATTCTAGTGCTGTTTCTGTCTGCCATCGTCTGTTCAACTGCCCCAGGCCCACAGTTTTATGGAATAGGAAATAAGAAGATTCAGACTGAAGAACAAGACAGGGCAATGTGCGAGGTATCCTTAATAATGCTCAGCAGGTTGTTACACCAATTACTGAAGTCTTCAGTCAGTCTTTTGTCGGAAACTTGCCACTTTGCATGATTTGCATGTCTTTTCTTTTCTTTCTTTCTTTCCTTTGTTTCTGTTTTCCTTCGTTTGTTTCGTTCTTTCTTTTTTTCTTTCTTTCTTTCCTTTCTTTCTTTCTTTGTAGTGTGAATGATAATCTCTCTGAATCACCTTAAAATGAACAGACGTTAAATTGGTGAGAAGAAATGCCGTTTTCCCGTGCAGCTGTGATGGCCCAGTGGATAACGCACTTGTTTTGGATGGGAAAAATCTCGGGGTGTGTAGTTCGAGTTTAGCAACAGATTTTACTTATGTTCTTCTTTTCCGCCTTTCAAAACTGTAAGTGGTGGCCTGACCGGCACATTCATGTGGGGGAGCACCAGTATTTTGTTGAGGAGATAGCTCAGTTATACAGTAACATTCAACATGTTTTAATGGCTGTTGAGATGCAGTGAATTTTAGATCGCGGGCTTCGCAGATTCAAATCCCTTCAACAGACATGTTTTTGGCGGATTTTTGTGGGCCCCGACTGGCTCCTGCCCAAGTGGAGAGTGCTATGGGCTCAAATGTGGAGACTAGAACCACACGGTCAGGTTTCATCCACTTCATGGATGTGTCTGTGAGAGTGTTGCTAAAAATTTCCTGATCAGCGCCGCAGGTGTCTGTATCTCTCGGGCCTGGTTGGCAGTGGAGCATATTATGAAAAGCCCTGGTAGATGGCTGTTGGACGGTTGAACAACAGAAAGAGTAACGAGACAACCAACCAAACGAGCACCGAAACATCCAGCCATCCTTCTTGCCTTTCCTTGCCTTTCTTTAATCCCAGTCAGAGTTTGACGAATCCCGTCCGATGACTTTCTGACATTGTCCTTTCACCTGTTGTGGTTCTTTGAGAGCAGGTGAAGGACAGGCTGTCCACTCTCAGATGTTGTCCACTCACCCCTTCTTCTGTCTGCCTCTTCTTTGTTCGTCTGACCCTGCGCCAGACTAGACTTTTTTTTAATGATTTCTTTTGTGTTTTCGTTTGTTTGTTTGTTTGTTTTCCCAGGCCAGCGGATTCTGAAACATGCCTGCACCCTTCATCTTTCACTGCTAAACAACAGCAGGCAGATTGTCGTCTGCTCCAATGACTCATCGGATTCTTTGCAGGCTAGCATATTTGTGGAGTGATCTGGAAGCAAGACGTCCTAGATGTTTGTGCTAAAATCTCACCTCCGGGATCTAGAATCTTCTCTCTCTCTCTCCTCTCTCTCTCTCTCTCTCTCTCTCTCTCTCTCTCCCCCCCCCCCCTCCCCCTTAGACCTGAGGTGGATGTCCAAGTTTCTTATGCGTCAACAATTCTGGCGGTGACTGAAGAACGTAGAAGCCTGACTTATGAAGTGAGGGAGGCGTATCTGTCACGACAGTTGATGTGGTTTGGGTCCTTTCGACAGCATACACATTCTGGCCTTCTTCGATTTCTTTCTAGAATACTCAGGAAATTGTTGTCAAAGGTTTTGTTTGTTTGTTTATTTGTTTTTCCTCTTGGCTCTTCTTTCTATGCTGAAGACCTGGTCATTTTTTTTTTTTTTTTTTTTTTTAAAACTCTTGGATATCGTCTCCCTGCTGAAGAACTGGTCGTAGTTTTTATCTGTTGGCTCTCATCTACATGTTGAAGACCTGTTCATGGTTTTGGGGCCCCTTGGCTCTTACCTGGTCATGTTGTTGTTTTGTTTGTCATTTCGCTCTGATCTCTGTGCTGAAGACCTGGTCATGTTGATTTTTTTGTCTTTAATCTCCATGCTGAAGAACTGGTCATGTTTTTTTTTTCTCTCTTGCTCTAATCTTCATGCTGCAGACCTGGTCACGTTTTTTAACCTGTTGCTCTAATCTCCATGCTGCAGACCTGGTCATGTTTTTTAACCTGTTGCTCTAATCTCCATGCTGCAGACCTGGTCATGTTTTTTAACCTCTTGCTCTAATCTCCACGCTGAAGGCCTGGTCACATTTTTTAACCTCTTGCTCTGATCTCCATGCTGAAGACCTGGTCATGTGTTTTGTATCTTCCTCATATTTCCATGTCTGAAGACCTGGTCATGTTTTTTGCCTCTTGCTCTAATCTCCATGCTGAAGATCAGGTCGATCCTTTCACCTCTTGTTCTAATCTCCATGCTGAAGATCTGGTCGTGGCTTTTTTTTGTCTCTTGGGTCTTGTCTCCATGCTGAAGACCTGGTTATGGTTTTGAGGCCTCTTGGCCATCATCTTCATGCTGACTCCATGAAAACTTTTCAGAGATGTCCCACCTGACGTGATCTTTGAATTTCTGAAAGAGATTAACATTTTTCATCTGATCTAAGATTTTACGAAAGAAAGTTTTTTAACGAAGTTTCTGGCGCGTTTTTAGATGTATTTTAAAGAGATGTATGAAAGTTTTTTTCGGAAATGAAATGAGGCAGGGAACAGTAAACGTAGGCTGGTCATGTTTTTTGCCTCTTGCTCTAATCTCCATGCAAGAGGCAAAAAACATGACCAGGTCTTCAGACATGGAAATATGAGGAAGATACAAAACACATGACCAGGTCTTCAGCATGGAGATCAGAGCAAGAGGTTAAAAAATGTGACCAGGCCTTCAAGCGTAGGCTCAAAGATTGTCCCCTTTATTTTATACTGTTTGCATAATGTCTTTAGTTTTTCAGCAACTTTTTTCCTCCCCACACTTTCGTTTGGTTTCATTTACTACTCTTCGCTGGCTGCTTTGGGAGTGCTATTGGATTCTTTTTTGCACTCTTGGTGGTGAGAACACCACAGTATTATGGACTGTGGTGTGTCTCTATTTGACGCCAGGAGCGCAGACACAACCAGCCGTGTCTCCCTGATGAGTCCGACCCAGCGGACGAAAGGCCTCGGAGCAGGCAATACAAATATATCTGCCTTCAAAAGAGGTTGCGATGGTTCCCTTATGCAGCTAGTGAAGAGTTTTCATATCTGTAACATATTTTCTTAATTTCATGTTCCCAGTTTCTCCATCTTCAAATTACCCCCCCCCCCCCCCCCCCCCCTCCTTAAGTCCAAATCTTTGCCAAGTTATTACTATGAAGATAGTTTCAGTTGTTGGCCTGCGCTTTTTTTTCCCCCCACTATTAGATTGTTCGTCTATGTATTTGTCTGACTTTATTCAAGTTTAAAAGGCTGTGCCAGTCTTGAATAAAAGTTACTCTGTGTTAGGTTTTCTTATGGGAGCAAAAAATACCCAACTTGTTTACTGTTTATCGTTTACTGTTCCCTGCCTCATTTCATTTCCGATTTTTGTTTTGTTTTGATTAAATTGAGGTTATTTGTATTTGTTTCTGTCCGTCTGTGTGTTTGTCTTTTGATCTCCCTTGCATCTTTGGGTGGATCCTCAAGCGTAGGCTCAAAGATTGTCCCCTTTATTTTATACTGTTTGCATAATGTCTTTAGTTTTTCAGCAACTTTTTTCCTCCCCACACTTTCGTTTGGTTTCATTTACTACTCTTCGCTGGCTGCTTTGGGAGTGCTATTGGATTCTTTTTTGCACTCTTGGTGGTGAGAACACCACAGTATTATGGACTGTGGTGTGTCTCTATTTGACGCCAGGAGCGCAGACACAACCAGCCGTGTCTCCCTGATGAGTCCGACCCAGCGGACGAAAGGCCTCGGAGCAGGCAATACAAATATATCTGCCTTCAAAAGAGGTTGCGATGGTTCTCTTATGCAGCTAGTGAAGAGTTTTCATATCTGTAACATATTTTCTTAATTTCATGTTCCCAGTTTCTCCATCTTCAAATTACCCCCCCCCCCCCCCCCCCCCCCCTCCTTAAGTCCAAATCTTTGCCAAGTTATTACTATGAAGATAGTTCAGTTGTTGGCCTGCGCTTGTTTTTTCCCCCACTATTAGATTGTTCGTCTATGTATTTGTCTGACTTTATTCAAGTTTAAAAGGCTGTGCCAGTCTTGAATAAAAGTTACTCTGTGTTAGGTTTTCTTATGGGAGCAAAAAATACCCAACTTGTTTACTGTTTAAAGTTTTTTTTTTTTTTTTTTTTTACTTGTGAGTTGATTTTAACGTGGTGACAGCCCTGATATGGCCCTTTGTGGTAGGCTGGGCTATAAACAACGTAATCTTATCTTGCTGACGGACTGGTAACAGGTTTTTGGCCTCCTGGCTCGCATCTTATGCTGAAGAAGTGGTCATGATTTTGGGACTTCTTGGCTTTTATCTCCATGCTGAATTGAAGACCTGGTCAATTTTTTTTGCCTCTTGGCTCACATCTTTACGCTGAAGACCTGATCATGTTTTGTTCCCTCTTAGCTCTCATCACCGTGCTGATTCTCAGGTCATGATATTTTTTCCCGCTTGGCTCACATCTCATGCTGAAGACCTGAGCTGTTATGTGTTATGTTAAGGCGCGGACTGGTGCACTCTGCGTCTTCGCCAGCTGGACCATCAATGCTGTCACCTAAAAAAAAAAGGAAAAAAAAATAAATAAAAGAAGCAAGTTGGTGATCGTCCAGCTTCAAATGCTGACCAGCTCTCTGTGACTACAGTGTGTTGGTCATTGTACTGCCACCATCACCATCAGTGACAACATCAACAACACCCGAGCTACCACCGCCACCAAAACCGCCAAGAAGTGAACGAGTGAATCTCCATTACCACTACATCACACAGACCTGCATATATGTAGCCTACACAAGTACATGAAGGTAGACAAAGAGACGGACAAACATACCCCCCTTGCACGTGCACCCACCCCTCACACACACACACACACACACACACACACACACACACACACACACACACACACGCACACACACACGCACACACATACACACAAAACACACGCGCGCTCACGCATACGCCCTAAATTGGCACACACAGACTGTAGGAAAAGTAGACAAACATGGATCAGCATTATCAATAACCGACCATCCAAGGGTGTGACTAGCACACTGAGGCAATGCACTCACCGTACATCAGCCAGGTTCTTTTTTTTCCCTCAAGCCTTTGTTTGTGGCTTTCTGCTTCTCTTCAACTGTCCAATTCCTTTTTAATCACATTTTGCACCACGTTTTTGTACAGCAGATGTGGTGTAACATGTATGGGCTCGTTCGTACTCAACGGCCTCCCGTAGACGAAGCAGAAACTCTAATCATCACCACAAAGTAATTAGGTAACAACAAAACCAGTCACGTCTTTGCTATGTCAGGCATTCCAGAGAATGCTGGCACCAACCGTTGCCGTCACGGGGACTTCGAGGTCGGCCCCATCGCCATCTTCCATCACCCTGGCCGCATCCAGCAAATGATGCTCCTGCGTGTGGAATTCCTCAACGCCGCTGCCAGCAACAACCCCAACAACAACGTCAATCAGGTGTGCTCTTCTGTCTTTCTTCCGTTGTTTTGCATCGTTAGTGCTGAAGCTCACGTGCAAAACTCGTCTGGATAGATTTTTTTTTTTTTTTTGTTCAGCATAGTTTTAGTGTAACTGTCTTTGTAAAACAAACAAATAGACCCCATGATTATATATTGGTCGTCCATTCTCTTTGTCACTATTACTAATTAAATCTCTCCCTCTCTCTGTATATGTGTGTGTGTGTGTGCTTGCGTGCGTGCTTGTGTGTGTGTGTGTGTGTGTGTGTGTGTGTGTGTGTGTGTGTGGTGTGTGTGTCCAGAGTCCGACTTCCATTTTGAACGAAGTGAAATGTTTGCATGCAATATGACTGTGCTTGATAAGCAATGTGAACTGTTTGTGTTTAAACAGCGTATTGGTGTTCATGATAAGTCAAAGTAGCTGTGTCTGTATGACTGTTCATGATTGGCGAATATGAACTGTATGTATCTATAAAACGACATGAATGTGCAGGTCAAGCAATGAATTGTATCTAGTTACACAGAAAATTGCTGTTCATGGTAAGCTGAAAAACAATCATACAATACTCTACTCACATTGTAGCTTTTAATGTCATTATACAACAAAATGAACTTATCTGCTTATACACACTGTGGTTGCTCATTGTAATCTACACGAACCGTAAGTATTTACACAGAGTACAGCCGGTCGTGGTAAGCTAAATAACCTGTATGTATTTACAGACAGTATGACTGTTCATAGTAAGCTTAATGTGCTGTATGGTTTCACACACATCATGACATTTCATGGTAACTTTCAAATTGGGGGAGACTACAGGCGGAAATTGAAAGATTAACGCACAAGTAGAATTACCGAGTTCCCGAATGAAGGAACAAACAAATTATAAAACAGAGACGGCGCTTTTCGACCTATTGGATCTTCTTCAGGCAAGACAAAACAACATTCTAAATATTTGAAAAACAGAGGACGAACAAGTGACTGTTTGCTCGTACCCTGTTTCAGTTGTTTTGAATGTTGCTTGTTCTTCCTGAAGAAGACCCTATAGGTCGAAACGCGTTGTATGTCTTTTGTAATTTTTTTCCTCCGTTTGTTTGCTCATTAATTTTTTTCATTTTATGATAAGCTGTGTTAACTTTATCTGTACATGGTGTAATTGTTTACAGAAATAAAACTGTAGTAAATGTATTTAAACATGACTGGTCATGATAAACAACACGAATGATAATTATCTATTTACACAAAGTATGGTTTCTCTTGGTGAATAAAATGAATTGCATGTTATCTGTGCACGGTAAAGCTGTTCACGAACTGTATGTATTCCCACATTGTGCTGTTGTATATGGTGAAGTAAGTGTACTGTATGAGTATATTTATACTTGAAACTAATTACCCATTGTATCTGCCCATCCAGTCAGCTGAACACAACTGTCGTCGAGGATACAACCGCCATCGCCGCTTCCGTCACGCTCCCTTGGACGAGATCAGCTTAGGAAACATCAGCAATGTCAGCTGTTACCTCAACGACCCCATCAACGTCAGCGGGGCTAACAACGGCAATAGCAACAACAGCAACAGCAGCAGCCAACACAACGGTATTTCACGTAGTGTGAGCTGTGGTTGTGGACGAGAAATGGAACAGAATACCAGTGAAGTTTCACAGAATGTCAACCAGCTGCACCGTTCAGTGTCCATGAAGGATGGCTGTTCAGATGATTTATGTGGATGCATAGGAAGACCTGTACCTCTGCTTCGATGCGATCACAAAGTGAATGTCTTGCAGGTTGATAGAAGGGTTGAGAATTACGAGACATTTCCATATCAAAACTTGCATACCGAAGATGCCTCCGAGAGCTCTGAATCAAAACTCAAAGTTGAGAATCCAGATTTTCCAGAAGCCTTTTCTGGAGTTGTCCACAACATTTCGGGGCGGCATCCATCATCAAGGATTGGTGGGTTCGTGCACAGCATGAGGCATGAGGGGACTTGGCGCCTCAACTGGAACTGCAATGCCGGAGGGAACTCGGGAAAAGCAGAACCTTTGCTGCACAGGTCTGAGGCGGTCGTGTCTCCGTTATTTAAAAAGCAGAGCTGGTCACAGGATGATGGAAGCCAGGAATGTGGCACGGAAGCAGCGCGACGTGCTTCAACACACCAAAGCTGCGAGAGTCACCAATGCTACGACAGACTCACAGAACCTGAACTGCAGAACTCTTACAAGGTCTCCACTAACTGGAGAACCAAACTGAGAGCTGCAGCGGCGTACTTTATTCACCGCCCTGGCGTTTACTTCAAGGGCTACCACCTTCCGAAGCACTTTCACGACGATGAGGACCAGAACAACAATGCAAAATCTGTCCAGTCAGCAGCAGCAGCAGCAGCAGCAGCAGCAGCAGCGGTGACATCATCAAATGGAGAACTTGGGATTCTAAATGAAAGCTCAGAACCTACACAGCCCCCAGACTTGACGTGTTCTCCAGCAGCCGAGGGAGGAACTGTCGGAGGAGACTCCTCAGGGGCGGTGTTGGGGTCCCTGGTGATTGCCTCAGCCGCTGTGATGTTGGGTACCACCATGCCCGACGTTGTTCTGCCCGCTCCTCCAATGCCTGGTCAGTGTTCTGGAGGTCTCAGGTTCCTCTCACAGCTGTGTCCGCAGTCTGCTCAAGATGGAGTCTCCAGGCAACAGGAGGTGAAGGCGGAGGAGGAGGAGAAGGACCAGGGGAAGGAGGCGGCTCATGAGGATGGAGGCGATAATATTCTGAAGAGGGTAGGCTGACACACCACATACATCAACGATCTCATTCATGTGTGTGTGTGCGTCCATACGTACATACATATGAATACATGCATGTCTGTCTATCTGTCTGTCAGTTTGTCTATATATGTGTGTATGTGCATGTATGTATGAATGTATGTATGGAAGTGTGTGTGTATGCTTGGTATATATGTACGTAAGTATACATGTTCGCATGTATTTACTTGTAAGGTTGTTACTCTGGTTGCAGGCTCAGCTCTGTGAAGCAAAATCCGACTTTGTAATCGGTCTTCTGTGATTGAAAGAGCCATCGGATTTGTTGTTTTTCGTTTTTTTTTTCCTTCTTCTTCTTCTTCTTTAGTCTAACTTCTTCTTTCTCTTCTTCTTCTTCTTTCTCTTCTCTTCTTCTTCTTGTTCTTCTTCTGCATTTGTTTGTTTGTTGACTGACCCCCACACGAGACGTTCACTACACAGCATTTCAAACAAACGATTGGTTCACAGTTTCTTCCCCCACGATCCACCCGCGCCACCGCCGCCACGACCCCCACCTTCACCTTCCAACCTCCTCCAGCCGACGTCCCCAGCGCCCCGCATCCTCCTTCCCCAGCGGCAGCCTCCTCAACCATCGCTACCCCTACCACCACCGCCACCACCACCACCGCCACCACCGTCATCACCACCACCACCCAGCCCGTGGACGTGCTAGCGCTAGGGGACAACGCCCTGTGGTCGCTCCTGCCCTCTGACCCTCACGGCTACCACCACCGTCCACCGACCCGCTGGCTTGGAACTCTCGCCCATCCAGAGGGCGCGAGGCCGTCCGTCGCGTCGCCCTGGTCCACCCGGCGTCGTCTGCTCAGCTACCCGCGGAGGCTCGTCCGGCGCGCGCGCGGCGCGTGGTTTCGTTGGCGCGTGCGCATCGGGCAGAGCACGAAGAGCTCGCGAGGAGCACG
>CM065727.1:67826069-67833569 GCA_033310375.1 Conus canariensis
GTGAGCGACCATAATATATGACCACGTCAACACTGTTTTCCGCTTTGCAGACACATAGTCACTACCTGGTCTGAGTGGTCAAGACGGTGGATGACGTCTCTGGGTATGGCGGCCTGAGGGCTGTCTTGACCAGTGTCCTGTTCTCCGTAAAGTGAACACTGTTCCAGATTTGGTCCTCAAATGACAAAAATCCCAACACGGTACATTTGTAACACCAAAGTGTTCATCAATGAACTTATACGAATCACGACACCTCTCCGTCCTGTAAATGGTAAAACGCAGTTCAGAATGTAACCCGATTATTACAATCTTTTCCATTTATATTTTGTTTTGTTCTGATGGCATTTTGAAAATATGACTCTTTAACAAAAGGTTGCAAGCAGCAAATATTTGGAAAAAATATGTTTGATTTCCAAAGAGTTAGAAAGAAGGCCTTTTCAAAACAGGGGGACCCTCAGTTTCAAGTACTTGGAGCGTTCGGCTGTGTAACTGACTGTCATGAATTCGAACCATCGGATTTTAAGGCTTAAAACCCCTCTCTGTCCACACCCAGCAGTAGATGACTACTTGATTCAGCTCAGGGAAGCAGATGGCGGCGGCGGCAGAAGGAGGGATTTGGGTTCCACTTTCTATAACTTGCCCTGGCCAAACACGGTGAAGCTGTAACAGTTCAATGCCCTTACAGCCGTTAATTTTGTGGGAATGTAATAATAATAATAATAATAATAATAACAATGAATACTTATATAGCGCCCATTCTCGGCTAGAGACCAAGCTCTAAGCGCTTTACAATCCACACTCGTTTACACAACGGGCTGCCTACCTGGGTAGTGCCGACTGAAGAGCTGCCAGCTGGCGCTTCATTCAGTCGTTTCCCGTGTCATGCAGTCAATATCGTCCAATATCGTTCACTCAATATCCTTGCTTCCTCCATTCTTTCAATTTCTCACGCAGGGTGCATGCTATGTGTAACGTGTCATCCATACCAACGGCCAAACTGGCCTTCTCTTCCGAAAGTTGGTGATGGGATTTTACGTGTGTGCAAGATGTTATGCGTGCGTTAACACACGGAACCTCGGTTTATAGTCTCATTCGAAGGACTGTATGGGGAATGGAGTCAGAACCAATGTTAACTCCGAGGAAAAAATCCCCCTGTACCGAAATTCGAACCCGTAACCTCAGGATCACGAGTCCGGCGCTCTACCAACTGAGCTATTCCGGCCCCAATGCTTTAAACCTTTAACCTTGGCCATTTTCATGCCCGAATATAAAACAGTGATTTGTCTCTTTGTGCTTCCCGTTCCTCTTCCCAAAGCTGTAAAAAAAACAACAACAAAAAAACAAAACCATTATCATTAAAGCAACAAAAATAAATCAGGACTGAGCTTTAGTTGTAAGACTTCTGCAGAGAATGGAGACTGTTTTTGATTCACAGCAGTCAGAGCCAATGGCGGGTCAGCAACCTCATTATATCTCTGCAATGGACATACGCAGCCGATAAGGCGGCCTCGTCACAACCAAATTACATTGTTTACGCAGTGTTATCAGACAACAATTATATATCAATGGCACACGTGCGGCCTATCTCGAGCTGCATTATTAGGTATGCGTTCCGCGATAGCTCGCAGGTAGCTGAGTCGTGTCCTCGACTTCCTCCTTTTCCTCCCGCACCCCTCCCTTCCCCTTCGCCCTGTCAGAACTTTGCAGGAGTCTGCTGGAAATTCATGTGCTTTCCGCCGCAGCGCAGTGGTTAGTATCACGGGGTGCAAGCCGGAAGATCGTGAGTTTGAATCGCGTCAGAGGCATTACTAATGTGTGGGAGTATTCAGCTTCGGCAGACTCCCACTCAGAGTTGAGTCTGCTCTAGGCTCAAATGAGAAGACTGGACCCACACAGAAGAGTTTTATCCACTGATTGGATGTTTTGCTGAGAGCGTCGATCAAATTTCTCGTCCATCACTGCAGGTGTCTGTATCTCTCGGGCCTGGTTGATGCCGGGACACATTATGAATGCAAGCTTAGAGTACAGCCCTTTCAGGTGGTCAAATATTAGAATGGTTTGGGTGTGGCTGTGAATAGGTTAGCGGAGAAGAGCAACATAGACGTATTGCGTCGAAGAGGCCACGAACGATGAGACAAACGTACAAACAAACAAACACTATAAAAGACAAATAACGGGAAAAAAGGAGGATAATCTTTGAAATACAAGACACGCATGTGGATGTTTAGATACGGGAGAGTGTTTAAAAAGAAATGCCGGAATATGACGGCTTAATGGTCAGTATTTATTATATCTGTTATCTCAGCGTTTTGTTTTTATGGCGGCAATAAGATGAGAAGAAAAAGAAAATCAGAGACCGTTTCCGTCGTGCGACTGAGATATGCCTGCCGTAACTGCAGACAGCCAGATGAACAGCAGTAGCGGAAAGGGGCGTTAAAGCCCATGTCACACTAGTCGAGTCTCTCGCTCAACTAAACTGCTGGAAGACGACTTTGTTCTTGCCCTCGCCGTTTTATTAGCATTGCGATTTTGGGGTCACGAGAGTAAATATTCTGATTGTTCTTCCTTCCCAGCAGAGGGTGTTCCTACTTTAGGTGCCTGGGAGATGAAAGAATGTCGGAACAAGAATTCCTGTTGACTTCCAGCCTTCAAAGATGTCATTGAACTTGCTTGTCATTGCATGGGAGGAAACTGGACTAGATACTAGATCGTTTTGATTTTGTCTTGGTTTTTCATTACGGTATTTTCCATTTATAGCCATTAATATGATTATATAACTGATGTGTAAACGAGTGTGGATTGTAAAGTGCTATATACTATGACCAAGGAGAGAGAGAGAGAGAGAGAGAGAGAGAGAGAGAGGAGAGAGAGAGAGAGAGAGAGAGAGAGAGAATGACAAAAACCCACAGAAAAGGTGATATTTTAACTTATGAATATCTGATGAAATAATTATTGCAAATCTCTTTTATTTTCCCTCCCTTTCATTTCCCCTTGTTCGTCGACCGCTTCCTCTGATCTGTCTGTCTGTCTGTCTGTCTGTCTATCTGTCTCCCTGTCTGAGCGTTTATCTGTCTGTCTCCCTCTTCTCTCTCTCTCTGTCTCTCTGTCTGTCTGTCTGTCTGTCTGTCTGTCTGTCTCTCTCTCTCTCTCTCTCGCTCTCTCTCTCTCTCTCTCACGCGCGCGCGCGCACACACATATGAGTATGTATGTATGTATGTATGTATGTATGTATGTATGTATGTATGTATGTATGTATGTATGTATGTATGTATGTATATTGTATGTATCAATCTATCTGTCTGTCTATCTGTCTATCTGTCCGTTTTTTTTATCTATCTATCTATCTATCTATCTATCTATCTATCTATCTATCTATCTATCTATCTATCTATGCTGAACAATTTAGTAGTGGGAGATGTATGTATGTATGTGTGTATGAATGTAGGTATGCATGTATCAGTCTATCTCTCTGTCTGTCTGTCTGTCCCTTTGTCTCTTTTTCGATCTATCTACCTACCTACCTACCTACCTACCTACCTACCTACCTACCTGTCTGTCTATCTATCTATCTATCTATCTATCTATCTATCTATCTATCTGTCTGTCTGTCTGTCTGTCTGTCTGTCTGCCTGTCTGTCTGTCCGTCCGTAGGTCCATCTGTCTGTCTATCTGTCTATCGCTCACTTTCTCCACCTCTTCCTGTGCTTACCCTGCTACCTCTCTACACGTCTATCAGTATCTGGCCGTTCCTTTTTTTATCTTCATTGTGTGTGTGTGTGTGTGTGTGTGTGTGTGTGTGTGTGTGTGTGTGTGGTGTGTGTGTGTGTGTGTGTGTGTGTGTGTGTGTGTGTGTACACGTGCGTGTGTTTATGTGTGAGTGTGTGTGTGTGTGTGTGTGTGTGTGTGTGTGTGTGTGTGTGTGTGTGTGTGTGTGTGTGTGTGTGTGTGTGTGTGTGTGTGTGTGTGTGTGTGTGTGTGTGTGTTACACGTGCGTGTGTTTATGTGTGAGTGTGTGTGTGTGTGTGTGTGTGTGTGTGTGTGTGTGTGTGTGTGTGTGTGGAGAGAGAGAGAGAGAGAGAGAGAGAGAGAGAGAGAGAGAGAGAGAGAGACAGACAGACAGACAGACAGACAGACAGACAGACAGACAGACAAAGACAGAGATAGAGAGAGACAGAGACAGAGACACAGGCAGAGAGGATGTATGGTGAAGAGAGTAGAGGTTATCGCCAGGGGTGTGTGCGTATCAGTGTATCAATGCACGTGTGTGAGGGAGAGGCGGGAGGACGGGAGAATAGTAGAAAGAAAGTAAGACGGCAGGGGGGCTAGGGCAGAAAGGGGGGGGGGGGGGGGGGGGTGGCGGGAGGGGCATAAGCGGCGGATGAAGGGAGGAATGCGGAGGTGATGTCTGGAGAGAAGTGAACGTGCAGGCCACTGTGCGTGTTTTATGAAACAGATATAAAGCAATAATAACGATAAGAACAAGCAGCAAACAAGCAGTTTGTATGACTGATAATCTATCGTCGAACAACAACAGGGCATCAAATGAGCAAAGGAATGCCACTTTGTTTTCACAGTAAAGAATATGTAGAAGAAACAGGAAATAGTGAAATGACTATTGTATATGTTAGTGACAAGTTTGTTCATAACACCGAATCTGTCGAAGCTTTTAAAAGTGACTAACCAAAGAGGTTTGTTGTCATATAAACCGAACAGAGTCATACCACAGTGTACAAAAGAAACACAAACCAAGCAATTTCATACAACTGTGTATACAAAACAAACACAAACTGAGCAGAATTATTCAACTGTGTACAAAGGAAACACAAACAGAGCAGAATTATACAACTGTGTAAAAAACAACGACGGAAACCTAGCAGAATTATATAACTGTGTACAAAAAAAAAGCAAACCGAGTAGAATTATGCAACTGTGAACAACGCCCATCTTACGCCAAATTGGATGAAGATAAGTGATCGCTCGTTCATTTCCATTGTCCTGAGTGTTGTGAATCTTGCCTGAAGCAGATCTAAGAGGTCAAAACGCGTCGTGTTTTGTCTTGTGATTCGTTTGTCTACGTTTTGGGGCGGAGCCTTGTAAATTATTTTTCAAATTTGTGGACAAAAGAAACGCAAACCGAACCACCTCTGGAGCGACCTACGTGGCACTCAGGGCCGTAAACAACACGCCTTGAGTAGCACTGCTTCCTGATAAAATGTGATGTATGATGCCACTCTTCATCCTTGCAGATGGTCACAATCTGTCTCCTCACCAATTTTCCCATATTTTCCATATCTATCCTCTTCCACCGCCCCCCCCCCTCCCCTCATGTCTCCTTCCCGTCCTACCTGTCCCTCCCCTCTTTTCTCCTCCCCCTCCCTCCCTCCGTCCACCTGCCTGGTCTTCACAGCTTTTCCTGCTCTCTTCCGTCAAGTGTGTCTGTCTGCAGTCTTCGTCGTTAATCTGTCAGCCTGTGTTACTGTTTCCGGCACGTTTTACTTCCGGTACACGTGTGTCTGTAGTATATGTCCCAATTAAATTCTAAGCTGATTATCATGCCATTCCTTGAACTCTCTGTTCGTCCGTCTGTTTGTTTCACTCAGCTTCTCGCTGTGAGAGGGGCCGTTTCTCTGTTCGCCTTTCCAGCGCATTCCCTGTCCATCTATCTCTAAATTGTATTTCTGTGCCTCTCTTTCGCCGTCCTGTTATAGACAGATGTACACACGACCTACGTTGATTTCTTCATTATCAGCTTAACGTTTGAAAAGACCTGAACTGTTTGATCGGCTTAAGAACAAAATATGTAGAACTCAAAACAAAGTCCGTGATTGAGGGAAAGAAAACTCTGCGCGCTGTGTCATCATCCCTTGCAACGGTGAAGACACGTCTGCTCCTTTTGTCCGATAAGGTTTTCATGGCTTGCTTGCAGAGCATTCTTCATTCAGCATGTTTTGAATTTTTGCATCTCAATCTCACACAATCCAATCACAGTTGATTTGTTTTTATTTGTCCCGAACAACAGTTCGAAGGAATGCCTTGACACATGCTTTAGCAATCGGCGTTATCTACAACTCTCTGTTCTCAGTCGTGTGCAACAAGGTAGAGGGATTGTAAATTTCCAACGCTTAACGTTATTTATCCAGGACATTTCTGGCCTCCATCTGAGACGTCCACCTTTCACTGTACCCCGTAGGATTGGCTCGCACAGGGAGACATGGGGAGATACATGTAAACCCTCCACTGTACCCAGTAGAATGATCTTAGACAGGAAGGCATGACAAGATATGTCTGCCTTCCACTGTACCCTGTAGAACGGTCTTGGACAGGGAGTCATATTGAGATACATGTCCACCTTCCATTGTACCCTGTAGGATCGTCCTGGACAGAGAATCGTGGCGAGATACATATCCACCCTCCACTGTACCCTGTAGAATGGTCTTGGACAGGGAGCCACGGCGAATTACATGTCCACCCTCCATTGTACCCTGTAGAATGGTCTTGAACACGGAGTCATGGGGAGATACATGTCCACCCTCCACTGTACCCTGTAGAATGGTCTTGGACACGGAGTCATGGGGAGATACATGTCCACCCTCCACTGTACCCTGTAGAATGGTCTTGGACAGGGAGCCACGGCGAATTACATGTCCACCCTCCACTGTACCCTGTAGAATGGTCTTGAACACGGAGTCATGGGGAGATACATGTCCACCCTCCACTGTACCCTGTAGAATGGTCTTGGACAGGGAGCCACGGCGGATTACATGTCCACCATCCACTGCACGAGGTAGGATGCCTTAGTCAGGGAGGCATGAACAGATAAAAACCCATCTTGCACTGTACCCTGTAGGATGGCCTTGGACAGTGAGTCATGGCAAGATACATGTCCACCCCCTACTGTACCCTGTAAATTAGGATAGGGAGTTATAGCGAGATACATGTCCATCCTCCACTGTACCCTGTGGTATGGTCTATGACAGGGAATCATGGCGAGATACATGTCCACTCTCCACTGTACCCTGTAGAATGGTCTTGGAGAGAGAGTCATGGGGAAATACATGTCCACCCTCCACTGTACCTGCAGAATGGTCTGTGACAGGGAGTCATGGCGAAACACAGAAACGTATCGGGCAAGATGATGGCACTTGATGACTACGAGAAAATGTCTGTCAGCATATGTTGCCACTGGTTGCTTGACACCATTAGTTGTGTCATGATCTTCCCATGAAATGCAAAGAATCTGACCTAGACATTTGTTCTTGAACGCCATAAAGTAGAGGGATGCTAACCCGGTGGAAAACGCAGTATTATAAAGCGAAAAAAGAGGAAATTTAGAAATTTTTGAATTCTTAGGTTCTATTCTCACCCGGGCATATGCCCCCCCCCCCCCCCCCCCCCCCCCCCATATTTTCGACGGCCGAAGAAAATGTTCTGTATTCTGAGTTCTCGTGCGTAAGACAAACAGATAGACAAACAGGATTGAATGCAATGTCCGTCTGCGCA
>CM065727.1:67838569-67846069 GCA_033310375.1 Conus canariensis
CGTGGAGAAATTCATAGTATGGAATGGTGTGTTTTGTGGGGTGGGGGGGGGGGGGGGGGGGGGTTGGGGGGGGAGGGGGGGTCAGTTTCCATCTGTAGTCGCCCCACTTTGAAATCTGTGTGTACATTGGTCATGAGCGACTAATTTATTAACTCATTTGTTTTATGAGCCATATCTGTGGTTCACGTGCAAAAACACTTTACATTTGACAGTAAACAAGTGGGGTAACTTTTGCTCCCATAAGAAAACCTAACACAGAGTAACTTTTATTCAAGACTGGCACAGCCTTTTAAACTTGAATAAAGTCAGACAAATACTTTACATTTGGCTGATCCGCACTTCGAAAGGAAAATGCGTGAAATCTCTCTCTCTCTCTCTCTCTCTCCTCTCTCTCTCTCTCTCTCTCTCTCTCTCTCTCTCTCTCCTCAACTAGGAAAGGAAAATACCCGAAATCTCTCTCTCTTTTTTTCTGTGTGTGTGTGTGTGTGTGTGTGTGTGTGTGTGTGTGTGTGTGTGTGTGTGTGTGTGACACACACACACACACACACACACACACACACACACACACACACACACTCTCTCTCTCTCTCTCTCTCTCTCTCCTCTCTCTCTCTCTCCCAGATGACCTGGAGGCTGCTGTCAGGGAACTCATCACTGACCGACTGGAGCTGGCCAAGGACGTTCCCTTCGACCGCCTACATCGTTTGAACCAGAGGCCCAACGCTCCGATAATCGGGTGCTGTACCTTCTACAAGGACAAGGTAGAGTTACTTAGGGCGAGAGGGAAATTGAAAGGCACTAAGATTTTCATTGGGGAGGATTTTTCTTTCAGGGTTAGAGAAATTAGACGGAAACTGTTGCCCCATTTGAAACAAGCAAGGGCAGCCAATAAAAAGGCGTCAATGGTATTTGATCATCTCATCATAGAAGGTACTAAGTTTTTTGTAGACTCAGAGGGCAAGCTGAGAGAAATGCAATAGGACAGTGGCCGCTCTTCTTGTGAAGGTGTTTCTTCTCTGTTTTGTTGTGTGAATAATGTTTTTTCCACATTTGGTTTAGGGGGAGCATCCAAAAAGTTGACACCGGTTGATCATCCAAAGAACATTTGTGAGGCTGACGCTGCACGTGCTTGTATGTTTGAAGCTTGTGACATTGTCAGTGACAGTGAAGAATGTGTGAGCGAGCGGGTTACAGGCCATGCAGCCGTGCAAAAAAGTTCACGGTCGCGCTCTGTGTTAGGTCAAGTTAATTCTGATTGTGAAGCACGTGCGTTTTCTATTAAGTGTTATAAAGTCTTGCAATGGAATGTCAATGGACTGCTCCCTAAATTAAAACATAAAGATTTCGTTTCTTATGTTCGTTCCTTTGACATAATTTGTTTTGTTGAAACCTTTACAGAGACATTTCAGTCAGATTTATTTGTTGATTATATGATCTTTTGTAAATCTGCTGTCAAATTTTCTAAACATGGTCGTTTTTCTGGTGGAGTTGTGTGCCTTATTAAGAGAATGTATGCTCCATTTGTTCGATCTATTGACGTAGATTACTCTAATATTATTGTTTTTCTTATCGACAAAGCTCTATTAGGTACCATGAGAGATATATTGTACATGTGTGCATATGTTCCGCCTGAGGGGTCACCATTTTATTCTTTTTTTGATGTAAACAATGGCATTGGTCTTCTGGAAGAATGCTTAGCAGATTGTTCAGTTGCATTTCATGATGTATACATTGTATTGTCGGGAGATTTCAACAGTCGAACTGCTGATATAAACGTTGATGATTTTTGTAGTGAAAATTTTATTTACTCATTAAAAACAAGCAGTTCGATCAACAATAGGAATTCTCAAGACAAAGTGCTGAATAAATATGGTAAGCTTATGTTGAATTTATGTACTACATTTGATTTACGTATTCTGAATGGTGCATGTAATGGCGACCACTATGGTTGCTACACATACATCTCAGATTCAGGCAGTAGTGTAAATGATTACTTTTTCATGTCAAATGACTTGTTTGCCATATTTGAATCCTTGTGTGAACTCAATATTCATGATATGTTTCATTCAGATCATATGCCACTTGAATTACACTTAAATTTTTCGGAAGAGCATGGCAATATGAAATCTCCAGATGTGAAGCAAACATTAAATAGGATAGTCTGGAACAATGATGCAGCGCCAGTGTTTATTAACTCAATGCACTCTGAGGAATCTCGTAGAACATTAGAGCTGGCTGTACGTTTAATCGACTATGATATTGACAAAGCTTTGTCTACTTTTAATGATTGTATTAAGCGATGCGCTGAATGCATGAATAAGCAGATCAGCACTGGTGACAATGATAAATCAGATGACTGGTTCGATCATGAATGTAAAACAACAAAGAAAAATTTAAGAAAGCTTTACAGAACAGCCCGTCGAACAGGAGATCATGAAGACGAAAATGCTTTTTGTATCGCACGTAGAGAGTATAAGCATCTGTTAAAACGCAAAGAGAACGATTTTCATAAGTCGTTGTTAAATGAATTGTTATCTTCTGTGAATAATCAAAAGCAATTTTGGGAAAATGTAAGTAAAATTTCATGTAAAAGAAAACACATTAGTAATGATATCACTCTGGATGACTGGTTTTAACACTTCAAAAATTTACTCGAAAAAGAAAGTGAAGTAGATGATGACGAATTTAATGTTGATGATAATGATAATTATTTTAATCGACCAATTTCAAAAGAGGAAGTTATTTTAGCAATTAGAAAGATTAAAATGAAGAAAGCTGCTGGACCGGATGGAATAATTGGAGAGTTGTTAAAAAATGCAGGTGATTGTGTTGCAGATTTCTTTGTCATATTCTTTAATGCTTTGTTTCAGAAAGGTATATTCCCTGACACATCGACAGAAAGTATTGTATTTCCTCTGTACAAAAAAGGTGATGTCAACAACCCTAACAATTACAGGGGCATTTCGCTATGCAATATTAGTAGTAAAATTTATAGTACAGTTATTAATCATCGTTTACAAGAGTGGGTTGAAGAAAATAACATTACTGGGGAATATCAAGCAGGATTCAAAAAGAACTATTCGACTATTGATCACATGTTTACTTTGTTAGCTCTTGTTCAAAAACAGTTCTCTTTCGACAGAAAATTATATGTTGCATTTATTGATTTTGAAAAAGCTTTTGATACTATAAGGAAAATTCTTTGGTCAGTTCTAGTAAAAAATGGTATAAGAGGTAATCTATACCATTGCATTAAAAGTATGTATAATAATGTTAAAGTTAAGATACGGTGTGGTTATAAATTAACTGATTTTATCATGTGCACTTACGGTGTTAAGCAAGGTGATGTGTGCAGTCCGGTTTTATTTTCTTTGTTTATTAATGAACTTGCCATAGAAATAATTCAAAATGGTAAACATGGTGCAATGTTTACAATCGACTATTTTGAGCTCTTTATCTTACTACTCGCAGATGATGTTGTACTGTTATCAGAGACAATGATTGGTTTGCAAACCCAGTTAAATAGTCTGCAACGCGCAGCTTTTTCTCTTGATTTGAAAGTGAATTTAAGTAAGAGCAATATAATTGTGTTCAGAAAAGGTGGTTATCTAGCAGCAAGAGAACATTGGACGTATAACCATGCTGTGATGCCTGTGGTAAATGCTTATAAATACTTGGGTATATTGTTTTCAACAAAACTCGGCTTCACATTAGCATGCAATGACCTGGTAAGTAAAGCAAAGAAAGCTCTGCTTTGTATTATGAGAAAACTTCATGTTTTGAAGAATTCTAGTTTAGATTTGTTGTTGAAGTTATTTGATTCCCAGGTTCAGCCCATTGCTCAGTACGGTGCAGAACTTTGGGGACTAGACGTTGCAGCCTGCCAATGCGAAAAAGTACATCTTTTTGCCTTAAAGAAATTTTTAGGAGTCGAAATGCGAACACCGAATGACCTTGTCTATGGAGAGACCAATAGATATCCTATTTACATAAATTCTGTATTAAGCTGTATTCGATACTGGTTAAAATTAACTAAAATGAATGATTATAGATTACCACGGAAAGCTTATGTGATGTTATATGACCTAGATGTAAGAGATAAAAGAAACTGGGTGTCAAATATCCGTAGTCAATTATACAAATTTGGATTTGGTTATGTTTGGATGAACCAAGGCGTGCAGAATGATAGATTATTTCTTTGTGAATTTAAAGACAGATTGATTGCGTGCAGGTGGCAAGAATGGGACGCTCACGTCAAAAATAGCGATAGATTTACCATGTATCGGACATTTTGTACAGTTCACGATGTCAAACTTTATCTGCAAATGGATTTAGGCAAACACTTGAAGTTAATTATGACCAAATTTCGACTTGGAATTTCAGATATTGCACAACACAGGTATCGCTACTATAAACATACTGGACTGGATCTGACTTGTCCACTTTGCAGTGATGGAAAAGAAGACGAACTGCATTTTGTTTTATGCTGCTGCAAGTTATCTAGTCTAAGAGCGAAATATATACCAGTTAAGTTTTTCAGGGATCCCTGTCAATTTCGGTTAAGTCTGCTTATGGCATCTCAAAATGAAAGTGTAGTAAGAAATTTCTCAATTTACTTGTTCAAGGCATTTCAATTTCGATCAGTTATGACTTCGTGAATGAGAATTTCATCCAGTCTTTGATGTGTTATGTAATATTCATACATTGTTGTTACTTTCTCCATACCCCCCTTCATAAGGGGCAATGGCCTTTATATGAAGTAAACCATCTGAGTTCTGAGTTCTCTCTCTCTCTCTCTCTCTCTCTCTCTCTCTCTCTCCCTCTCTCTCTCTCTCTCTCTCTCTCTCTCTCTCTCACCCCTCTTCATTCTCTCCCTCCCGCCCTCCCCATTAACAGACTCGGCATTTTCTTTTGATATTTCTTACTGTCATTCTGTCGTCTCCCCCTTCCATCATACTTTCTTTTTTGCTCATACACATGCAGACACACATACACATTTGATCTTTCTCCTTCTATCATTTACTTTTTTCCCTTCCTTACATAATACATTTTTTCGGTTTGATGGCATAGACGCACTTTGTCAGAAAGAGAACAGACGACGTATCGAAACAGGCAAGCTTAAAAATAAGTGACAATAGACAGACTAGTTTCTGTACGCTGTATGATAGACGTGGATGTGTGCGTGTGCGTGCGTGCATACATGCGCGCGTGCTGTGAGTTATGTGTGTGTGTGCGTGCACGAGCGTGTGTGTGTATGTGTGTGTGTGTGTGTGTGTGTGTGTGTGCGCGAGAGAGAGAGAGAGAGAGAGAGAGAGAGAGAGAGAGAGAGAGAGAGAGAGAGAGAGAGAGAGAGAGATGCTCAACAGAGACGAAGGCAGAGACAGATACAGAGGAATGAAGAGAGAATCAGATCAGCTGACAGACTGACAGGTGTTACTTTTTCTAGCCAATCAAGCTAATCCCGTTAATTATCCAAGCACCCTCTCCACTCCGTATTAATCACCCCACGCACTGGCGCACCGTAGGTTTCAGCAAACGCCGCACTCTCTCCACCACACGTGACCTCGTCCTGCTCTTAACCCGGCGGCCAGAAGCCACGCCAAGGCACTTAGAAACTAGATGTACTGGGCCGCACGCCTGCATTTGAAATATCACTCTACACACCATAAGGTTTTGCCATGTAAGCTGTCCATGCTCCAGATGAATTTCAGACTCAACGATGACATCAAGAACGTGGAAGCGGGGTTTGCTGGATGACCGTGTGTGCACAGCAGACTTTCCGGATTGGGAAAACCATCCACATTTCATCAGGAAGAGTGGCATGAGACAGAATAGTGTACTAAGTTCAGGTTCATCATGATTCTGATTGAACACACCGTACCATACAAAAGTAGAACGGAACAAGCTCATATCTACAAGGCTGTAAAGTGTGTCTAGCGAGCTGCTGTGGCGAATCTGGCTTCCAAGCCAAAACCATGGCCATAGAAGTCGAAGCACAAGGGTTTGTAGGCTCATTAGCCTATGATATCATGAAACAGCCCGCGATGTCTGGTAAGAAGAGGGCCAGAACCCAAAAGCAGTAACAGAGGCAGCTGTAGAGAGTTCCAGCTGGATCTGGTCGTGGAGGAACAACAGTGAAGTTTATAAGGATTCAAGTTCCCAGTGTGTCCCACAGTGATGTGGCTAGGACATCCATCTAAAAAGGTAACGCCGTGATATTCCCACCCATCCACATGTTGCTAGTTGGGAAAAAAATTCCGACAGCAAAGGGACATCTAGAAGTCATGAGCGTATAGAGTTCAAGGTCAAATATCCAGTCGGAGGGGGGTTGCTTTCCTGAAGATCTGCTTTCAGTCTCTCCCTACACTTTCTTCCTACCACTCCACTCCACTCCAGTCGAACACAACACAAGACAATCACTGCATAAGAAAACAAAACATAATACAAGAGTCGGAAGCTAATGTACTATAGACTATAGTAACTACGTAAACTTCCGTGCATCCTTCCTACTGTCTTTCTGCCTTCTTTTCTTTCTTCCTTCCTTCCTTTTTCTTTCTCTCTTACTGTCTGTCTTTCTTTCATTCTCTTTCTCTATTTCTCCCCATCTGTCATTCTGTCTTTTCCTTCTTCCTTCCTTTCTCTTTTTTCGCATACGCAGAGTGAATGTGTCACTACACTAAACAACAGAACATAAATAAACCCTGACGCTTTGTATCAAACGCCAAAACTCTAAAAGTCCGCCCGAGAATGTCCATTAGTAATAGAACGTACAAACTTGCACGGTGTGCGAGAGTTGTGGTTAATTGTTTGGGAAAAAAAGATGGGAAAAAGAGGAGGATAGAGGGCCTCACCTCTAAAAAAGAAAAAAAAAATGTCAAAGGAAACTTATTTTTAAATGTAGAAGAAATAGGAGGATGGAGGACAAAAACAGCAATAACCAAAACAACAACAGCAGCAGCAGCAGCAGCAACAACAACAACAACAACAACAACAACAAAACACTCAACACTATGCTACACTTCAACAACACAATGTAATACAACGTAACAGAATGCAACACAATAAGCAGCACTTCATTACACAACAACACAATACAATATGGTACGCTACACTACACGACAATACAAAAGAACACAACACATATAAACGCAAAACAACACAATTCGCTTCTCTACGTATAAACACAACACCATACACTACCATATGATACACTACAACTCACATCTTTTTTACCCGCCTGTTCATGTGCATACGGATGTGGATAATCGGATATACAGGTTATAGATCCTGTGATTCTGTTTCCTTGATTGACTGCTCGATGCGCGTACCAGCCAAATGAGCGCCAAATCACTTAGAGAGGAGATGGGTTCCGCCCAGGCTTCCCCACTCCCCACTGAAATATCATGATGAACAGCAACTGTCTTTTCGTTCATAATATGCTTGTCGCAGTGGTTATGCATTTACACGTCAGCTGCTCTTTAACCATGCACATCCCCCCAT
>CM065727.1:67848569-67851069 GCA_033310375.1 Conus canariensis
TTTTTTTTCTTTTTTCCCCCACTTTTTTTTCCCTGTTGATGTTGTTGACACTGGTGGTGATACATGTGTGTGCTTTGTTATTGTTTCCCCCCAGGTGACGAAAGATGTGACTATTTATAAATGACGGTGAGCAGAATTGATTATAATTGTGTTGTATTATATTGTACTGTGCTGCCTTATGCATTAGCTCCTAACACACGTATCTGTCAAATTTTAGATTATCTTTTTGTTTAGTTTTGATTTTATGTTGTTGCGTTGCTGTAAACTGTTGTATTCAGTTGTGTTCTTCTTTTTTTTTCTTCTATGATGATGATGACGATGACAATTATTATTGTTTTTGTCATCATCATCATCATGATCAACATGAATTTGTTGACAATGATAATAATAATGATGATTATGATGATGGTGATGATGATGATAAGGATGATGATGATGATGATGATGATGATTCGTTTGTGAGAGAAATATCGCTTTACTCTCCTCTTTCTTCTTCTTTCCATCTTTTTCTATTTTAAAATTTTCTGGTGGCGACTCATCTTTCACGTTTCTGTCTGAGGGACTATTGTGGGATTTATTAGAGATTGGATCCATACTTGTATTTGTGGATCTATTTTCTTGTGTGCGAAAATGAGACATAGTTTTGGAATCTACAGACAGACATAATCACTTCCGTTTGCCCCAAAACAGTGTGTTGGAAAACTACATCTCGAAGGCGTATGTATTAAACATGTAAGGTCCGATTTTAATTTGGTTCCAACATTTTTGCTGCGATGAAGCAGCTATTCTTCATTATAGTCAGACACATATCCATACGTACAAAGAAAACATTACTCTCAGGTTTTCCTCTTCGGGCAATCATCAGGCAAAAATCAAGCAAACGAATCACACTGTCATGTCATGAAATAGAATACAACGAATGAGATCTCTTTTTTGGACCAGCCGCTGTGGCGAAGTGGTTAGCGTCGCGGACTCACGGCTGGGAGGTCGTGGGTTCGAATCCCATCAGAGTCATGTGGGTTTTTTCTGCCCCGACCGGCTCCTACCCAGAGTTGAATTTGCTGCAGACTTAGTTGGGAAGACTGGGACCACACAGTCGAGTTTCATCCACTTCATGGATGCATTTCTGAGAGTGTTGCTCAAATTTCCTGACCAACACTGCAGGTGCCTGTATCTCTCGGGCCTGGCTGACTCCGGGATATATTATGAAATAAAGCGTAGAGTACAGCCCTGTCATGTAGTCTCAGACCGAAATGGAAATCCGTAGCATCATCTTAATCATCCTCATTCTTATCGATCAGCGTAAAAAAAAGTCTCAAATTCTGTGGCCCTTCATGCCCTGCTCTCATGGTGACCTCAGTTTCGATGTCCTCTCCACGTCTGTGGCCTTGGTTTGGTTCCGTCGTAGTCACCGGTATCGGCGAGTCCATGGGGGCTGTCGTTGGACGGACGTGGTGGCGCCCTCTGGAGGGAGATCTCTCTCACGCCGGCTCCGCGACGAAGCAATTATTGTCGTCAGTAGGGGGCTTAGTAGGTGGCGTCCTGCGTATGTTAGATCAGAACAGGCACCACTGAACACCACCGAAGTGACTCGGCAGCAGTGCAGTGTCTCCTCCGGTGGGTTGCCTCTTGACGACTTGACATTGACTGCTCCCTGTGGCGGGGCCGACCGGGCTGTGGCTGTGGACGGGGTGTCGGAATGAGCGGCGTGGGTGCACTGCCTCTGTGGTGGCGCAGAGGTTGGGACAGCAAAAAAAAAAAAAAAAAAAAAAAAAAAAAAATCTCTTTTTTGACTGGAGTACAGGTATCAACTCTTCTCCAAGTCTTCAGGTAAGACTTTAAACCGAAATCATGTGTGTAAAATCTCACACATAGAAACAGACAGAAAGAAAACAAACAAGACAAAACAAACGAGCACACAAGCCACGACACCAACCACCGCCACCATAATGCAAAAAGCAAATACAGATGTGAAAGAATCATTGGTGGTTGTTATAACAACATTTAGGGCCAGCTCACAACTAAACGTTTAGTATTTGACCTATGGTTCGATTCTCTCTCTCTCTCTCTCTCTCTCTCTCTCTCTCTCTCTCCTCCTCTCTCTCTCTCTCTCTCTCTCTCATACGTATTATTCATATTCATATTCGTATCCTTTCTCTCTCTCTCTCTCATTCGAATTATTTGTATTCATATTCGTATCCTCTCTCTCTCTCTCTCTCTCTCTCTCTCTCTCTCTCTCTCTCTCTCTCTCTCTCTGTGTGTGTGTGTGTGTGTGTGTGTGTGTGTGTGTGTGTGTGTGTGTGAATAAAATTCAATACAATACGATATAATACAATTCAACGCAATACAAGAAAAAAGAAGAGCATTAAGAACAAAATACAGTTGTCGTTTCTGTAATGGGACAAAATCCAGCGGTGGTCTCTTTTCTTATCTTTATTGCTGTACTCATAACTCATTTGATTGGAAAGATTATATCTCCACCCTCAGCTCGAATTTTCAT
>CM065727.1:67863569-67871069 GCA_033310375.1 Conus canariensis
CCCACCTCCATTTGTGCTTTATTTTCTATCCCCCCCCCCCCCCTCCCCGGGTGCTTCAAAATCGATTGTCTTGTATCTCTTTGGAATTTCTTGATTGTCAGATTGTTCTAAACATGCTCTCTTATCGCACCCACTCTCGCCTCTTTCTCCCCCACCCTCTCTCTCTCTCTCTCTGCAGACTTACCCCGCACTCCCTTCGCTCCTGCGTCTCTCTCTCTCTCTCTCTCTTTTTTTTTTTTTTTTGAATTTTAACCCCGTATTGTATTGTAGTTGTAGTCACTTTTTGCATGCTTCCTTTGTTACCTTTTATTTTATATTGTAGACCCTACTCAGGGCAAGGACTGGATGTAAAAAAGCACATCAGTGCTTATCTATTATCCTCGTAAATAAAGAATTTTGTCTTGTCTTGTCTTGTCTTGTCTTGTCTTGTCTCTCTCTCTTTCTCTCTCTCTCTCTAACACACACACACACACACACACACACACACACACACACACACACACACACACACACACACACTCCGTCACTATCAAGACAGTCGTGCTCCTTGGTTGTTTTTTTTCCCGTTGATAAGTTGTCGCCCTTGTAATGGCGTCACACTTGAAGAAGGTCTTACATCGAAAATTTTGAAGAAAAAAAAAAAAAAAGAAAAAAAGAAAAAAAAAAGAAAATCAGCGAAGGAGGCTATATCTTCACCTGAGTCTATTCGTTTGTTCGTCCTTCATCAGGATTACAGGAGAATTAATCAAAATACTTACAAACAAATTGTGAGAAGATGGAAAATGACTTCGGGGCGACTCCATAAAATTTGGGGGTGAGGGCTGCGGGGTGGGGGGTGGGGCAAACAGATCGTTGTTCGACTTTAGCTGAGGTCTACATTCTCTCGAGAGCCCGTCTGGTTTGCTCCCTTTATTTCACCCCTCTGATTTCTCCCCTCTACTCAAACAAACTCTCCAAATCATTACAACAAGGTCAGTTTTCGTTTGAAAAAAAAAAAAAAAAAGTGGTGGGCAAGAAGGATAACTCTTGTTCCCACAGTAGTCAAGAGAGAGACTGGGAACAAGAGTTACCCTTTCTTTGCTTGTACTGCTTACTGTTCCATGCCTCATCTAAGACTTCCTTTTATTGAGAAGATCAATGGTCGATATATGAAGCAACGAACTAACTTACTGAAAGACAGACTGTCCGGGATATCAGCTTACCAAGCTACAGCTGACTGGTTGATGGATGAGTTAATACACGGATGGACTGCATTAGTCATTAACTGACTGGTTGATGGATTATCCTAACTGAATTACTACACGGATTGCATTAATCATTAACTGATTGGATAAAAGATTGTCCTAGCTGAATAACTACACAGATTGCACTAGTCATCAAGTGACTGGATTCAGATTGTCCTAACTGAATTACTACACAGATTGCACTAGTCACTAATTGACAGGTTGATGGATTGCCCTAACTGAAATACTACATGGATTGCACTAGTCATTAACTGACAGGTTGATGTATTGTCCTAACTGAATTACTACACAAATTGCACTAGTCATCAAGTGACTGGATTAAGATTGTCCTAACTAAATTACTACACAGATTGCACTAGTCATCAAGCGACTGGATTAAGATTGTCCTAACTAAATTACTACACATATTGCACTAGTTATCAAGTGAATGGATTAAGATTGTCCTAAGTGAATTACTACACAGATTGCACTAGTCATCAAGTGACTGGATTAAGATTGTCCTACCTAAATTACTACACAGATTGCACTAGTCATCAAGTGACTGGATTCAGATTGTCCTAACTGAATTGCTACACGGATTGCATTAGTCATTAACTGACTGATGGACCGATTGTCCTAATTAACTTACGACGCGGTTGGCCGACTTATTGCCCCCCCCCCCCCTTTTTTTTTCTCCCTCCTCCTTCTTTCCTTTTCCCTTTCCATGCACAGTTTACCTTTCACCCCATTGACCTCATTTTCTATTCTAATGACCCGTTGAAGCGGTGACCTAACGATGACCTCATATTCCTATTCCAATGACCCGTTGAAGCGGCGACCTAGCGATGACCTCATTTCCTATTCCGATGACCCGTTGAAGCGGCGACCTAGCGATGACCTCATTTCCTATTCCAATGACCCGTTGAAGCGGTGACCTAGCGATGACCTCATTTCCTATTCCAATGACCCGTTGAAGCGGTGACCTAGCGATGACCGCACCATGAATCACCTGGCGGTGTCCCTTGTCACGGAGAGGAGGAAGGGAGCAATCCCGTGACAGCCCTGATCATGTGACCGCCATCCTTGGCGTCACAACCGGTGGCCACAGACTTATGCGTGACAGGGCTGCCGACGCTGGAGATGTCAGGAGTGGGAAAGGAAGAGGAACGAAGGAGGTGACAATGATGTGAGAGCACTTGTGTGAGTGATGTGGGTGACTGTTGGAGGGTGGAGGGTTGGGGAAGAGGTGGGGATGGGGGCAGGCTGTCGCATTTTCCGTGTATCCTTCATGGATTTATTCTCATATCACTCATGCCCCCCCTCCCCCTCCCTCCCTCCCTCTCTCTCTGTGTCTCTGTCTGTCTGTCTGTCTGTCTCTGTCTCACTCTTTCGCCATGTAAAATTACATACTCATTTTCAGTGACGAAAAAGCACGACATTATTTTCTTTTTCTTCTACATGGCTTCGAGCCTCATCATTAACATTTACGTAATCCGCTGCAGTTTATGTTTCTTTGCATCATAAACTTTCTTCTTTCGGCGCTGCAAATATTCATGTATACCCCCTTGACATAAAGGCTATGTAGGCCATTGTCAATGAAAACATATCTGAAGCGTCTCTCTCTCTCTCTCTCTCTCCTCTCTCTCTCTCTCTCTCTCTCTCTCTCTCTCTCTCTATCCGTGCCACATTACCCTCACATCCTCCATTCTCACGTGCACAGCTACACTCAGGCGCCGCTTGGTCGGACCCTCAGCGCAGGCAGTCTACAGGGAGCTAAAGTCGTCCGAGGCCACTCACTCGAGGAGACACCGTGCTACTATTTCGTCTCTTGGATGCTGTCTGGTGGTACCTGTTCTGATCTAGTGTATTTACACAGGACACAAGGCACTAAGAACCACAGAAATTGAGACTTTTGAATGATGGTCAATGAAGATGGGGATTATGAAGATAACAGTGGGAGATCGTGGATTCAATTTCCATCAGTGCCATTTATTTAAGGGTTTTTTTTCCGCCCCTAATCGGCTCCTATCCATAGCTAGGTTTATTATGGGCTCAGTTGGGAAGACAAATCACCCAGTCGGGTTCATCCATGTAATGAATGTGTTCTCAGACTGAATAACACTTCAGGTGACTGTATCTCTCATGTCTGGTTGGCGCCGGTGTATTTTAAGAGAGTAAGCATTGAGTACAGCCCTGTCATGCAGTCTCAGAAAGGAATGGAACTCCTTAGCATCATCTTCATCATCCTCATCCTCCCCGATCAACATATAACACAACATCACCTTCATCATCCTCATCCCCGATCAACATATAACACAGCATCAACTTCATCATCGTCATCCTCCCCGATCAACATATAACACAGCATCAACTTCATCATCGTCATCCTCTCCGATCAACATATAACAATCTGGAATTCTATGGCTTTCATGTCCTGCTCTCATCATGACCTCAGGTTCGATTTCCTCTCCACGTGTGTCAGTGAGTTCATGTCCAGGTCGCCGGTATCGACACGTTCACGGACACTGCCGATGGACGGACGTGGTGGCGTCCTCCGGAGATTGACGCGAGAAAAGTGAAGACCATCATCCGCAGCCATTTCAGGACGGCATGGAGAGAAAGACTACAGGTGGAGGTAGAGAAGGATGACATTCACCATCTTGAGCGTGCCCAACAAGTCGCCATCTTCAGACTAAGAACTGGACATTGTCAGTTGCTCTCCCACCTCTATCGCCTGAATATATCGCACACAGATGAGTGCCCATGTGGTACTGGCCCACAAAACCCAGCCCACGTACTTCAGTCCTGTCCCACGTTCGACAGCCTGCGGCGTGAGTTTTGGCCCGGTGCAGTGGAACTCCAAGAAAAGCTGTGGGAACGGCGGACTCACTCCGACGGACCGCTGACTTTGCCCAAGCTACCGGACTTTGTATCTGACCAGCATGACCGGGGAACGCAGAAGAAGAAGAAGAAGTGAGTTCGTGTCGAGGTCGCCGGTATCGACAAGTTGACGAAGACTGCCGATGGACGGACATGATGGCGCCCTCCGGAGACCGACGCCTACTCATACCGGTTCCGCGACCAAGCGATCATTGTCGTCAGTAGAGGGCTTAGCAGGTGGTGCCGTGCGTATGTTGGATCAGAACCGGCACCACTGAACAGCACCGACGTGACACAGCTGCAGCAGCACAGTGTTTCCTCAGCTAGGCTGCCTCATAAAGGCTTCACTCTGGCTGCTCCCTTAGGATTGCTGGTGCCAGGGTTGCGGTGGGACAGGCTTGGGTGTGGCTTTGCACGGGGAGCTGGAATCGGCAGCATGGAGGTCATGCCAGTGAAGTGGGAAAGACGATGAGACAGAAAAAAAATTCTGTACTGGATCGAATTCTCATAAACGTAGAAACAAACGTAGGCCACAGATTCAGTGGAGAGAGAGAGAGAGAGAGAGAGAGAGAGAGAGAGAGAGAGAGAGAGAGAGAGAGAGAGAGAGAGAGATAGACAGACAGACAGACAGACAGACAGACAGACAGACAGACAGAGACAGAGACAGACAGAGACACAGAGAGAGAGAGACAGGCACACACACACACACACACACACACACACACACACACACACACACACACACACACACACACAGAGACAGACAGACAGACAGACAGACAGACAGACAGACAGACAGAGACAGAGAGAGACAGACACAAAGATTTAAAGATTTTAATCCTGCGACCCCTTTTGGGGCATGGAGGACTTGAAACAAATCAAACAAATAGAAATGAAACAAATCAAACATCAAAATTTTCCCTATAATTAACGTACTGAATGTAATGTTACACAACTTTACTAAGTTTCAAAAACTTCGCTAAGTTTAGCAACACTTTCTTACTACCACAAAGCAAACGACAATAGTTAAATACGGACTTTGTATATGTAAATTTTCTAGGTATAAACTGATTTCTAATGTCAACACACACACACACACACACACACACACACACACACACACACACACACACACACACACACACAGAGAGAGAGAGAGAGAGAGAGAGAGAGAGAGAGAGAGAGATTTCCTTGGCAAGTACGAACGCAAGTTCAACCCAAGTGGACAGACAGAGCGATAAGTATTGACAGAACTTTCCAGCCGTCCAACTCGCGAAGATGTCATCGAATGGTGCAAGTTGTAAATCTTTGATGAAAGGTTTCTACCGTCTGTCTTTCTGTCTGCCTGTCTGTCCGTCTGTCTGTCCATCTGTCTGTCTGTATATCTGTCTGTGTCTGTCTATCTGCCTGTCTGTCCGTCTGTCTGTCTGTCTTTGTCTCTCTCTGTTTCTCAGTCTGTCTGTCTGTCTGTGTCTGCCTGCCTGTCTGTCTGTCTGTTTATCTGTCTCTGTCTGTCTGTCAGTCTCTCTCTCCGTTTCTCTGTCTATCTGTCGGTGTCTGCCTCTCTCTCTCTCTCTCTCTCTCTCTCTCTCTCTCTCTCTCTCTCTCTCTCTCTCTCCCTGTCTGTCTGCCTGTCTGTTCTTCTGTCTGTTCTGTCCGTCGTCTGTTTGTCTGTCTCTGTCACTGTCTCTCTCTCTCTCTCTCTCTCTCTCTCTCTCTCTCTCTCTCTCTCTCTCTCTCTCTCTCTTCTCTGTGCCCCTATCTCCCCCTCCTCCTTCCTTCTCTCTCTGATCGTCTGGCTATATGACTCCTCACGCCCCATATACGCAAGTACCCTTTCACCTCCTGTATCTCCACAAATACACCAGACTATAGAAAGCTCTCAAACCCCCATTCACCACGTCCACGTGAAAACGAATCGTTTCCAAAACAGATCCCTCATTGTCTTGAAATAATCACACTATTAAAGAATGGCGGCAGCAAAAGAGATTATTCCTCCCTCCCTCCCCCCTCTCCACCCACCACCACTTTCCTCAGCTCCCCCTCTCTCCTTCCCCGCTGTCTGTTAAGTGTTCTTTGTAAGGCTTTTCTGTATGGGGGAAGGGAGAACGAAAACCTCTAGAGTGCCATTGAACAGAAGAGACCTTTTTAGACAGGGGAAAAGTTTCTTGGTTTGGAAGGATGCCATATATATATATATTTATATATATATATATATATATATATATATATATATAATAAGATTAAAAAGCATGATTTCCACCATTAAATTTAGGAAAATAAACAACAACTTCCAAAAATCTCTGAGCAGCAATATAAAAGATATAATGCATGATAAAAGAATATTTGTCAAAGCAGACAAAACTAGTAATTTTTATAAAATGGAAGTAAAAGATTACGAGCAGCTCCTCAGTAAAAACATCCAAAAGAATTACAAAAAAAGCTGAAGAGGAAACATGCACTACCATCAGAGAAGAAGAAAAGAAACTGGTGGAATGCATAGAACTAAGTGATAGGATAGAAACTACGGCAAAAAGAGAAGCATTCATAACACTCAAAGATCATAAACCTAATTTTCAAAACAACCCCTCATGTAGACTGATCAACCCCACAAAGTCTGAACTAGGAAGAGTAAGCAAGCAAATTCTAGAAAAAATAGTGGCTGACGCCAAATCAAATTTTGAACTGAACCTTTGGAAAAACACTAATGAGGTGGTGCAATGGTTCCAAAAATTAAACAAACAAAACAGAACAACCTTTATCGCATTCGACATTGTGGATTTTTACCCATCCATTAATGAAGAACTGCTCAGGAAAGCTTTGGAATTTACTACCAAATATACTGAGATAACAAATTCAGAATCGGAAATCATATTCCACACAAAAAAAACTCTGTTGTACAATAAAAATGAGCCTTACATGAAAAAAAAGATTTTAATTCCACTTTCGACGTTACAATGAGTTCATACGATGGTGCAGAAACATGTGAGATAGTGGGCCTGTTACTATTGTCAAAAATGCACAAACTACTTGGGCATAAAGTTGGGCTGTACAGAGACGACGGATTGGCGGCACTGGACAATACACCTAGAGAGGTAGAGCATAAAAAGAAAGAACTATGTAAATTGTTCCAAAATCACAGCTTAAAAATTACAATAGAAGCCAACGAAAAAGTAATCAACTACTTGGATGTAACATTAGATTTAAACAAAAACCAATACAGACCAAACAAAAAACCCAATGATACACCATTATATGTAGATTCCATGAGTAACCACCCACCAACAATCATAAAAACTATACCACAAGGGATAAACAAGAGGTTTTCCAGCCTTTCCTGCAACGAAGAAATATTCAACGATGCAGCAACAGATTACCAAGAAGCACTGTTGAAAAG
>CM065727.1:67876069-67881069 GCA_033310375.1 Conus canariensis
CTCTCGAAAACTTTTTTTCTGTGCACATATTTTGTCATTAATTGATTATGCATCAACCCTTTGGGACAACTGCAGTGAACATAATTTAAAATTAATTCATCGTCTGTACAAACGAGCATTGAAATTAGTATTGTTAAAATCGAGCTCCCTAACTGATGAAGTTTACAAACAACTCAAAATATTAACCTTCCCAAACAGACTCTTTTTCAATAAAGCCCTTTGTATGCATAACGTTATTAATGGAACAGCTCCACAAAACATTACAGAAACATTTAGAGTCAATTGCCATAGACATAATCATTTATTGTCCATTCCTAGACCACGCAACAATTTATACAAATCCAGTTTTGTATATTCAGGTGGAAATCTGTGGAATAAACTCACAAAACCCTTAAAAAATATAAAAAATAAAAACACATTTAAGAACAAATTGAAAGATTATCTCATGAGTCGTTAACCACATATCATACTGGAAAAATGTCCATCCTGTGCAGAAAAGAAATACATTGGTAAAGATATACACTTCGTGAATGTAACCATAGGGGCGGCAATGAGCATTGATACCTTTTACGTGAATGGAAGTGAGTGGGGAAAAGGGGAGGAGAGGGGAGGGGGTAAGACGGTATGTTTACTTTTCTTTTGATGAAAGGCATTGTACACGATATGATTTTTTTTTAATATTATTTTTTTTCATAGATGGCTTGATGTAAAAAAGCAGATATGCTGCTTATTCAATGTTTCCATCTCTAAATAAAATTTTGACTTTGACTTTGACTTTGACACACACACACACACACATGCACGCACAGAGAGAGAGAGAGAGAGAGAGAGAGAGAGAGAGAGAGAGAGAGAGAGAGGATCCTGTTTTTGTCTGAACTTAAAACACGGCTTGGTCGAAAGTTCCTGATTTACGCACAAAGAGACGGAGAAATGGAAAGGCCCTGTTCTATTTGTATGCAAAACACGTTTGGGGTCAAAGTTACTGATTTAGAAACAAAGAAACAGACAGAGTAAAAAAAAAAAAAGAAAAAAAAAGGCCTTCTTTCTTTCGGATACAGAACTCGACTGGGTGGAAAGTGATTTATTCTGCCAGCTAGCAACCCAGCAAGAACACACAAAGGAGAAAAAAAGAACACACACACACACACACACACACACACACACACACACACACACACACACACACACACACACAAGAACACACAAAGGGGAAAAAAACCCAGACAGACAGACAGACAAGTACACTGGCTCAGTTGACAAAATAATGGTCTCGTTTCAGACACGTAACCAGACACGTAACCATCCCAATTTCCCATCGGCCCCATTGTCTGCGGACAAGTAACATCACCACCACCACCACCACTACCAGCAGCAGCAGCAGCAGCAGCACCAGTAGTAGTAGTAGCGGCAGCTCTTAATCACAACCAGACCTCACCTGTCGTCTTCTATCCAGTGACTAACTCTGTCTACTACAGCAACCAACACCACTAGTCTCTGTCATGTTTTATTTTTCTTATTATTGTTCACTCGTTAGTTGTGCGCGAAACACCATGGCAAAGCAACGAAGAGAAAGATTTTGTTGGAGGGGTGGAGAGAGCAGGTGTTGGGTAGAAGGTGTAGTGTAGTGTAGTGTGTGTGTGTGTGTGTGTGTGTGTGTGTGTGTGTGTGTGTGTGTGTGTGTGTGTGTGTGAGAGAGAGAGAGAGAGAGAGGTGTGTGTGTGTATGTGTGTGTATGTGTGCGTGCGTGCGTGCGTGCGTGCGTGAGTGTGTGTGTGTGTGTGTGTGTGTGTGTGTGTGTGTGTGTGTGTGTGTGTGTGTGTGTGTGTGTGATATCTTTGTTTTACTTGTTTGTTTGTTTGTCAATTTAACCGCTAGATGGCACAAAGACTGTTGGGGCAAAGCGTCGTAAGATTTCAGGAGATTGTTTTGTACATTCAGTATTAACAAGTGGTAAGATGTAGATGTCGTTGGTGGCAAAACTGACGACATGACGAATGGAAAAAAAGAGCAGCAGCAGCAGCAGCAGCAGCAGCAGCAGCAAAAACAACAATAACTACAACAACAACTGCAGCAGAGGCAGCAAAAAACAAGACCAACTGCCACCCCCGCAAAAACAAACAAACAACCAAACAACATCAGTAATGACAACAACAACCACAACAACAGTAACAAACAACAACAACAATAACAGCAACAAACAACAACAACAATGGTTTGCAAGCGAGAAAGAAGAACATCCGCTGACTGTCTATGTTTTACTGTACCGCACACACGATGTTTCTCTCTCACCTGCCTGTCTTGCATACATACTGATTTTACTGTACCGCACACACGTGTTCTCTCTCACCTGCCTGTCTTGCCCTCTGTCTTTCTTTAGTACATTCTGTCCTTTCTGTTGTACATTCTCTCTTTCCTTCATACATTCTGTCCTTCGTTCTTTCTATATTCTGTCTTTCATTCTGTCTTTCTTTCATTGTCTTTTTCTTTCTAATTCTTCCTTTTTATCACCTGTCTTTCTTTCTACTGTCTGTCTTCTTTCTTTCATATTCTTTCTTTCATACATTCGTCTTCTTTCATACTCTGTCTTTCTTTCATCTACACTCTGTCTTTCTTCATACATGCTGTCTTTTTTTCCTTTCGTACATTCTGTCCTTTCTTTCATACATCCTGTCCTTTCTTTCATACGTACTGTCTTTCTTTCCTTTCGTACATTCTGTCCTTTCTTTCATACATTTTCTTTTTTCCTTCTTTCATACATTCTGTCCTTTCTTTCATACATCCTTTCTTTCATACACTGCTGTCTTTTTTTCCTTTCGTACATTCTGTCCTTTCTTTCATACATTCTGTCCTTTCTTTCATACGTACTGTCTTTTCTTATCCTTTCGTACATTCTGTCCTTTCTTTCATACATACTGAATTTTTCCCCTTTCATTATACATTCTGTCCTTTCTTTCATACATTCTGTCCTTTCTTTCATACACTGTCTTTCTTTCATACATTCTGTCTTTCTTTCATACATTCTGTCCTTTTTCTTATACATTCTGTCTTTCTTTCATACACCCTGTCCTTTCTTTCATACATTCTGTCCTTTTCTTATACATTCTGTCCTTTCTTTCATACATTCTGTCCTTTCTTTCATACATCCTGTCTTTTCTTTCATACATTTTGTCCTTTCTTTCATATATTCTGTCCTTTCTTTCATACATTCAGTCTTTCATACATTCTGTCTTTCCTTCATACATTCTGTCTTTCTTTCATACATTCTGTCCTTTCTTTCATACATTCTGTCCTTTCTTTCATACATTCTGTCTTTCTTTCATACATTCTGTCCTTTTTCTTATACATTCTGTCCTTTTTCTTATACATTCTGTCCTTTCTTTCATACATTCTGTCCTTTCTTTCATACATTCTGTCGTCTTTCTTGAGGCCCTGCTTCCTTTCACTTCTACATTCTTTCTTTCCCAGTTCGGATTCTCAGTGTACCTGTTACATCCACACGTTGCTCGTCCGTTCTCATCAACCGACTGCCTTCAGTTTACTGCACTGTAAACATTCTCTCTCTCTCTCTCTCTCTCTCTCTCTCTCTCCTCTCTCTCTCTCTCTCTCTCTCTCTGTGTCTCTCTCTGTCTGTCTCTGTCTCTGTCTCTGTCTCTCTCTCTCTCTCTCTTTTGTTTGCATTCTCTCTCTTTTCTGTTTGCGTTTGTTTCTTTACTACATCCTTTCTTCTCTGTCGGTAAGCTTCTACACTAGTGTCTCTCTTTATACCTGTCTTTTCTTTACATCCATCGTTAGTTTGTCATGCTCCGTCGCACTGGACTGTTACATCCAGGATAGAAACTGTTATGTTCCAAATCTTTTTTTTTTTTTCCCTCTCCTTCATTGATTTCGCAGACACAATTTCTGGAACTTCGATGTCATAGTAGTTTGTACTTCAGATGTTGCATTACGAGAGTGTCTGTGGTGTGCTGTTGTTGTTGTTGTTGTTGTTGTTGTTGTTGTTGTGTGTGTGTGTGTTGGTCTCTCTCTCTCTCTCTCTCTCTCTCTCTCTCTCTCTCTCTGCATGTGTGGTTGTGTGTGGTTGTGTGTGTGTGTGTGTGTGTGTGTGTGTGTGTGTGTGTGTGTTTGCGCGTGCGTGCGTGCGTGCGTGCGTGCGTGCGTGTGTGTGTGTGTGTGTGTGTGTGTGTGTGTGTTGTGTGTGTGTGTGTGCGTGTGTGTGTGTGTGCGCGTGTGCGCGCGCGCGCGCTCATGCATACACGCTTGCGTCTGTATGTCCGAAGGTGCATATGCGTGTGAGTGTGTGTCTGTGTGATTACACGAAAACATCTGGGCGAGTCTTTTTGCTTTTTGGCAGGGTGGCAGTATTTACACATACTAACATTTTGATGTCTCTGCAGGCAACTCTGACGAAAAGGGGAAAACGACAGAAACAAAGCTCGCATCATCCAAGAAGGGGGGGACGCAATTTTCATTGTGCAGGGAATGGCTTAAGCATGGGGCGGTTGCGTCCCTTTCCTGAACGACTTTTAAGTTTCAGATATGTAGTCCATCCCCTCCCCATCCTTACAGTCTGTGGAGAGATATCAGCAACAACAGCTGGTACCAGCAGCCGCACGCTCACCTTGTCTGTCATCTTCGCTCTCCTGGCTACCCGATGTCTGCGGCACCACGACCTTGATGTTGTTTCTCTGGTCTACTGCGTTCTTTCTGTCTTTTAGTCTTGGTTGTTTTCTGTCTTTATTACTATCTTGTCTTCTTTCTTAGTTTCTTTATATTTTTCATTGTTTAAAAAAAAAATTCTTTTCACCTTTCTCTATTTCATTCATTCTTTCTGCCGTTCTTCCGTTCGCTCTTTCTTCCTTTTTTCTTTTCTTTTCTTTCTTTCCTTTTCTTTCTTTCTGTCCTTTCTGTCGTTTGTTCTTTCTTCCTTTCTGTTGTTCTGTCTTTCTTTCTTCCGTTCTTTTGTTTTTTTCTTTTCTTTCTTTCTTTCTCTCTCTCTTTCC
>CM065727.1:67896069-67901069 GCA_033310375.1 Conus canariensis
TCCTGGTTATTTTGGTTGTGGTAAATGTTTGTTTGTATTGTCTGTTATTCGTCTCTCATGCTTTCGAATCTGGTTGTGTATCACCCGAACGCAGTTTTGTATAACACTGGTTATTTACATTTTCAAGGTTCGGTTTATTGGAGTTTCAGATTTTTTAAAAATTTCCTTGCGTGTGAGATAAATACAAGCGTGCTAGGGACATGATCTCTCTCTCTCTCTCTCTCTCTCTCTCTCTCTCTCTCTCTGCCTATCCATCCATCCATCAATCTATCTATCTATCTTTTCTCTATACATCTACACTATTTATCTACACAGACTGCAGTAGTGAGAGAGAGAGAGAGAGAGAGAGAGAGAGAGAGAGAGAGGAGAGAGAGAGAGAGAGAGAGAGAATGCCTTCCACACTGAAGCCGATGACGACAGCGGAACCTATGTTCTCTCTTTCTACCCCATCCTCACAGGCACTTCAATAAACCGTCTACGGACAGACTCTGCACCAGGTATTGTGGGTATGTATTCAGCTCGTCAGATCTCCCGCTGGACATGCTTATCTGGCACCCCTCTCCCCCGCCCCTCCCCCTCCTCTCCCCCCACTCTCCGCCCACCCCCACCCCCACCCCCATCACCTTCACCTTCTGATCCACGCAACGTTCTCTTTGAACATGAGGGCGGCCTCTCCAGAACAGTGGCGCTTGCACTCTGTCCGATGCGGCGCCTGATAATTGCCAGGGAGCAAAATGGAGGATGCTCCGCTGATGATACCGGTGTCACGCACTCTAAACACCCTCCATATAAATTTTAGCTCCCCGCTTATCCAGCAGATGAACGCTATAGTCTCTTCCTGCTCATCGTAAGGAAGGTATCAGAATCGGACGAAGCACGAATTCTGATATATGTGTTTATAAATAAAGGGGAGAGAGAGAGAGAGAGAGAGAGAGAGAGAGAGAGAGAGATCTAATTCAGCTATTTTCTGTATAAAATCCACTTCGTTCTCGCTATGAGCAAGATAAATGCTGACATGAATTGATAGAGGACTAAAATGACATCTTTTATTATGTTTAGCCATTATCTTTGTCCCCGTACACCAAGAATAGGAACATGGAGGTCATGGACCCGATTAATATCAGAGCCATTCATGTGTGTGTGTGTGTGCACACGCACGCGTGTTTTCTGCCCCGACAGGCTCCTACCTCCAGGTGAGTTTTGCTACGGGTTCATTTGGCAAGACTGGAATCCCACAGTCGTGTTTCATTCATTTTATGGATGATTCTTTGAGATTGTTGCTAATGTTTCCCGCTCTACACTGCAGGTGTCTGTATTTCTCGGGCCGGGTCGACGCCAGGATACCTTATGAAAGTAAGCGTAGAGTACAGCCCTGTTATGCAGTCTCAAACCCGAATGGAAATATGTTGCATCATGTACATCATTCTCATTCACATTAATCATCATGAAGAAATGCCATGCTCTCATGGTGATCTCGTTTTCGATTTTCTCTCTGCGTCTATGCCCTTGGTGAGGTTCTGTTATGGGTCACCGGTATCGGCATACGTACACAGACACCTCTCTCTCTCTCTCTCTCAATACATCTATGTATTATATATATATATATATATTCACTAATAAACAAAGCTTGCTCTTAGACCTTAGGTTGAAGAAACCTGAAGCATTCATATCTGCAGTGGTAGATAACTCTGCCTAACCAACAGTATGTGCTTGAGTGGGTAAATGGGTGAATGAATAAATAAATGCTTCTCAAAATGAGCTTTCAGAAAGCCTTTAGTACTAACTCCAAAGGGGAGACGATCTCCAATGAAGAGGAAACTCACTAACATATAACTTCTGGTCAGATACCGGCACTATCGAAACCTGATTGTTTCTCCTCAATGACCGCGGAAAGTGGTAACTTCACTCTTCTGCCTTTTCGGTTTTAAGCAGAATGCTATCCCAGAAAAAGGCTGGTGTGCAATGCCATAGTATGTTTGTTGATTTAAAAAAGACAAACAACCAACCAAAGGTGCCACCTAAGAAGCAAAAGAAAATCATGAAACACCAAAACAAGCTACATTTTCTTGTGAAAAGTAGAAAAAAAAAAAGAAAAGATAACCTCTTAAGACACAAGTGCTGAGGGCCAGTTCTTGGAATGAATCCGCAAGGGACTGAATCACAATAAACCAATAAATTTTTGAAAAATCAACAAACATACTATGGTACTGCACACCTGCCTTTTCTGGGATAGCATTCATAAGGCATAAAACATTATATAGATCATAAAAACAATACATTAAAACACAAACTCACCCGTACCAATGCCCAAGCACTAAAACACACACACATGCGTACACCCACCCACCCACACACCCACACCACACACACACCCACACCCACACACACCCACAAACGCAACACACACACACACACACGCGCGCGCGCGCGCGCGCGCGCCACACACACACACACACAAACACACACACAGTCATGGGTAGTACACCACCTACTGATCCCTCTACTGAAGGCGACAGCGTCATAGTCCTCTTCAGAATGGTGCCTCAGGTCTCTCCTGCGAGTCTCAGAGTCTACGATGAGTCTGCAGGCCCTGAAGACTTTGAGTGGAACTCAGCCCACACGTGCATGTCATGGCAGGACAGTAGGGGATGCTTCCAGATTGTCTCAGATTATTTTCTTGTGTCTCTGATTCATCTCTTATTAGCTTCTTTCTCTGCCTTTTTTTCTGAGTAGTCTTTTTACTGAGTTTTTTTTCTCTCTCATGAAATTCTTTTAGTTTTTCACTGATTAGCTTGTTTCTCTGACTTTTTTCCCCTTGGGATTACTTTGTTAGTATGTGTGTTGGGCTTTTCTTTCACGGTGATCTACTTGATCTATTTTTGTTCTTTGATTGGTATCTTTCTTAACCTTTTTCTCTGTTTTTTTTTTTTGCCTGACTTTTTTTTTTATCCGTTCTCTTTTCCCTCAGTTTTACTCTGACTACTTTTTACTTTCATTCTCTGATTATTTGATTAGGTTCTTCTATTTATCTTATTTTCTCACATTAGCTTCTTTCTCTGACATTTGTTCTGATAACTTTCTTTTATTCGCTTCCAGTTTTTTTTCTGAAGTTTTCTTTCATTAATTTCTTTCATATGGTTTTTCACTGATTTGTCTTTGGTTGTTTCTTTGAGTGTTTGATTAATTCATTTCCTTCATTTTTTGTCCTCATCTAGTTAACCTTTCTCCGTGACTTTTTGCATGATTACTTTCTTTCTCCGACAGGTTTCAAGATCAGTTTCTCTCTGTGACTGTTTCTATGGTGAGTTTCTTTCTCCGACAGGTTTCAAGATCAGTTTCTCTCTGTGACTGTTTCTATGGTGAGTATCTTTCTCTGACAGGTTTTAAGATCAGTTTCTCTCTGTGACTGTTTCTATGGTGAGTTTCTCTGACAAGTTTTCAGATCAGTTTCTCTCTGTGACTGTTTCTATGGTGAGTATATTTCTCTGATTGGTCTCAAGTTCGTTTCTTTCTGAGACCTTTCCTCTGTTTAGTTCCTTTGACTTTTCCTCTGATTAGTTTCTTTGTCTGACTTTGTTTTTCTCTGATTAGTTTCTTTGTCTGACTTTCTTTGTCTCTGATTAGTTTCTTGTCTGACTTTGTTTTTCTCTGATTAGTTTCTTTGTCTGACCTTCTTTTTCTCTGATTAGTTTCTTTGTCTGACCTTTTTCTCTGATTAGTTTCTTTGTCTGACTTTCTTTTTCTCTGATTAGTTTCTTTGTCTGACCTTCTTTTTCTCTGATTAGTTTCTTTCTCTGGGTGATTCTCATACTGGTTTTTCGCTCCTGATGTTTCCTGTAATCAGTTTATTTCTCTGAGTTTTTCTCTGATAAGTTTCTTTCTTAAAGTTTTTTTTCTCTTTTTTTTTTTTTGCTGATTTCTTTCGGACTAATCTCTTTCCATGATTTTTTGGTCTGATTACTTTCTTCCTCTATTTTTTTCTGATGATCTTTGATCTTTGAAAAGTTCTTCCTCTGTCGCTTTCTCTGGTTAGTTCCATTTCTTTGTTCAAATTCTTATTATTGACCTTTTACAGATTACTTTCTTTTTCTTATTAGTTCCCTGATTAATTTCTTTCTCTGATTATTCTGTTAGTAGTTCCTTTTCTGACCTTTTCTCTGTTGGCTTGTCTGATGAATTTTTTCCTAACTATTTCTTTGTTCCATTTCTGTTTATTTTTGTTTCAGATTACTCTCTTTCTCTTACTTGCTCCCCGATCAGTCTCTTTCTCTGACTCTTCTGTCATTAGTTCCATTCTCAAACTCTTTCTCCGTTCAGTTTCTTATTATTGAGTTTTCTCATATTTCTTTCGGCCCCTGACCTTTTCTCTGACTGTTTAAAAAAAAAAATTATAGTTAAAAAAAAAAAATATTCTGATTAGATTTCTGTCATTTTTGTGTGAGCAAGTTCTTATTCTGAGTTTTTTTTTTTTCTCTAATATTCATTTTCTTTTCTGATTCGTTTCCCATCATTTCTCTGTCTGATATGATTAGTTTCTTTCTGGGACTTTTTCTCTTGCTGGCTTAGTTCGTTGATTTTCTGTTATTATTTTCTTTCGCTGGTTAGATTTGATTCTCTGATTTTTCTGTGACTAATTGTTGTCTTTGAGCACTGTCAGGTTCAGGAAACGTTGAGTTCTTCCCATGGGAGAAATGTCAAAGGCAGAAAGACAAAAACTAGCGTTGTCTTAGACATAAGAAAAATATGCTATCTGTTTATTTGAGTTTTGTTTTAAAAAAGTTTTTCATACGACTCTACGGATACAATTTTCTGAAGAAAAACAGGAATAGTAAGGCATAACTGGAAAAAAGAAAGGTTGGAATAATATCATCTGACGTATTCATTTGGTTCTCTGATTATTTGATCTGTATCTTGGAATATCATACTGTCGGACCAATGTGACGGGAGAGGGTTGATTTGGAATATTATACGGTTGGACCAATGTGAAGGGAGAGGCTTTT
>CM065727.1:67908569-67911069 GCA_033310375.1 Conus canariensis
TTCTCACCACCACCCTCACTTCCCTCATTCCCCACGCCCAAACCTACCGCCCTTCCCCCCCCCCCCCCCTTTCCTTACTCTCACCGCTCATAATTCGGCGTTCAAATCAAGAGGAAGCTGATGACGTTGTTGTTGTTGTTGTTGTGGAGGCGGTGAATGATGATCTGTCTGTGCAGTTGGCCTGCTAATAATGCTGCTGCTGCTGCTAGGTGTCTAATGGGATGTAGACTCAGTCGTCTGTGTCTGCTCCTGCTCATGAGGTTTGCCCTCCACAGAGCTAGATGTCTGTCTTACCCTCTTCACCGTCCTTTCTGGTGTGTGTGTGTGTGGAAAACTTGTCTTTGTGTTGGCGCCCCTGAGATGGAAATTCAGTAGTCTGGTCCATGTTCAATTTCGGCTCTCTCTGTCTGTCTGTCTGTCTGTCTGTCTGTCTGTCTGTCTGTCTGTCTGTCTGTCTCTCTCAATGTGTTGATTTTTAAAATCTTTTAAATTTTGATTGTTTCATACATTCTCTCTCTCTCTCTCTCTCTCTCTCTCTCTCTCTCTCTCTCTCTCTCTCTCTCTCTGTATATATGTCTACCTATCTATATATCTATTTATTTGTGGAAGAAAAACCATTGAAGTGTTTACAGCCTTTCAACAAGTCTGGTATGGGAAGAGGAGAGGAGAGGGGAGGATGGAGTTGGCGGATGGGGGAGGGATGGAGGAGAGGGAGGGAGCAGTGAAAGTGGAGGTGGAGGGAGGGACACAGCGTGAACTGAAGGCCTGGCCTGGCCAGCTTGTCAGTGATTTACTTCAGGCAGAGATCTTCCCTTAATTCATCGTCTGCCAGCTATGTCCAGGTAAGTGTAAACACATTTCTAACAACCGCCTCTCCTCCTTCCCTCCCTCTTCCTCTCCTCCCCCCCCCCTCCCCTTCCTCCCCCGTCACGACCCTCCGCCCCCCTTCCCCTCCACCCCCCGGTCTTCCCTTCCTCCGAAATGCGCCCCCTACACCTCCCACTTACTCCTGTCTTCCCCTGTCCATAACAGGTTTGTGATAGTGTCTGGCAATGAGGACGTGATTTGTTCATCTCACTCAGCATTTCGCTCACCGTTTGCTCTTGCGCCGGACGAAGCAAGACCCAATCACCAAGAGTATCCAGATGAGGAAGTGGGGTTGGGTTGGACACACCCTGCGGTAGAGGACAGGCCCACATCCCACGCCACGCCTTGGACTGGAACCCACAGGGGAAGGGGAAGAGGGGACGACCAGTCACCACCTGGAGAAGAACTCTACGGGCAGAACTCAAGTTCACCAACATGACCTGGGGTGAAGCCAAGAGAACAGCCCAAGACAGAGCGAGATGGAGATCTGCAGTGCGGGCCCTGTGTTCCGATCGGAACGAAGAGGACTAAGTCAAGTCAAGTTCTTCTTGGGAGGCGGAGCGGGGGAGGTGGGGAGAGGAGAGGAGAGAGAGAGAGAGAGAGAGAGAGAGAGAGAGAGAGAGAGAGAGAGAGAGAGAGAGAGGAGAGTGTATGTGTGTGTGTGTGACTCAAGACTTAAGAGGATTTATTCATGTTTAGGCCATTGCCCTTCATAAAGGGGGTTGAAAGTTAATTGCAGTCGTCTTAGCACCAATGCAACTGCTCGCAAACAAAAATACATTCATTCAGAAAGCATTTTATGAGAGAAGAAATGATCGCAACTTGAATGCTTCAAATAAAGAAACTTAAAACTTTTCTAACAATTTGCTCCTGTGTACATGCCAAAAGAAGTGCTAATCTAAACTGACTTGGGAATGTATAAAATTTGAACGGTATATACTGAGCTCTTAACTTGTGCAAGACAGGGCAAGAGAACATAAAATGCTCTTCATTTTCTGTATCCTTTCTGCAAAGGGGGCATATCAGATCGGCATCGCTATGAGGTCGGTGACGGTAATAGTATTCGACAGTTTCAGAGAGAGAGAGAGAGAGAGAGAGAGAGAGAGAGAGAGAGAGAGAGAGAGAGAGAGAGAGAGACGCGCGTACACTCACAAATACATAGATTTATATTTAGGCTTTACGTCTACACTCAATTCACAGACGCGCATCACACACATACTGACGAACCTACTAAATGTAACCATTTCACTACTTTGGAGGCGCACTGGATGATAAAAGAAAAAAATTGAAAAAAAAAGAATAAGAATAGAAAGCAGGAATAGCAATAAACAGTTATGTGGAAAGAAATAAACGCATGCACACAAACTTTTTCTGTTAGGACACAAAGGTAAAGGGACAAATCCACTATTTATTGTCATGTTCAGTATGATTAATTTTGGAAAATTTTGATTGCGTTTTGCCCTCTCAGCATCATCTTTTGGAAGTGATGACCCATTTTTATTGCGGTAATAAGCGAAAGAATGTTTACTGTATTGTAATGCATTGTACATACATTCCTAAACTGTCATATGACCACATGTATGACCTATTCCCTTAGTGATGACATGTCCACCACATGTGACCTATTCCCTTA
>CM065727.1:67916069-67918569 GCA_033310375.1 Conus canariensis
GTCAGACATCCTCGCTCTTCCTCTTGCAGCTCCCGTGTGCAGGGGCGGATGAGGTACGGATGGAAAGAGGGGGAGGTTTCAAACTGAGGTCGGGGTGCAATAACTTAGCAGCAAATTTTGTTTATACTGCGACTGGGTCATTGTGGAAAGCGTGTCGATGGGCCCAGGCTGATGTTTCTGTGTGCCCACGTCTCTCTCTCTCTCTTCGTTGGAACTGAACCTTCTTCTTCTTCTTCTTCTCCATTCACTCAGACAGGAACCCCAGAGGCAATGACGAAGGCTGCTGTATGGCTGAGGCCCTCCAGTGATCCATAAAGCTTTTCCCTCATCGGTGTGTTGGCACCTGAATAAATGTCTCCGCCGTCAGCAACTCCTGTCACTTCACACACGTGCGCAGTGCACACACACACACACACTCTTCTACCCTGTCTACAAGGGGCGTGCGCCCATATGGCTGACCCGCCCTTATTACCTGTCTCTCCTGGTCTGTCCATGCATCCATAGTGTGTTCTTTTTAATGAAAAAAATCATCAATCATCATATAAACAAGAGCCAAATGGAAAATGTTGTGGTTGTTCCAAGTCATCCTTATTTAAAAGTCGCGCATCCATCTCACATAAACAGAAAGCTTGTAAGAAACAGACGTATTGGTCTCTGGGGTTTTTGAAGGGGAGCCGGCCGTTTAACTCCCCTTTGACAAAAAATGTGTGTGAACAGCGTGGATACCTTCGAACCTTGGGCAACCAGTCCGTGACAGATTCCATTCACTGCTACACCGACCAGTTCCCGGGAAACGAAGACATCCTGTTCACACTTCTACACGCGCTAGACGTCATCACGATTTCTATTACAGCACCTGTCTGTATTTCACTGTGATGATGGTGTGGCAATTCACTGGTGTGTGAAGGAGCGAATTAACTGCACAATTCGCAGACAAAAACTATCATTATTTTGTTTGTTTATGATCAAATGTCCAATGTGGCTGAGCAATTTGTGAGACAAAATGCATGTGGTACTTGTTTTGTAACAAAGTATTCCTTGGTACTATGTACACTTCAAAATATCTGAATAAACGTCAGTTAAACATGTTAGACTGACACATGTCGTTTATTTGCGGACAAATAGACTCCCTTGGTATGGAGAACGGGATTTTGTATTCCTGTCAATTATATCTAATTATGATTTTGTTTAGCTTTGCTGTCGGCACATGAGAGAGAGAGAGAGAGAGAGAGAGAGAGAGAGAGAGAGAGAGAGAGACAGACAGAGACAGACAGACAGACAGACAGACAGACAGACAAACAGAGGAATGAAATAAAATTATAGTATAAGACCATTGCCCAATCTGAAGGAGTGTATTCAAAATAACATGACTTATATAACGGAAACAGATACTAAACAATTAAAAAAAAAAACGATAGTATTCACAATACAGCAGTAAATACGCGAGCAGGGTTTCTGGTAGACGAAAACCATTAAAGAGTAATTCCTTTTAGAAGTAGCGTGGGGGAGGGGGGGGGGGGAGAGAGAGAGAGAGAGAGAGAGAGAGAGAGAGAGAGAGAGAGAGAGTTTGGCTGTTGATGAGTGTGCGTGTGTGAGTGTGTGTGGGTATGTGTGTGTGTGTGTGTGTGTGTGCGTATGCGCGCGCGCGCGCGTGTCTGTGTGTGTGTGTGTATGTGTGCGCGTGCGCGCGCGTGCGCGTGGATGCATGTGTGTGTGCATGTGCAGTGATCTGCACACACACTGCATAACAGATCAGAAACACCCGTCCATCGTTCACCCCTATACTTCCCCTCCCCCTCTCGCCTTGCCTTCCAATGTCTTTTCCCCCTCCAACCCCTCCCCCTCCTTTTCCAGTCCCATGTACACAGCACACAAACATACTTCACAACAGAGCAATTCCACTGTCACCATCACAACCACCACACACTGCCCTACCACACCACCACCCTTCCCAAGCACACCTCAATAACTCCTCCCCTTTCCCTACCCCTCAACCTCACTCTTTTCCGTACTCTTCTTCTTCACCATTCTTTTCATTGAATACAGCGTTTAACTGACGTTTTCGATGTTGCTATTGTTGTGATATTCATGCATATTACTATTGCACACGTGCGCTTTTTCTGGCTAGGAGTAAGATAACCCCCAACAGTGCCCCCAATACCCAGTTGGTTACCCACGCCAAAAGTTTAAAAAAGAAATGTGATGAACTTTGAAGACACAACACGTAGAGTTATCTTTCAGCTGTGAAGCACACGTTTAATGTATTCATTGACGATAATTATCGGAAATTAAAGCTATTTCTTTTAGAAAGTAATAAATTTGCTAGCTTGCTCATGTAAGGCAAGTTAAGCGTAACCATTTACTACAATCATTGTGAATTTGTTTCCTCTATTTCATGTTCATAAACCTGTTATTATGTGTAAATTTTTAAACAAAAACGTTTATAGGACACTCATTTACCATTACGCTTAATAATCAATTCTTTAGAAATTAACAACGA
>CM065727.1:67923569-67933569 GCA_033310375.1 Conus canariensis
GTACTATGTACACTTCAAAATGTCTGAATAAACTCAGTAAAACGTGTTAGACTAACACATGTCGTTTATTTGTGGACAAATAGACTCCCTTGGTATGGAGAACAGGATTTTGTATTCCTGTCAATGATATCTGATTATGATTTTGTTTAGCTTTGCTGTCGGCACATGAGAGAGAGAGAGAGAGAGAGGGAGAGAGAGAGAGAGAGAGAGAGAGAGAGAGAGAGAGAGAGAGAGAGGGACAGAGGAGAGAGAGAGAGAGAGAGAGAGAGAGAGAGAGAGAGAGAGAGAGAGAGAGAGAAGAGAGAGACACAGACAGACAGACAGACAGACAGACAGACAGACAGACAAAGAGACAAAGAAACAGAGAGGAATGAAATGAAATCGTTTATACAAAAAGACCTTCAAAGACACATTATCCACAGTCCTGTTTAGCATTGAATCATACGTTTAGTGTATTCATCGACGATAATTATGGCAAATTAAATACTATTCATTTTAGAAGTAATAACTTTGCTAGCTCGCACATATAAGGCAAGTTAAGTGTAGTCATTTACCACATAATGATTGTAAATTTGTTTCCTCTATTTCGTGGACATGAAACTGTTATTGTGTGTACATATGTGAAAACATGGTTATAGCATACTCATTGACCATAATCATAATCTGAATTCATTAGAAGTTAATGAACGTGTTATCATGTACACATCCGTTCGTGGTCACTTCAAAGATTCTACAACCAATTCCACCTGACCGACCCCTAACACCTATCTGTCTTAGAATCTGATTGGCTATTTGCGACTTCGTCATGAATGTGAGGCTTCCTAGGGGATGCATCTTCCGTGTGTACAGTATAGTTTCCCAAAAAATCCAATTCATGGATTTGTACCATGATTGTATGCAACGCACCTGTTCTGTAAAATAACCAGAGGATGATAACGCCTGATGATATGATCAGTATCTAATGGGACATCACGTAACGTCCGCTTCTTTTTGCTTTCTGTCTTCATCTTCTTCTCCATCCTTCTCTTGTTTGTTCAATTTGTGCTGCTGCAGCAGCCCTTGGAAATGACTGGGTCATTGTTGAAAGTGTGTCGATGGGCCCAGGCAGATGTTTTTTGTGTGCCCACGCGTCTCTCTCTCTCTCTCTCTCTCGCTGTTGTAACTGAATAAATGTCTCTGCCATCAGCAGCTCCTGTCACTGCATACTCGCACACACACAACTTCTACCCTGTCTGTCTTCCAAGGGGCGTGCGCCATATGGCTGACCCCGCCCTTATTACCTGTCTCTGGTCTCTCCTGGTCTGTCCATGCATCCATAGTTTGTTCTTTTTAATGAAAGAAATCATCAATCATCATATAAACAAGAGCCAAATGGCATGTTTTGCGGTTGTTCCAAGTTATCCTTAATAAAAGTCGCACATCTATTTAACACAAACAGCGAGCTAGTAAGAAACAGACGTATTGGTTACTGGTGTTTTTGAAGGGGAACCGGCCGGTTTACTCCCCTTTGACAAAAAAAATGCGTGTGAACTGTCTGGATTCCTTCAAATCCTGAGAACTGGTCTATGCCAGATTCCATTCCCTGATACATTTGCCAGTTCCCGGAAAACGAAGAAATCTTGTTCACACTTCTATAAACGCGCTAGACGTCATCACGATTTCTATCACAGCGCCTGTCTGTATTTCACTGTGGTGATGGTGTGGCAATTCACTGGTGTGTGAAGGAACGAATTAACCGCACAAGTCGCAGATAAAAACGGTCATTATTTTGTTTGTTTATGATCAAATGTCCAATGTGGCTGAGCAATTTGTGAGAAAAAAAATGCATGTGGTACTTGTTTTGTTAATAAAGTATTACATGGTACCATGTACACTTCAAAATATCCGAATAAACGTCAGTTAAACGTGTTAGACTAACACATGTCGTTTATTTGCGGACAAATAGACTCCCTTGGTATGGAGAACAGGATTTTGTATTCCTGTCAATGATATCTGACTATGATTTTGTTTCGCTTTGCTTTCGGTACATGAGAGAGAGAGAGAGAGAGAGAGAGAGAGAGAGAGAGAGAGAGAGAGAGAGAGAGAGAGAGAGACAGACAGACAGACAGACAGACAGACAGACAGTGGAATGAAATAAAATCTTTTACACAAAAAGACCTTTGCCTGATCTGAAGGAGTGTATTACAGAGAGACAGAGAGAGGAATGAAATGAAGTAATAGTATAAGACCATCGCCCAGTCTGGAGTGTATTCAAAATTACTTGACTTATATAACAGAAACAGATACTAAATAATTTAAAAAAACAAAAAACGATAGTATTCACAATACAGCAGGGTTTCTGGTAGACGAAAAGACGAAAACCATTAAAGAGTAATTCCTTTTAGAAGTAGCCGGGGAAGGGGGGAGGGGGGTGGAAAGAGAGAGAGAGAGAGAGAGAGAGAGAAAAGAGAGAGAGAGAGAGAGAGAGAATTTGTATGCATGCGCGTACGTGCGTGTGGTGTGTGTGTGTGTGTGTGTGTGTGTGTGTGTGTGTGTGTGTGTGTGTGTGTGTGTGTGTGTGTGTGTGTGTCCTTCCCTTCCTCCTGTCTCGCTTTCTCTCTCTCTCTCTCTCTCTCTCTCTCTCTCTCTGTGTGTGTGTGTGTGTGTGTGTGTGTGGTGTGTGTGTGTGTGTGTGCATACGCACCTGAAGGGATACATATGTACAAGCAAAGGTTGTGCACACTCACACACACATACTCTCTCTCTCTCACTCTGTCACTGTCTCTCTCTCTCTCCTCTCTGTCTCTCTCTGCCTCTCTCTTCTCTCTCTCTCTCTCTCTCTCTCTCTCTCTCTCTCTCTCTCTCTCTCTCTCTCTGGCTCCTCCACACATAGAGAGCCACAGGTTGGAAACATTAGCAAAAAATCGTTCATCCTATCACATCCCCTTCCCCTCCCCCCTTCTCGTCCGTCCACCTTCTCGTCCCTTGACACCCCCCCCCCCCCCCACTAGCCTTCTCCCTTTTCTTAACATCACCCCCGCCCCATCACATCTGCATCACCAACACTCCACCTCTACCAGCACAGACACCCCGCCCCCCCCCCCCCCCCTCACACACACACACCCTCCCCAACGCCACTTTCCCCCGTTCTCTCACTGTTTACAGTTCACCAGTGTTTGGGGGCTACAGCAGCAGTGAGATGACGACCTTGTTGATCGCAAAGGGGGCGTCGATGACCGAGGTCTGTACGGCAAGTTAGTCCACCAGTGCTGATATTTGTTGAGGGTACTTGTTGCCTGGCAGGACGTCGGCATAGTCATCGCCCACTCCATTCTCCCTGCTGACCTCTCCGTGCCATCTTATCTTTGCGCTGTAGGTCCTGTGAGAGGATACTCTATGGTGCACTTGCAGGATGCAAGCGTTCACAGGATGGGCCCCAAAACAGCACGTCCAGGACGTGCTGAAGGTCTCTCACTGAAGACCTATGGCACCGATCCAGACGCCACGGAAACATAGCGCTGGACTGCCCCTCAGTGTGAAGCCACAGTGCTGCTTCTCTTTGATCTGTTCCAGAAGCTTATGCTGATTTTAAATGAAGACTAAATCAGCAGAAACGATTGATTTATCGATTATTTTTTAAGGGGAAAAGTTTATTCCCCTCAGACAAAAATTCCGCGTGAACGTAGTGGATTTCTTCGAATCCAAGAAGCCAGAGCCACCCAGAATTCAATTCACTGGAATGTAGGTCTGGTTCCCCGTAGCGAAAAAATCCCGTTCACACCTCCATTCCTGTGCATGGCGTCGTTACGTACTTCTTCACCGCTCCTGTGTGAATGTGACTGTGGCCATGGTGTGAACTATTGCTGGTGTTTTTGTTACTGTCATTGAAACATCTCTTAAATCGACCCGGAATTCCTGGACGAAGTTTATATCATTATTTCGTCGATCATTGTGACTTAATATATATCTAAGAAAATTACATTCTTTTCATGTAGAGTATTTTACAGTATGTTCATCACAAAACAAATGTTTCAATGATTCGGATGAGAGTAGGCATATTGTTCACTTGTAGTTGGATAGGCTCCCTTTGAATGAAGTTTGGGAATTCATGTTCCTGTGAATGATGATAAAACATATCTATACTCTTGATAACATTAAGATGGGTTGATGAGAGAGAGAGAGAGAGAGAGAGAGAGAGAGAGAGAGAGAGAGAGAGAGAGAGAGAGAGAGAGTCGTGGTATGTATGCATCGAGTGCAGAAGAGTAACTGTGCATTGAATGTATCCACTCTTTAAAAGTCGTTTGGAAAAACAACGAAGCAAAAAAAAAAAAAAAAAAAAAAAAATGACAACGTCCATTTGACAATTCGAGCAGCCTGCTTGTTCCCTTTGATTTTTTTTTCAACTTCCCCTTTGGATGCAGGATGCTATGTGTGTTAAGATACAGCCTATCTATGAAATAAGACAGTATCCTGGAAAGAAGTCAATCCGTGGTCTCTATGTAACAGACAGCAGACTTCCCAAATAGCGGTCACTCTCATTACGGTTGTCTGCGTGTGTCTGTGGAGGCTGCGTGAAGTGCTAATGATGTGAATGTTATACTGGGTGTAATGTGCCTTTTTAAGAAATCAGAAATCATTGATGATGTCTGTCGTTATTTTGTATATAGTGGTGAATGCTAAATCAATGTTTTGTTGAATACTATAATTATGTTATTTTTTTTTTTTTTTTACCTCTTTGAAATCGAATAATCCGCATGACTTATGCCTCAGAATGTACGACAGATAGATAAATCATGCATATCATAGTTGTAGATGAGCAAACTTCCTATGTTGGAACTGAAAACTTTTGTATACTTTTTAATGATTAGAAAAAGTAACATCCGTCTTGAAGACTTTTCTATGGGCGAGAGAGAGAGAGAGAGAGAGAGAGAGAGAGAGAGAGAGAGAGAGAGAGAGAGAGAAAATAAAATTCTTTATTTACGAGGATAACAGACAAGCACTGACGTGCTTTTTGACATCCAGTCCTCTCCCTGAGTAGGGACTACAACATGCAGTGAAATGAAATAATGTATGAAAGCAAACAAACAAACAAACAAAGAAAGTAGTCATGCAATCATAATGGAACATCAAATGAAAAGAGAAGAGAAATGAAGAAAAAACAATGAACGGGAAAGAAGAAGAGTGGGGTGGGGAGGGGTAGGCTGGGGGGGGGGGGGGGGGGGGGGGCATACAGAAATGCGCTGTAACGTACAATTAGCATGTCTAAAAACAGACAGTAAAATGAATGTGACAAAGTATGCACAGAATTTGGAACACACACACACACACACACACACACACACACACACACACACACACACACACACACACACACGCACACACACACGCACACACATACACACACAGAGGGAGGGGGGGGGAGAGAAATGAGAGAGAGAGAGAGAGACAGACAGACAGACAGACAGACAGACAGACAGAGACAGACAGACAGAAGGGGAAATAAAGGAGCGGGGGACATGAAAAATGGGAAGAAGCAAAGCACAGTGAATGAACATTGTTGATGAGAAATGGGAAGAAGTGACATGGCACAACATATAATCATTTTTCATAAAGCATGAAAATACATAGAAGCTACTTAAGAAGCGACATGCAATCAAAACATATAAATAAAAAAAGAAAGAAAGAAAAGGACAGAGAGAGAGAGAGAGAGAGAGAGAGAGAGAGAGAGAGAGGGGGGGGGGAAGGGAGGGAGAGGGGAAACATCAGACATGGAAAGAAGTCGTAAAGCACAAAATGTAATAATGTTTGACACGGCATGAATATACGTAGAAGGTATGATAAAAAAAAAAATCGTGGCATACATTTAAAATAATGGAATAAAAAAACAAATGAAAAAGGAGAGAGAGAGAGAGAGAGAGAGAGAGAGGAGAGAGAGAGAGAGAGAGAGAGCGAGAGAGAGAGCGAGAGCGAGAGAGAGAGAGAGAGAGAGAACCGAAGAGAATCATTAAACAAGTAATACTGAACCCACTATTGGAGAAGACAAACACATAATTATATAATATGTGTAAATATAACCCAGGAAAGAATTGACTAAAAAATATTGAAGCAAATACATATCAACTCATACATGAACAAAACCATGATAAGGAAATGAGACAAAGAGAGCACGTATTCGAACGAGCTTGCGCGCGCGCAAGAGAGAGAGAGAGAGAGAGAGAAGAGAGAGAGAGAGAGAGAGAGAGAGAGAGAGAGAGAGACAGACAGACAGACAGACAGACAGACAGACAGACAGACAGACAGACAGACAAACTGGGACGGACAGGAGAGAAGGTGGTGGGAATGTGGTTGGGTGGTGGGGAGGGGGGGGGGGAGGCTCCAGTGTGACGAGGGTGGGACCAGAGAAAGTGGAAAGGCCCTTTCCACTGCTTCTGGTGGGCGGTAAACATGCGCGGGAAAGAGGAACGGTGACGGGTGTTTATCGGGCAGGGTGAGGGAGAGGGTAAATGAGGAAAGCAGGGAGGGAGGGAGGGAGGGAGGGAAGGAGGGAGGGAAATGATGTGTTTACACCCCCCATGGTGTAGTCTGGCAGCAGAATCATTAACAGTTCCTCTTCACTTGTTTCAAACACCACAGAGAGACCCAGCAGTGCAAGCAGGGCTGTCGGTTCATACCGGGGCCATACTCCCATCACCCCACCTCTCCATCCCATCCCCCACCCCCCCACCCCCCCACCCCCCTCCTAGTTCATCATTCTGCTTTCCTGTTCCTTACGTCCCTCCCCGCCCCTCTTCCACTCTCTCCCTGTATTCTGGATGTTTGGGAATGTTTGCACTCGTCATGTAAAAAATGCCCCCCTCTCTCCCCCTGATACCCTCGCCCCTCCCCCTCCCAACTTGCCGTATCCCGCCACCTCCCCTTTCCACCCCCACCTGCACCCTTCCCATGATTCACCCTTCCCATGATTCCGTCTGTAATACATGGGTTTTCTGATTGGACACAAAATTCGATGGTTTTCCTTACGTGGTCGGCGAAAGTTTAATGGTCACACCTTTTTTTTAAACACTGCCTTTTGTGCAAACAGTCTGACCCGAAGAAGCCCGTAGAGGCGAGATCTTCGTGAAGATGTCCAGAAGAAGCCCATGGAACCGGAATCATTGCAAAAATGTCATCTGGTGACACCCACCGTGTTAGATCTTCACAGTTAGGTTATCTAAAGAAGCCCATCGTCTGAAATCTTTACAGTGAGGTTACTTGATGAACCCTGCCATGTGAATACTTTACAAAGGGGGTGGTCTGGAGAAGCCCATCGTGTGAAGTCTTTACCAAGAGGTTACCTGATGAAGTCCATAGTGTAAAAGTGAAAAAAAACATCTTTACAAAGAGGTTACCCGAAGAAGCCCATCATGTAAAATCTTTACAAAGACATTACTTGATGAAACCCATCGTGTGAGCAGTGCAAGCAGGGCTGTCTTGCTGAATTACCTGTAGAGGCCCATCGATCGTGTAACATCTTTACAAAGAGATCACGTGAAGGAACACATCGCATGAAATCTTTACATAGATGTTACCCGAAAACAACAACAACAACAACAAAAACAATCGTGTAAAATCGTTACAAATAAGTCACCTGAAGAAACACATCGTGTGAAATATTTGCAGAAATGTCTAAAGTCCTAGGGGGCGAAATCTTACATTGCAGTGATGTCCCCTGAAGAAGCATATGGAGGACAACGTCTTTGCAGTGATGTCGTCTGTGGAAGGCCATGGTGGTGAACCCTTTGCGATACTGTCATTTGATGAAGTCCACAGGGGCGTAATCTGTGCAATGATGTCATTTGTGGAAGGCCATGGTGGTGAACCCTTTGCGATACTGTCATTTGATGAAGTCCATAGGGGCGTAATCTTTGCAATGATGTCGTCTGTGGAAGGCCATGGTGGTGATTGCGATACTGTCATTTGATGAAGTCCATAGGGGCGTAATCTTTGCAATGATGTCATGTAATGAAACCCTTATGGAGGAAAGGAAACGACGTGAGCCGTATATTCTTGGTTGAAGGGTATATCTCACATTGACTGTTTATACGTTTAGATAGATGGATAGATATACGGGTAGACAGACAGATGGGTAGACAGATAGATTGATAGATCGATAGAGATAGATAGATACATATACATACATACATACATATATATATATATATATATATACATATATATATTTAGAGAGAGAGAGAGAGAAATAGAAATACAGCTAATAAATACGTAGATAGATAGATAGATAGATAGATAGATAGATAGATAGATAGATAGATAGATAGATAGATAGATAGATAGACGGACGGACGGATGGATGGATAGATAAATTGATTGATAGATAGATAGACAGGTAGATCGTTGAAGAGACAGACAGACAGATAGACAGACAGACAGACAAACAGAACAGAGCAGAATTAGAGGACAGCGGTTCAGCCCCCAAGTCAAACTCCGATTAACACCAGCCCAACAACTGCAATGAATTGATCCACTTACGAGAGTAGCAATAGCAGCGCAAAGAAAACAAACAAGAGGACTGAGGAGACGACAGCAGGAGAAACAGGACTGTGCTGACATTCCATCAAACAACCAGCAGCAGCAGAGCAGCAGCAGCAGCAGCAGCAGCAGCAGCAGCAGCAGCAGCAGCAGGCAGCAACTGCATGATTAACAGATGATTTATACAAACAGACTTCAGTCCTTCACGGCCTCGACAACAACTTGATGCTGGTCTTCAGTTCAACGTTGCTTTGAAACTTGACCCATGGGCATTATGATTACTTGTGTAGAGGAGGGGGGGGGGGGAGTATGAGAAAGGGAGAGGGCGGTGGGAAGTTGAGGTAGGGAGGCAGGCAGGTGTTGTTGTTGTTGTTGTCGTTGTGGTGGTGGTGGTCGTTGTGGTGGAGTGGTGGTGGTGGTGGTGGTGGTAGTGGTGTGGTGGTGGTAGTGGTGTGGCAGTTGTGTGGTGGTGGTGGTGGTGGTGTAGTGGTGGTGGTGTGATGGTGGTGGTGGTGTGGTAGTGGTGGTGGAGGTGGTGGTGGTGGTAGTGGTGTATAGTTGTGTGATGGTGGTGGTGTTGTGATGGTGGTGTGGTAGTGGTGGTGGTGGTGAGGTGATGGTAGTGGTGTATAGTTGTGTGATGGCGATGGTGGTGGTGGTGGTGTGGTAGTCATGGTGGTGGTGGTGGTGGTAGTGGTGTATAGTTGTGTGATGGTGGTAGTGGTGGTGGTGTGGTTGTGGTGGTGGTGTGGTAGTGGTGGTGGTGGTGGTGGAGGTGGAGGTGATGGTAGTGGTGGTAGTGGGGATGACCTGCATTGTTTTTGTTGTAAATTGGCAGCGATTGCGTGCGCCATGTCAGTTGAAAGGGAAGAGGGTGATGCAGGGGGAGGAGCCGGTGGGATCCATTGGGGGTAGGGGTGGGGATGGAGGGGGAGCAAGGGAAGGGAAGGCTGAGGGTCACAGAGGATGGGGAGGCGGTGGACTGAAGGATGGGTGGTTCTGTACGTAGATGAACATGCACAGGAGCATGCACCCACTGATCGAACGAACGAACGAAATGTTCTTCACTGAGGGAAAGGAATAAGCACAAAGTCAGTGGCTTACCGTCATCTAGCCCTCAAACAAAGGAAAGGTATCTAAACATATAAAAGAAAACATCGCACAGAACTGCATATCAACACATATGCAACAATAAATACATAAAAATTTAGAATGAATAATGCAATTTATATTCTGAGGAAGAGAGTGTGGGAAGGCGGGAGGGAGGTAGGTGTTGAGAACGATGAGAGAGAGAGAGAGAGAGAGAGAGAGAGAGAGAGGAGAGCGAGAGCGAGAGAGAGAGAGGATGGGGTGGGGGAGTGGAGAAACAGTATGGAGAGAGAGAGAGAGAGAGAGAGAGAGAGAGAGAGAGAGAGAGAGGAGAGAGAGAGAGAGAGAGAGAGAGCAATCACAGTTCTTCAAACCAAAAGGGAAAGCACGTATTTCCCAACAT
>CM065727.1:67943569-67946069 GCA_033310375.1 Conus canariensis
TCATCTACATCAGTGTATGTTGTTTATAGCCCGTTTGACCACATAGACTGTGTTATAGCTGCATCAACGCCAGCATCACCATCAACATGATTTATCATCACTGTCGTCGTCATCAGCATCATCATCATCATCATCACCATCACCATCATTATTATCACCACCACAACCACCATCATCCATCATTAACAACGTCATCATCAACATAATCTACTTCTCATCATGATAATCATCATTGTCAAAATCATTGCGTTTTCCTTTACTTCTTCGTTTTGTCGTTGTTAGTTTTTTTTTTTCTTTTTCCTTTTCTTTTTCCTTTATTTTTCTTTACTTTTATCTAAGGGCAGACTGGCACCACAATGTTATACATTTCAAACACGTTATCCAGAAAGGCGCCAACCCCCCAGATCACGAGTTCTTTTTCAGCTGTTGCATAGCATGACACACGATAAAACGCTCACGGCACAATGCCAGACAAGAGCAGCTGCACTGTACTGTCGAGTGCCAGACTGGTGCACAGAATGCATCGTCAATCAGATCCAGGTCAGTTTAGTTCAATCCTCTCTGTGCCGTCTGGCGCTGGAGGCGAGGACAAGGGATCTCCACCTGTCTCTGTCTGCTGCTGCTTTAGGGGGCCGTCTCATGAGTCATTCTTTGCCCTTTATCTCTCTTTCCAGTGTTTTTGCCAGGATTCTTTGAATAGTCTAAAGTTTCATTTTACCTGGGATGTCCAGCGTAGAGCTATTCTGGGCAGTGAATGGCGACGAAGTATGTCCCAACCATCTTCACACAGATTGTCTCATACATTGCCATAGTTTCTGTCTTGCTTGAGTGATTTATGTTGGAGACAGTGTTCAGTCGGGAGACCCTGATGATACAACACTGGCACATGGTCTGGAATCCCTACAACTTCTAATTATGACCGAAGGTGATCTTCCAGCACTCCGAGCCATGCAAAACGAACACTGAGGACATTGTCCTTGAAGATCCTGATCTTCAGGTGGACGCTGAGGTCAGGGGACCTCCGTAGGGGTTGAACAGGGCGAACGCTTGGATTCTATGCTGATACTATTGCTGGTCTCCTGGTCACAGTCATCACCTGTTGTCGCCTTACTACACAACAAGACAAACCCCTGTGCGTCTTCTCCAGTGACTAGTCATTCACCGTGAGGAGGTTGTTGGTTTTGGCCTTCCTCTGCAGTACTGATGCCATCTTTACATTTCCCTTGAGACAGTCAGATCCTACCGCCTGGTTTTGGATGACGGTACCAGACTGAACAGAGTGTGGAAGAGCAACATCAAATTCCACACAAAATTCCGGCTCTACAAGTCACTAGTGGTCTCCATCCTCTTATATGGTTGCGAGACACGGACACTGATGGCCGAAACAGAAAGAAGAATCCAGGCGTTTGAGTTCGGTTTTCAAGCGAGGCTACATGGTCACGTGTCTGCCAGCACCGTCTTTCATTGGCTCATGGTGCGAATTTCGCAAAATATTGTTTGCCGATTTATAGCATGTCTGAAATGAGAGCATACAAGAAACAGCCTCAATATCTGTTTTGTGTTAAGGTATGTCATATGAGAAACAGTGTGCTGCACGCTTGTTTCGAAAGGAGGCGCTGTCTGGTGACTTCAGTGAGACATAGGCTTAGTCCCTCAATGCCAGAGTGTTTCACCCAGATTTAAAAAAAAAGATTTCTGTCGTACTCTGTTTCGATATTTCAATCTTTTATTTGTAAACTGTAGTTGCTCGCTACTTTTTGCTCTGAACTTTGTCTTTGGAATTATCTGTCAAATCGAAACTTTTCTCTTTTCGGATTTTTATACAATATGTCTATATCTATATTCTTTGAAACAGAAAATGTTCGGAGGTGTTTGGGACAATGGGGAAAACAAACTGAAGTATGGCATACACTGCTGTGTATCACACATTGTTCGAACAATCCAAGTGAACACGGTATCTGAGGGATAGGACATGGCCGCAGCCGGTGCCCATCAACGACAAGCTGTACGTTAGTTTCATTTGCGATCAGAAACAGCAGTTTGGTCATGCCACGCAGAAGGGTTTCCGGAACACATCTACTGTTGGTTAGAGTGGAACTTTTCCCCTATGAATTTCAGTTCCATTTTCATTATCATTACCACCCTAAATGACCACGCGTAACCATTTGAGGGACGTCACCACATTCATGTCCAAAGAACAAAACAATGAAACAAACAAACAAGCAAAACATCGACAACAACATGATAACTAATCTGTTGGCATTTTAAAGGCAGACAAGACCAGGTCGTGCTGAGGGCGGAATTGCCATGAACTGTTCTCTCTCAGATGAAATCAATGTTAAAAAACCAAGAAAATGTAAGTCTAAAAAAAAGGGGGCTAAAAAAACCGAAACGAGTTGCATAGGATTTAGCAGAAAGGGGTTTTCCAGCAGATACTTGTCAGAAAATGGAGAAGAATTTTAGGTACTTGTGAACGAGATCTGTCAGTGTGTCAATGACT
>CM065727.1:67963569-67968569 GCA_033310375.1 Conus canariensis
CACAAAGGAATAGAGGGCACTACAACAGAGAAACAGAGGGGACAAACACAAAGGAATAGAGGGCACTACAACAGAGAAACAGAGGGGACAACCACAAAGGAATAGAGGGCACTACAACAGAGAAACAGAGGGGACAAACACAAAGGAATAGAGGAGACAACAACAGCGGAACAGAGGGGACACCCATACATGAACGGAGGGGACAAACACAAAGGAACAGAGGGGACAAACACAAAAGAACAGAGGGGACAACAACAGAAGAGAAAAGTGGACAACCACAGAGGAACAGAGGGGACAAGCACAAAGGAATAGAGGGCACTACAAAGAAGAAAAAAAGGGACAATCACTGAGGAACAGAGGGGACAACCACTGGAGAACAGAGGGGACAAACACAAAAGAATAGAGGGCACTACAACAGAAGAAAAAAAGGGACAACCACTGAGGTACAGAGGGGACAACCATAGATGAACAGAGGGGAAAAACACAAAGGAACAGAGGGCACAACAACAGCGGAACGGAGGGAACAAACTCGTCGGGAGAGCGCAGATTACTGGAAGGGAACAGAAGGAGAAAAAAGAAGAAAACAACAAATGAACAGATGGGATAACCTTAAAAAAAACACAGAGGATACCCGTAAATGGAAAAAAGGGGGCAACCAAATTGGGGGCAACAGAAGAGATGTAATAACCACGCTGGATTACAGGGAATAACCTTGAAAGAAAAGAGGGAAGGACGGGAAAGGCACAGACAAGGATACCCATCCCAAATCAGCGCAGACAGGTGCAAAGGAATGGAGAATGTGACCACAGAGGAATAAAAGGAGTCAGCGACAAAGAACTAGAAAAAAAAAATCAAAAGTAACAAAGGCGGTAATTACAACGGCACAGCGAGGATCACTGCTGAAGAGCAGGATTACGTAAAAAAAAAAAAAAAAAAAAAAAAAAAAGGGGGGGGGGGGGGGGGGGGGGCAGAGAAGAGATGGTCGCCAAGGAACGGAAAGAATATCCGCTAAGAAACAAAGTGGGCAACTACAAAGAACAGATGAAATTACCACAAACAACAGAGAGGGTACCACAAAAAGTAACTGAGGTAAAAAAAAAAAAAATAAAAAAGCAAAATTATAACCGTACAAAAAGATGAGTAATAATCACAAACGAACATGGGAGTAAACACTAACCAACATACAAGACACATGGACATAATAGATCACGACGCACGGTACAATCGTCAGGAAGATAATGGATGACTTCAAATGAACGGGGACGGGAAAGGGGGGGGGGGGGGTGATGTCAAAGGAGCAGAAGGGACATTCAAGAACAGAGAGAATAACCACAAGGAAAGTAAGGAATCACCACGACAGAGCATTTGAGCTACCTTTAGAGTACAGAGAGCATAACAAGAACAGAGAGAATAACCACAAAGGAAAGTAAGGAATCACCACGACAGAGCATTTGAGGTACCTTTAGAGGTACAGAGAGCATAACAAGAACAGAGGGAATAACCACAAAGGAAAGTAAGGAATCACCACGACAGAGCATTTGAGGTACCTTTAGAGATACAGAGAGCATAACAAGAACAGAGAGAATAACCACAAAGGAAAGTAAGGAATCACCACGACAGAGCATTTGAGGTACCTTTAGAGGTACAGAGAGCATAACAAGAACAGAGGGAATAACCACAAAGGAAAGTAAGGAATCACCACGACAGAGCATTTGAGGTACCTTTAGAGGTACAGAGAGCATAACAAGAACAGAGGGAATAACCACAAAGGAAAGTAAGGAATCACCACGACAGAGCATTTGAGGTACCTTTAGAGGTACAGAGAGCATAACAAGAACAGAGGGAATAACCACAAAGGAAAGTAAGGAATCACCACGACAGAGCATTTGAGGTACCTTTAGAGATACAGAGAGCATAACAAGAACAGAGGGAATAACCACAAAGGAAAGTAAGGAATCACCACGACAGAGCATTTGAGGTACCTTTAGAGATACAGAGAGCATAACTAAAAGGAACAGACAGGATAATCTCAAAGACAAGTGGGATAACTGCAGAGGAACAGACAGGATAATCTCAAAGACACAGGTGGGATAACTGCAGAGGAACAGACAGGATAATCTCAAAGACACAGGTGGGATAACTGCAGAGGAACAGACAGGATAATCTCAAAGACACAGGTGGGATAACTGCAGAGGAACAGACAGGATAATCTCAAAGACACAGGTGGGATAACTGCAGAGGAACAGACAGGATAATCTCAAAGACACAGGTGGGATAACTGCAGAGGAACAGACAGGATAATCTCAAAGACACAGGTGGGATAACTGCAGAGGAACAGACAGGATAATCTCAAAGACACAGGTGGGATAACTGCAGAGGGACAGACAGGATAATCTCAAAGACACAGGTGGGATAACTGCAGAGGAACAGACAGGATAATCTCAAAGACACAGGTGGGATAACTGCAGAGGAACAGACAGGATAATCTCAAAGACACAGGTGGGATAACTGCAAAGGAACAGAAGGAAACTAAAATCACAATAAAACAAAACAAAGCAAAACAAAACAACAACAACAAAAACAGCGGGGATAACCACAAAACAGTATTTGTATTGGAACATTGCAGATGCCCTCAAAGGAACACAGGGGATTTAAAAAAATTATGAAAAAAAAATAACAGGGGGCTTAACCACATAGGAATCAACAAACAGCGCATGTGTTTCTTGCCCTTTTCCCCTCATCCTCACTTCCCTCATCCCCCCCCCCCCTCCCTCCATCCCCAATGGTCTGTACACACAAACCCGCTGCATGTTTACTGCTGCATGCTGGTTGGTCAAAGTGCGGATTTTGGCACCCACACAGTATTAGTGAGAAATCTGGTTGGCTGCTCTTTCGGTTCCCGGTAATTAGACGGAAGTAGCAGCGTCGTGTCCCTTTAGGCGGAAAGGTTAAACGTTACGCCACGTGATTATCTGGGGGCAATACAACAGACAAAGGTTACTCTGTTCGTATGGTGATCTGTTCGTGGCAAAAGGTGTGTGTGTGTGTGTGTGTGTGTGTGTGTGTGTGTGTGTGTGTGTGTGTGTGTGTGTGTGTGCTATCTTTAAGACCAGATGGAAAAGGGTCTGAAACGGGGTCGACTATAACTGTGGGCTATGTATTGATACTTCTGGTTTACGATTAGTCCATTCTAATTCCTGCATTTTTATTTTGAATCTTGCTTTGGGGAAGAAGGGGGGGGGGGTGTCTTCTCTTATTAGTAGCACTAACCTCCGCTTTCTGGCGCATCATATATTCTCGCCAGAACACATTTTCTTCGTTAATTGTTCGTTAATCGTCGGCCACCATTTATCCCCCCCCCTCCCCTCCCCCTCTCCCTCCCTCCGTTTTTCCTCTGATTGTTACCGTCTACAAACAAGACAGTCAAATCCCAAAGCAAGCAAAACAGATATTTCTACAGCATTTTGCTAAGGACCGGAGACTTCTAGACTGTGGCGTGGTCTTTTCCTCGGATGTTTGTAAGTTCTTGCTGCACACGGAACGTTGGTAGCTATTCAGGTTATTGTTTTTCGTATTATTTATTTGTTAGTCAGCTGGTTAGTATAGATAGATAGATAATGATAGATAGATAGATAGATAGATAGATAGATAGATAGATAGATAGATACTAAGTTAGTTGATTAGTTAGTTAATTGGTTAGTTAGTTAGTTCGTTCGTACGTTCGTTCGTTCGTTCGTTCGTTCGTTAGTTAGTTAGTTAGTTAGTTAGTAAGTTAGTTAGTGCTTGTGTGAGTGAGTGAGTGAATGGGTGAGTGAATTAGTTAGTTAGTTAGTTGGTTGGTTGGTTAATTGGTTGGTTGGTTAATTGGATGGTTGGTTAATTGGTTGGTTGGTTTATTGGTTGGTTGGTTAATTGGTTGGTTGGTTTATTGGTTGGTTGGTTGGTTAATTGGTTGGTTGGTTAATTGGTTGGTTGGTTTATTGGTTGGTTGGTTAATTGGTTGGTTGGTTAATTGGTTGACAGGTTTATTGGTTGGTTGGTTAATTGGTTGGTTGGTTTATTGGTTGGTTGGTTGGTTGGTTCATTGGATAGTTGGTTAGTTGGTTGGTTGGTTAATTGGTTGGTTGGTTAATTGGTTGGTTGGTTACTTGGTTGATACGTTTATTGGATTGTTGGTTAATTGGTTGGTTGTTATTGGTTGGTTGGTTGGTTTATTGGATAGCTGGTTAATTGGTTGGTTGGTGAATTGGTTGGTTGGTTGGTTTATTGGTTGGTTGGTTTATTGGTTGGTTGGTTAATTGGTTGGTTGATTAGTTAGTTGGTTGGTTATCTGGTTGGTTGGTTGGTTATCTGGTTGGTTGGTTGGTTATCTGGTTGGTTGGTTGGTTATCTGGTTGGTTGGTTGGTTCATTGGATGGTTGGTTAATAAGTTTGGTCGGTTGTTTGGTTGAAAAAAAAGTTAGTTAGTTAGCTGGTTGGTTGGTCGGCTGGTTGGTTCAGTGGGTGGTTGATTGATTGGATGGTTCGTTAACTAGTTAATTTGTTTGTTTGTTAGTTGGTTGGTTAGTTAGTCAGTCTGTCAGTTAGTTAGTTAGTCAGTCAGTCAGTCAGTCAGTTAGTCAGTTAGTTGGCCATTTTTGTGTCTCATTTTCCATGCCACATCGATAAACTGCTCCATCCAGACTTGTGATATTACAGTCCCAGCAGGGAATAGCATTTCACAGAGATCAAGCATTTTCCATGCCACATCGATAAACTGCTCCATCCAGACTTGTGATATTACAGTCCCAGCAGGGAATAGCATTTCACAGAGATCAAGCATTTTCCATGCCACATCGATAAACCGCTCCATCCAGACTTGTGATATCACAGCCCCAGCAGGGAACAGCATTTCACAGAGATCAAGACACAGTCAGTTACATCAAAACATTTTAAAATCACGCTTATGATGTACATCTTTGACCATCGTAACTTTTCTTACTCTACAGAGATTTTGCGTC
>CM065727.1:67981069-68006069 GCA_033310375.1 Conus canariensis
TGCTAGTTTTGGAGTCTTCAGCAACTCTTCACTTCAGGACCAGAGTGAGAAGGTTCGCTTGTTCTTTGTCACAACCCCTGTAGACCTGACCACAAAACCGATACGTGACTCTTTCAGGTGTGTATCTGTTTTGAGGACAGGTATCACGCGATCAGTCACTGTGTGGATTTGATGCATTTGCCGATGTATAGTCAGAAAGATTTTGTTGGTATATGATTCTGTTTCCTATGGGAACATTAACATTCTGGGGATTAAAGTTGTTATCATTTGTACTTTTTATGTTTCATCTCACAATGCATGATGTTCGTGATGGTGTGTGTGTGTGTGTGTGTGTGTGTGTGTGTGTGGTGTGTGTGTGTGTGTGTGTGTGTGTGTGTGTGTGTGTGTGTGTGTGTGTGTGTGTGTGTGTGTGTGTGTGTGTGTGTGTGAGTGTGTGTGTGTGTGTGTGTGTGTGTGTGTGTGTGTGTGTGTGTGTGTGTGTGTGTGTGGTGTGTGTGTGTGTGTGTGTGTGTGTGTGTGTGGTGTGTGTGTGTGTGTGTGTTTTGCTGTCCCATTTTCTGTGCCACCTCAGTGGCAGTGCACCCACGCCGCTCATTCCGATACCCCGTCTACAGCCACAGCCCGGTCAGTCCCGCCGCAGCCCCGACACCGGCAATCCACAGGGAGCAGTCAATAAGTCGTCAAGAGGTGACCCACCGGAGGAGACACTGCACTACTGCCAAGTCACTTCAGTTGTGTTCAGTGGTGCCTGTTCTGATCCAACATATGCAGGACACCACCTACTAAGCCCCCCTACTGACGACAATAACTGCTTAGTCGCAGAGCCGGCGTGAATGAGCTCTCCCTCTAGAGGGCGCCACCACGTCCGTCCAACGATAGCCCCCATGGACTCGCCGATACCAGAATCAAACCCCGACAGAATCAAACCAAGGCCACAAACTTGGAGAAGGCATTGAAACCTAGGTCACCATAAGAGCAGGACATGAAGGGCCACAGAATTTGAGACTTTTTTTTTTTAATGCTGATCAATGAAAATGAGGATGATGAAGATGTTGCTACGGATTTCCATTTCTGTCTGAAACTGCATGACAGGGCTGTACTCTATGTCTTCTTTCATAAATATATCCCGGCGTCAAAACCAGGCCCGAGAGACACAGACACCTGCAGTGTTGGTCATGAAATTTGAGCAACACTCTTCAAGACGCGTCCATTAAGTGGATGAAACTCGACTGCGTGGTCCCAGTCTTCCCAACTGAGGTGTGTGTGTTCATTTCCGTTAAGGGGAAACGTTCTTAAGGACCAGTGAACGTATTCACAGGCTGTAGAATTATTTATTCATCTGTAGAAACCTTCGAACGACGTCTCCTGAAATGTTTCAAAGTGAAGTGACTGCAGGCGGAAATCAAAATAAGGGTGAAGTACAAATTACTTCGCCGCCAAACGAAAGGAAAGAACGAATGCAGGTATTTTCTTTACTTTTCACCATCAAATCATCATCATCATCATCATTATCATCATCGTCGTCGTCGTCGTCGTCATCATCGTCGTCATCACTATCCTCCTCCTCGTCCTTATTATTATTATATCATTATTATTATTGTTGTTTTAACCTGTGTTGTCTTCCCTTGCCTTTCTGGACCCAGTTCGAAGAGATAAATGTCTATCTGTTCGTCCTTCGTTGATATTGTCTTGAGTGTTGGTCTTGCCAGAGGAAGACAAAATAGGTCGAAATGCATTGTTTGTATTGCAATTCGTTTATTCCTTCGTTTGGTGGCACAGTAATTCGTTCTTTTCTGTTGCCTCCTGAAAGATTACACATGCAGCATTTTTCATACCAAGTTTCCCAAAGGATTCATACAGACATAATATCCATAAAATGTAGCAATTACCGACACCATGTTTTCAGGAAGATTCACAGGTAGCGTCCCTGAAAATGATTTATATGTAGCGTCCTCGACACTAAGTTTCTAAACAGATTGACATGTTGAGTTCCAGAATGATTTCCTATGCAGCATCCCTGAGAATAAGTTTCGGGATATGTAGCGTCTTTCGAGATACGATTTCCAGAAAGATGATCAAATGTGGTGTCTTTGAGAACAGGTTTCCAGAAAGAGAATTGTCACCGATGCCCAAATCGTCTGAAGCGCAACCGAACACATAGGCCAATCAGGGCTAGCCACCTATATCCAGTCTCTCCGACTACTCCTAGTAATAGTCGAACAGAAATCTCTCTCTCTCTCTCTCTCTCTCTCTCTCTCCTCTCTCTCTCTCTCTCTCTCTCTCTCTCAAAAGGAGTCTACAGTCATGACATGTGAATAAAAATACAATAAAATTAACTCCCGATAACCGCTGGCACCACGCCACAATCTTGAGGCTGGTAATGAAACCGATTTTATCAAATAAAAACAGACATCGTCTGATGAAAGGTGAACGTAAAACGTGAACGTTAAACAGCAAGGGCGGTCTTTCATGCTCACCTTTTATTAGACAAAAGTATGGATTTATTATACGAAGTAAGTACCATCACGAGTGCCGTGAGTGTGGCGTGGTGGTTGCAGTTGCGAGGTGTCCATTTTATTGTACGGCGGACGGCGAGTTTGGTGTTTCATGTTCGCTTCTCCTCTCCCCATGATGCTGTTCTGATGGTATCAATAAAACTTCATCAGGTTGGTGCCTTACACCCCACTCCGCTTCCGTTATCTCCGTCTGCCGTTTCACCTCCGCTGCGTGCGGGCATTAAACCTTGCTGTAACCTACTGCAGTAAGGATGAAAAATTCTTTATGCAGAAAGATTGGTATCTGTCCATTGTTAATGGCGTTGACTGTTGAGAAGATGATACTGAAACAGATCCAGTGCGAGTTCCTCTTGGGCAGAATATTGACTTTTTTCAAATGTTCATTACGGGATACAATCAGTATTCATGGACAAAAAGTATATTCTTCTATTTTGGCTGGCTCATATTCCGTCACCACCATCCCCCTGCTACACACACACACACACACACACACACACACACACACACACACACACACACACAGAGAGAGAGAGAGAGAGAGAGAGAGAGAGAGAGAGAGAGACAGAGACAGAGAGAGAGACAGAGACAGAGACAGAGACAGAGAGGGAGATTCAGATTCACATAATTTAATCATTTAAGGCCATAGCCCCATATGAAAGGGGCGACAACAGTATTATTAGAAAATTATTATAAAGGCAGCAGTATCACAAGTCTTTACAAGTACAAAATGCGGTCAATCAAGACAGCAATGTTTCTCTTAACTGGAAAGCTTTATATACATAAAGAACTAAACTGCGAATCACACTCTTTTTTTCTGATGACATCAGCAAGGAAAAACGAAACATACATGGCTGATTATAAAATTGTGTATGTATTAGCTGCAAACGGAGATTACTATAAGCAGGGCACTGCAGGGCAAAATGAACTTCATCTTCGACTGATTCTTTACAAAGAGGACAGAGCAATTCACTGCAACCCGCATTTTTGTAGCGATTAGCATGTACCTTATTTCAGAGAGTCCGAATCTAAATCTAGTAAAAGTAAATCGTAAGGGCATTTTCATATTATACAAAAAGTAATTCTTAACTAAATGTGAGGAACTGTAAATTTTGTACACATCAAATCTGTGAGACAGAGAGAGAAGAGAGAGAGAGAGACATAACGAAAATGGAAGAAACTGCAAACGTGTCTAACAGAGAAAGGGAAGAACTCTTGCATTCAAAAAGGTTGATTCTTTTTTACCTTGTTCTCTCCCTTCTCTTTTACGTGCGCGCGCGCGCGCGTGTGTGTGTGTGTGTGTGCGCGCGCGCGTGCATGCGTATGTGTGTGTGTGTGTGTGTGTGTGTGTGTGTGTGTGTGTGTGTGAGAGACGGAGAGAGAGAGAGAGAGAGAGATTACAGATCGGCTATACATAGTCACCAGTTCACGAAAGAAACTCGCGCGCGCGCGCGCACACACACACACACACACACGCACGCGCGCACACACACACACACGCAAAGTGTACAGATTCCACAGAGGAAAGTCACTCACAGTGGAACACAAAAGCCTTGGGATGACAAACTAATGTGCATTTACAATTATTACTTCGCAAGTTTATGGCTGTGTGGTAATACGATCTCTCGCTTTGTTTTGTTTGCCTCCACGCTTTCCTTTGTTTTGTTTTCCTCCACGTCTTCCTTTCCTACTTCTTTCCTTTTTGTACTCCCGGTTCTTATAGAACAGGGACTACTTTACAATGGTAACGAAGAAATGCTGTCTGTCTGTCTGTCCGTGGTCAAAATGTGTTCCACCCACTCCAGACAAAACTTCTGGGCCGATCTTTCTGAAAATGTGTACGTATGTTCATTATGGTCACGGATGATGCCCGATGTTTTTACTTTATCAGAATAGCTGTTGCTAACGGCTATAACGACCCAAAACGGTTTTTCTTCTTTATGGAGTATCTTAGACACGCGTATTCAAGATAAACTGGGAGTACGTTTATATGCTTTGCATCTTGTTCTTTTCTCAATGTCAAAACAGTTTGCACGAATGTTCAGGTATTTCATGTAGCTGATACTTTTCATTGTTAATAATCATCATCATCAGTCCCTTGGTCGCAACGTCTGGGAGGAACCACCCGAACTGACAATTCTCCACCATCCTCATCTGTCCTCTGCCGTTTTCTGGGAATCTCCAAAGGTCAGGCCTGCCCATTCCTGGATGTTGTCCTCCCACCTCTTTCTCCATCTGCACCTTCTTCTGTTTCCTGGTACAGTGCCATGCAAGATAGTTTTTAACAAGGCCGGATGATCGAAAGCTGTGACCATAGCCTGTCAGTTTTCCTATCTTCCCTAAAGTCATCAGGCCTTCAAAGTGACCAAAAAGAAAAAAAAAAACTTATCAATGGATGGAGCAGTACAAAGAAGTCGGAGAAGAACGACATGAGCATCAGACAAGATTCGAGCACTCTCAAGTCGAAGAGAAAGCAGTACCATCTAAAGTAGAATACTTTGGCTTTAAATAGAAACATGTTTCGATTATGTCAATGATTGCGGACAGAATACTGCTGTATTTCAAATGCATTTGTTGAAGTAGTATTTGAATCCCGCCCGTTTATCGTATTGATGAGCACCATGTAAATGATTACAACGTTTCATGTTCAGGTTCCTTTGCTTCTTTGGTTGAATTCACAACCCGTCGTCTAAGTCACGCTGTAAGTGGTCCTCTGATCTTCATGTATGCCCACGTCATCTTCTCTGTCTGTCTGTCTGTCTCTGTTTCCATCCACACACCTTCCTGTTCTCGGTAACCCCATCACTCAATCGCAATTTTGTTTGTAAATCAATGACGATGTGTAACGGGCAAAATGCTTTTATTTCATTTATTCAACACCTACCATGTCAAAGCGTGACGTTCGACGGGGCACTAAGTGAATTCCGCCATTCGTACATGAACTTTCAACGTACGTTTAGGGTCGGGAACGGGAAGCGCGCGCGCGCGCGCACACACACACACACACACACACACAAAACACGCATACTCGCTCTCTCTCTCTCTCTCTCTCTCTCTCACACACACACACACACGCACACACACATTTATATACGAAAAAAGATCTTCCATTTAATATGTTTTCAATCAGTAGTCCTTGATTAGTAGTGACAAGAAAGAAGCAGGTCCACCCCGAGGACAGACCACTATTCCAGGACCAGACCCAGCTGGAAGATGACCAGTTCCCTAATCACACTCCAGCTGCCCACACAACGCCTCTTCAGGCCTGTCCTCACTAAGGGGAAGGAAAAGCCTGACCTATACAACAACACAGAACAACAGTACGCACAACTATTTACACTTTTTTTTTATATACGTTAGGCACAGCAATTTGCAACGTGAGTGTTAAACTGCTGACATCCTTAAGTCGCAATAAAACTAAGCCGTATAGAGGATGGCAGCCGTCTGCTTGAGTTGTTAACTTTAGATTGAGGGGAAAAAACAAACAATGATTAAATGTAATTTTGAAAAAAGAAAGAGAAACACAGACTTCAAAAGCATAAAGAGAAAACAACAAACAAACAAGCACCAAACCCACCTGCAGAATAGAAAGCTTGTGTCCACTCTGGACAGTGTACACAATCTTCCGACCTAACCACCAGCATGAAAGGTTGGGAGCGGAGGGGAATGTGTGTGCAACAGTTGTATCCTGAAGGTACCCATTATCACAGCCTAGCTTGGGCACCCGTTTCTGGGTACTATCTCCACCCGAGGGCTCGGCAAGTGGCAGAAATGAGTCAGGGTACATTAAACCCAACCAATACAGACCTCAAGAACATGTTAGTTTTCGAGGGATTTCTGTTGAACTCTCCTTTAACAAAGAGCTATGAATCAGGAAACAGCCCCTCTAATTAACACAATATGTATACACATTAAAAAAATCTGGTTTGAATAAATGAAGCCACATTTGAGAGTATTTTGTACGCACAATTTTAGAAGACACCGTGTACAACTGAAAAAAACCCCCTTCTCTTCCAGCATGAATAACTTTGATATTTTATGCATTCTTCCACCCCCTTTCAGCCCCTACTACATCAAACACACAAAGACAACGACAATAACAAAAGTGCATGGCATTGTATGATTTCATCGTCACAATAGATTTCAGCGTGACCTCTGACCCGCTCTCTCAGGAGAAATAGCGTTGTTAGTAGACAGCTCCATCAATCTACCTTCTTTACGCCCCGACTGTGTACATTTCGGTTTACCTATCTCGATGGATTTTCCTACAGAATTTTGCCAATAGTCACCTCCTCGGTTGCCCCTGCATCATTTACGCATGCAAGATCCGAAACCTGGACCATGGAATCTTTCGCTTCCTGGGCAAACAAACACGATGACCACTGGGTCACTTTGCAACATTCATCATCTCTAAAGCTAACTGCGAGACAGTACACAGTTTTCGTTCTCTTTATGGTGGAGCGTTTTCTCACACTGACTGATCCGCTCCGCAGGTCTCATGGGTGGGTATTCTCGTCGCTTTATAGCCCAGCAGACCGCGGAAAGCCATGTCAGGCCCATCATTACAGAAAGAAAAGAAGAATCAAATTCCCGCCACGTGAAAAATAACAACCTTGGATCAATATACAAAATACCATTTCAACACATTATATTAACCAACATCCTAACTCTTGGCTATGGCCAGCACGCCGGGTTTCTCGATTAATTTTTCACACTCAGGTTAGAGACCACGGTTTCAAAATATAAGCAGAAGAAAGCATACAAGTGCCATACTTTTTTTTTCAACCAGCCGGCTACATACAGCTTTTCAAGGCTGACAATAAGATAAGGGGAAAATTCCCACCATCTGAAAGAAACAAACAGTAACGCAAAAATCGACAAACAACAAAAGATTTCAACTGATTACAGGACAGTCAAATTATGGTCATTTTTAAGGCGAAAAAGGCTCACTCGCGCTGACAGTGCCAGTGGTTCCTCTTAATCTGGCACAGAATGTCCCTGCGGAATAGGTTTTGTCTTGAAAGAGCTTTCAATATCTACACGGGGAGTGTGAGACTGACATTTTCACAGAAGACAGATCTCATTCAGTACAAATTTACTAAAACAATGGTCAAGAATTCCGCGGGGTTGGAATACAGATGGAATGAACAAAACTGATGAGTAGACAAAAACACCAAGGAAAAGCGAAAAAAGAGAGGTGTCTAATTTCAACAAGCGGTTTTATTTCACGAAAACGCGAACAGATCAGGAAAGATGTCTCTCGAATGGTTGAAAATGGAAGAGTTATTACCTTTTGGGATGGCTGCGTAGAGAAGCCGTGGAAAGGCAGGGTCATATGAAATCGACATCAAAACACAACAACAATATACAGCACAATTCGTGTTCTCGAACACAGGTGCACAAATCTCTCAAGTCTGTGCTGATATGTGTAAATCGGCAATACATACGAACATATCTTCAAGCCAATGTTGATTTGTATAAATCTGTACTACAAGCGCACATTCTTCAAGTCAGTGCTGATATGCGTAAATCGGTAATGCAAACGCACATATCTTCAAGTCAACGCTGATATGTATAAATCGATAGGGCATGAACATATACCTTAAAGTCAATGAGAATCTGTACAAATCGGTAATACAAGCGCATATACCTTCAAGTAAATGCGATTATGTACAAATCAATAACATAAGCGAGTTTCTTATTAAGCTCTCACAAGGTAAGGCATAGTGCCCCCTAATTCTGCACTTCACTATGAATCTGGCTTCAAAACCTACCCGTTTCAAGTTTCAAAATGGAGTGACTGACGGCGGAGAACGAAGCAAAATTTAGAAAGAGAGGGTGTTAGTTACCGCCAATGACACTGACAAACAAAGTGTCTTGTCATGTGCTTTGTTTGTCAATGTCATTGGCGGTAACTAACACTTTCTCTTTCTAAATTCTACCCGTTTCAAGTCTAACTTCCAAACTGTTCGTCATGACCATAGATCTCCCGGCGTATTGAGTCTGTTCTCTCTCTCTCTCTCTCTCTCTCTCTCTCTCTCTGTGTGTGTGTGTGTGTGTGTGTGTGTGTGTGTGTGTGTGTGTGTGTGTGTGCATGGGTGTATGAGCATTTGGTCGGAGAGGCGAAGGGAGGGGTAGGGAGTTAGGAGTTGACCTATGGAGTTCGTGAGATGTGATTTTTCTTTCGAAATAAAGCGCTACATACATGTTCATTATCACCACCATGATGATCATCATTATTGTTATCATAGCTGTTGTTATCATTATCTTCATCTTGATATAATTCTTAAATAAAAGACTTACAAAAAGTTCACACCAGCTATTTTATCACCGATAGAAAACACCACAATATTGATTATCGATTGGTCGTCATCACCATCGCCGTGACATCAATTAGTCACGGCATCATCCAGTATCGAATCAGCTGCTGACTCCAATCCTTCTGTATCTGTATGAGAATCACTTGCATCAAAAGCCACATGCTACAGTGCTATATGCTACATCACATGCTACATGCTACAAAGCTAGACATTTACAGACACTGATCTTCCCTTGTTCGAGAAGGCGGCTAACAATCCGAGATGATCATAATAATAATGACAATAATACTAATAATATGGATTACGCTCAGTACAACAGCATTTTCTTGATCACTTGTTCATACTTTTCTTTTCATTTCTGTTTTACCAAACGACGCATACGTTGTTGTTTCTCTGTAAAAGAAACAAGAAGAAGAAGAAGAGGAAGAAGAGGAAGAGGAGAGGAGGAGGAGGAGGAGGAGGAGGAGGAGAAGAAGAAGAAGAAGAAGAAGAAAAAAAAGGATATAAGTTATGACAATTGTTCATTTCTGAAAAGAACAAGATGAAAAAAAAACATGATAGGACAATTGTTCATTTCTGATATACGCTTTGGATAAACAAAGTTACCCTGTTGTTTACAATTCAGCTCTGTTGTTAGAAAACAAAACAATTCAAATACAATACTAAATTCAAGAAAATGAAAATACGCGCGCTTTGGCATTCCCTGAACATAATTATCAAAATTCCTTCTCCAGTCTCGGCCCTCCCTCCACCCCCTTTTTTCTTTCTTTTACACTCGTTTGTGAACGACGTTTCCGTCCGCAGTTCATAAGTGTTGCACGCGGATTGCTCAAAGTTGATCACTTTATAGACGGACTTTATGCCCAACACTGTAACATTTCAGAAACGTCCGCCTGATTTATGGTTTAGTTATATCGCGGACAGAGACACAGAAAAAGAAACAAACAGGCAGAATTATTTACCCTGCGCCACAGTTTTACAGCTGCATGCAGGATTCCACGCAAATCCGAAATATACATTTAGACTGATAGATTATAAGAAGTGCGTCAGCTGGTGACATCAATATATACGCAGCTAATTATAAATGCGTATTTTTTGTTAAACAGTGGACTTATTTGAAACCAACACACACACACACACACACACACACACACACACACACACACACACACGCATACACACGCGCGCGCCCGCGCGCGTTACACACGCTTATGCCTACACATGCACAAGATACAAACTTTTCTTGCTGTCTCATCCATGGCATAAAAACCCACACCGTTCATGCAGGATCTTACACCTCCATTTTTCCTGTCGCCTCCCAAGCACCAGCATTCCACAGGACACAGTCAGCATCAAGGCGTGACGTGGCAACCCACCAAAGGAGAAGCTGTACTGCCGCCGAGCGACTTCGATGGTGATCAGTAATGCCACACACAGGACACCATCTACAACCTCCACTTCTAATGACCGTGTTTACCTAGTCGGGACACAGCGTGAATAAGCACCCTACTCCAAAAGGCGCCACCATGACCATTCAACAACAGTTACCCTGATATCGAAGACGTTGATGCCAGCGCACCACGGTCGTGGAAAGAAGCCTGAAAGAGAGTCACCACGAGAGCACGGCGTGAAGGGCCACAGGATTTGAAACTGTTTGTAATGAAGTTCAATGAGGATGAAAATAAAAAGAGAAATGCTATGGAGTTCCTTTAGCATCAGTGACGACATGACAAGGCTGTGTCTATTATATAGTTAGGAACTTCGATGGACTCTCTCGGAGAGACATTTATTATCTAAATCGATCAAAATCACTACGTGATTCCAGTCCCCTCTCTCCAGCCCATGGCAACAAACAGCCGGTCGCAGAAAAAAAAAATCGCAACTACATGCCTCTGACGGTGACTGACCTCACAACCTCCCAGCCGGAAGATTGTATAACATAATGACATTTGACCTGTTTCAGAACATGGAGAACGTAAATGGAGATTGAAAAAAAAAAGTAAGTCAAAATCTAAAAACTGTGCATTATCAGGCAACTCAGCTGTAAATAAATCAGGCATTTTTTGTCATTAACTTAATGGACACAAATCATCTCTTTCATTTCTCACCTTTTGCCGTTAAATGCAGGACATTTCACAATATTGCCAAATTACCAAAACAACACAAAGAAACCTCTCATTAAATGAACCTCCTACTGCTTCCCCCCTCTCCTCTTTCCCCGGTCATATTTTGTTTTACATATAGTACAAATATCTTCGAAGAAAGATTCCGTTCTTTTACAGATTTTCTTTCAGATCTTTATCTTTATTTATACTGCGTTTACTTGTACTTATCCTCGTTTTTTTTTAAAAATCCGTTTTTGTTTTGTTTCGTTTTTTGACACTTTTAGTTGTACTATTCACAATCCAGTAGAAGATTACCTCCCTTTAATTGTTTCCTGAAACATTGTTTACATTACATTTTCCACCCAATAAAGACCCCTTTGACATTTTTCTGCAAACAATTCTGTCATTGTCTTCATAAGAGTCAGTTCCCATTGCAGACATTGTGATAAACATACGACAAAACCCCATGTGATGTACAAAAACATTGAATAACATGGCAGCTAACCCCTGACAGCAGCCTTCAAGTGGATAACACAAGGTTGCACTGTAGTGCCAGGCATTTCCCCCAACTGTGTACTGTCCAGTTCCAGTTAATGCAAATTCTTCATGTATCTGAAAAACAAACCCTGCCATTTGGGCAAACATACACTCTAGAGTGGATAGCTTAGAGTCCACTGTGTACAGCATGAACAATCTTCACAACAAAGTCGATACATTTCCACAACAACAGAAAAGCTGACCTGTCATAAACTGTGATCAGGAAAGAGGTGTTAAGGAGTTTCCAGACCAAAGATCAAAGATGGGAGAATGGTCCGCTGAGGCAGAAAACAACAGTTGACGAAAGTAAAGACGACAAAGTCAAAGAGAGTGCTAGGAAAACGGTTAACTACTGGCATTAATCTTCCAGAAGGACGGAGGGGGGGGGGGGGGGGGGGGGGCTTATATTTAGATAGTCATACTGTAAACAGAATGAATTTGAAAAAAAAAACTGATAAAGCTCCAACCAAAAAACGTTGAAAAACGAATCACAAGACAAAACACGACGCGTTTCGGTCTCTTGAATCAACGCCCATCTTGCGCCGAATTGGATGAAGATAAGTGATAGCTCGTTCATTTTCGTTGTCCTGAGTGTTGTGTATCTTGCCTGAAGAAGACCTAAGAGCTCGAAACGCGTCCTGTTTTGTCTTGTCATTTTTCAACGTTTTTGGGGCAGAGCTTTATAATTTTTTTTCACATTTGTTTAGATTTCCGCCTGCAGTCACCTCACCCTGCAAGCAGAACCGTTCAAACGACGAATACATTTCACAATCATTTCCCTAAATACTGGAAAGGAAGGTGAAAAAAAAAACCTTCTGAAAATGCTTGTAAGGAATGAAAAAGGGTGATAATAAAAGTGAAAGATATGTTGTTTACCAAGGATGTTTTAAATAAAAGTGAAAGATATGTTGTTTACCAAGGATGTTTTAAATAAAAGTGAAAGATATGTTGTTTACCAAGGATGTTTTACAGCATCATACGAGTCTCGCGTGCAGAAAATGTTTCAAACAATATGGTAAGAACAGCAGACGACAATCAGTAACTAATATCATCATCACTAAAAGTACAATAACATATTACGGACAGACCACCGTCACAATTTCTATGGTTTGTTACAAACAGGTAAATATAGTCTCCAACAAGTGTTGCTGGATGGTTCAGACCGACGCGTTTTCCTTTTGCTGTCGAACTTTTTCATAAATCATTCACAAGCTATTCATTTACCCCGTGACGTACATACTAACGACAGACGCGTGTTATTGTGCCTGCCTGTGTCAATGTTCCGGAAGAGTCCAGAAAGGTGCAGATTAAAAAAAGAATTCATAGCATCTATATGCGTTAGTCCATTACTTAATCCTTGGCTTCACAGTCTATAAAATCAAAAGACAAGAGTACGATGCTGCTCCTCAGGTGTGGCTCAACTATCTTTAATTTAAACATGTGTTTACAGATTTTCAATAAAACAGTCCTCATGTATCACTTTTGCGTCCAGTATTCTCATTCAAATTATATTCGTGGGATATTTTCTACGAAGCAGCCTGAATGATAAAAATTACGTTCACTTTCTGGACGAGTGAAAAACAAAAGAGTTATCGGCATTTTTTTTTTTATATGACAAACGTTTGAGCGAGCAAGCCTGTCAAGTAATTAGCTTGTTATAAACAAGCAAGAAAATATGAATCACAACTTTAAAAGTTAGTTTTGAAATGAAACGCGGGCTAGTGATCGGATACTTATATTATTGACGGACCAAAGTCTTTCAGCATCATCCATTACACAATCCCTGAATTTATCTTGTGCTTTTGACACCAAACGCTGAAAAAAAAAATCGTAACTGATAACATTCCGATGAAATGTGAGGCCGACACTGAAGCTGCTCTTATCCTGCTGAAACCACGCTGTTTTCATTCTGTAATACCTCTCCTTCTGTCTTCTTCCCTGTTCGTCGGCGAGAATTCCGAGGTTAACAATTTGAAAGACTTTTGCTTAAGTGACCTTTTAACCCTAGCGTTAAGGTAGCCGTATTCCGGCATCGTGGATGATGCCCAACATGATGCTAATGTACGTTTTTTTTTGTTTTTTTTTCTGTAACATCCATGCCACAGGAACGAAGGATGGCATGGGATTCATTACATAGTTTCTTTTCAATTTTATGTCTTCTCAATCGGGAGATCGGTTTAGTCCCGCTCGAACAACGGTTGACTGAGAGACGGGGAAGGAAGGTGGGAGTGGAATGTGTATGATGGTCCACTGAGTGTCCTCTAACTTGGCTGTCTAAGCGGGCACCAAACCCACAATTCTCTGATCAACAGAATAACGCTGTATCCAACCAAGCTCCTATTTTTGTGTGCAAGCATTAACTGGCACCCCCTTTCTTTAACTAACGCCAGAAGCGTGATGTCACTAAGGGTCACACAAACATCCTTCAGAAAACCACCAACTTCAGCACCACAGCCACACACAGCAACGGTAGCTGCTGCGCATGCCAGGCCGAACGCCAGACACTTCCGGCCTGTCCGGAACTGTCTTTCTTGCGCACTTGCTGGTAGCCAATGCTGATTCTGCTGAGCGGGGTGGGCGAGGTGGAGAGTTCGAGGTCATAGACGAGCAGCAGGGTGTGCGAGGTGCTGAGGTAGCGGCACTCCACGCTGTGGCTGGCGTACACACAGTTCACGCGCAGGGCGGCCGTGGCGTTGACGTCACTTCCGGCGTAGGCCCGGAGGCCGGACGTCATCCACGCTGTGGTGGTGCGGTTCTGCCCGACCTTCTCGTCCTCAAACAGGAAATCGGACACCAGCACCTCGGCGGCGTAAGCGTCAGCGTTGGCCACTGGACAGACAATGAATACTAACTGTTCATCCAATGTTGGTAATGCAAAAATAGTCCTTTACAGGAATCGAACTCAAAACCCCCTGCAATCCGATCGCACATACTAAACACCTGACCACAGCGGATTCTATCGAGTTTTGGACTTCTGCTGCTACTTGCACAACATCGCCACCTGCGGTATTGCTTCGGTCGCTTTGATTATTCTCTAGTGATAGTAGTGAAGATATTGGGTATTTTTTGGAATCGCTTACTTTGGTGTATTGATAGCAAACATGAACTGAATCTGCCAGGTCTGACTGCTCAGACTTTTTTTTTAAGCCTAGAGACCAGATGATACAGATACTCGCGATGATTTCTTCTTTTTTAAACTTTTTTTACTTGCTTTAAAGAAAATGGCAATAACAAATACACAAAAGAAATCATAATCATTATAAGTGAATCAAACATAAAGCTAGAAAAAAAGTAGAGAGAGAGAGAGAGAGAGAGAGAGAGAGAGAGAGAGAGAGAGAGAGAGGGAGTGGGGGAGTGAGAGAGAGAGAGAGATTAGATTGGGTTTGTGCGTGACTTCAAATGCTTTCAGTAACATGCTTTAAATCAAGTTTTGGATGTTGGACAAACAAGCTGTAAAACACAGTGGAGAGTACATGGGCAAACAAGACCTGTATCAACCATATGTAGTGTAACACACAAATATTAAATATTTGTTTACATGCTGTGTATGCTGATCATACAGAGAACAGATGGGCAAAGGATAATGATTGTCAGGCGAATCAAAAGAATTGACACAATCCGATATAATTGTTTATTATACGTATAACTGTATTTTGTAAAGTATATTATTGACTAATTAGTAGTCAGATAATAATGGTGTGTGTGTGTTATCCATTTGTTAGAGGAATTTGCCTGGTTTAGTAGCAAACAGGCGTTATATTGTTCGATTTTATATCTGAATTTTAATTTTTCCAGGAAAACAAATATCTGTGGATTTTGATTCACTAGTTTACAAGTGTACAAATAGTATTTTGCAAACAAAATTAAGAAAGAAAAGATGATGTCTGTAAAAATGTTACTGTCATAACCGACCAACACAAATGATTCTGTTAATCGTACATTCTTGCATTTATACACCTTTCTTTCATTAAATTAATGAGATTGTTCCAAAAAACCTGTACGATGTCACATTTCCAAAACATGTGATCAATACTATCCTTGTGCATTCCACAGAAATTACAAGTATCGTGATCAACTATTCCAATTTCCCTTAGGATAATGTTCGTACCTAGGCATCGATGTATAATCTTCAACTGAAACCATTCAAGCTTTACGTCATTTATTTTATGTATATAATGGAAGCACGATTTCCAGTCATGGACTGTTGAGAGCTTTAAGTCCCATTTGTAACAGTATTTTGGTCTCAGGTTATTTTCTACCAGTATATCATAGTACATTTTTGAGCCTTTGTTAATTGCAAATATGTTCCTAAAACAAAGTGATTCGTTTAGATATTTATTATCCTTGATCGTAATATTATACTTTTTTACGCAATCGTTTACTGCCGATGTATAACCAGCAAAAGTAACGAAGTCAATGTTCACATTATATTTTTCTTTGAACCGCATATGCGACAAAATCTTCCCATTATCATCAAAAAACTGTGCAAGATTGTAGATACCTTTGTTTGTAAGCTCTCTGGAAACAATAAATTTCTTCCCTACTTGAATTCGCTTATTGTAAAAAATCGGCTTGGCAAGAAGTTCAGCGGAATTCTTAGATGTACATTTATAATAGAAAACATTCATTGCCTCGAAGACATCCTTCCAAAAGTGATTGTATTTTGCAAAACTGGAGACAAACTCAGGACCAAATTTATTAATCAGAGGCCATTTTGGAAAGTTTTTCAACAAAATATGTTTCCATTTATGAGTTGATTTTTCCGCTTTCCTAATCCAAGACAGCTTTAAAGATAAAACAAATATCTTTAAGTCAGGAATACCAATGCCACCATTTTTAATACTTTTGTGTGAAATTTTGCGGCTAATTTTATCTGTCTTGTTATTCCAAACGAATTTGTAACAGATGCGTTGACATGTCTGAAAAAATATATCAGGTGGGTTCGGTAAAAGTAACCATAAATGAGTCAATTTTTAAGAAGAATTGATTTTAGCATGGCAACTCTGCCAAGAGGAGTTATCTGACGTTTTACCCATACTTTGAATAAATGCTTTATATCTGTCAATCTTTCCGAATAATTTGTGTTAATATATTCTCTAAGATCGTTCGGAAACCACATTCCAAGTATTTTAAATTTTGATGGATTCCAGTCCATTCCTAAATGTTCCATGTAACGGATTTCACTAGTTTTTCTGCTTCCCAACCAAATAGCGCTAGTTTTGCCTTTGTTCATATGGAGGCCTGACACACACCCAAACCGAGCAAGAACATCAATACACGTTTCAAAAGACTTTCTATCCCCTGCAAGTATGAATTCAGTGTCATCAGCGTATTGAGACAATTTATATTCAATGTTACTCATTCTGATCCCGTGAATATCTGGATTTTCTCTTACCATTCTGGCTAGCACCTCGACACAAAGTACAAACAAATAGGGGGATACGGGGTCTCCTTGTCTGCATCCTCTTTTAACTTCCAGCCAATCTGATTCCTGACCATTTACAATAACACAGGATTTTATATTGTTATAAAACACATTTATCCATCTGCATATATCTTCTTGAAAACCAAAAGCTTTTAATAACTTAAACATAAATTCCCAATTAATTGAGTCAAAAGCTTTTTCAAAATCTATGTTCAGTAATAATCCTGGTAAATTGTGTTTATCTAAGTAGGCTATTGTGTCATAGATTAATCTCAAATTATGTATCTATTTCTAATAAATCCTGTTTGGTCTTCATTAATAACATGTGGTAGTACATTTTTCAAACGATTAGCAATGCAAGAAGATCCAATTCTATAAATGACAATGATTTATTCTTTATTTACACACAGGTAACCCACTAAATCAGCCTTTGACGCACTGTCTGAGGTATGAAAGTGATCGGTTGTAATACCAGTGACCGCTGTACATACTCGGAATTCGTGAATACTGAACTCAGCCGAAAGGGTATACTGTTTTGGCAAGATGTGAACAAAACGTAAGACAACGTATTTTGTTCAAAGAAAACTGTCCTTCGTTATAAAGAAAAAAACAACAACAAGATTTTGTCAAGTGATAGTAGCACAGTCCTATCCTTTATAAGTGTAATCGTGTTCACCACAGTGCCGCATAACCCTGCATCTGCGAAAGCGAACTGATGGGCGCATGCATGAGAGAGAGAGAGAGAGAGAGGAGAGAGAGAGAGAGAGAGAGAGAGAGAGAGAGAGAGAGAGAGAGACAGACAGACAGACAAAGCGACGGAGAAGAGAGACAGAGAGACGTGGAAGGGGAGAGAGAGAGAGAGAGAGAGAGAGAGAGGAGAGAGAGAGAGAGAGAGAGAGAGAGAAGAGAGAGATTTATCCATTTACATGGTGAAAAAGGGTTGGATATTAGCCAATTCCTCTTTCTGCCCACAAGCCTCCCTTGACGATTTACTGAACGGCATTTGCGCTTGGTCGGTTCAAAGGTGGGGTTCGTATTTTTCTAAAGGGTTTTTATTCCATCAGCATTTATACTGCATTCCTGCATATTGAGTCTAGCATTGGAAAACCTCCTCAGCGTGCGTGTGCTCGCGAATGTCAGTGTGTGTGTGTGTGTGTGTGTGTGTGTGTGTGTGTGTGTGTGTGTGTGTGTGTGTGTGTGCGCGTGCCTGTGTATGTGTGCGTGTGCGTTGTACGTGTCTGTGCATACATGTACGTTCGTGTGTGCGTGTGCATGTCTGTGTAGAGGTGGTGAAGGTGAGGGGGGAGGGGGAGCGGGCGGGGGAGGAGTGGGGAAATGGAGCTAGTAGGGAGGAGGAAGTAGCGGCCCACAGATAGCAGGAAGGGTGCGAGGGAGAGAAGGGTCCGTGCGTGTCTGGTAGAAAGAAGATTGATTGGGTAGGATGAATAAGGCGTTGGGAAGGGAGGGGGTGGGTAGAGGGGTGGGGGTGGGGGTGGGGGGCTGTGGAGGGGGTGATGTTTGGTGGTGATAGTCGTTATCCAAGTTTCATAGTCGTTATCCAAGTTTCATTCTGTGCAGGGGATAGGATGCATGGCCAATTATGACACACAAGCCACAATGTCGTTGTGTTTTTCCTTCTTCCTAAAGGAAAGAAGTTCTGCAGCCAACTATTAAAGATCAGCCGGTTTTAAAGAGCATGTTGATATTACCATCATCGTCTGTACATCTAATGGGCATTCCATGCACTGGCTACAGTTCACAGCCCTTGTACAAAAAGCGAGCAATTGTGGCGATATTCAAAATGGCTTCAACATATCGATCATGCCGATAGTCATGACGACAATAATTGTGGGTTATCATTGAACGGGGTATTGTTCATCTTGTGATGGTGGTTGTGGAGCTGATGATGATGATAATGATGTTGTTGATGATAAAGACGACGACGACGACGACGACGATGATGATGATGATGATGATGATGATGACGATGATGATGATGATAAGCTGCGGAGAGATACAGTCACGTGCGCGAATGTGGTCAGGAAATCTGATCAACATCCAAACAAGCATCTATGAAGTGGATGAAATTGCACTGTGTGGTTCAGATCTCCCCATTCGAGTCCATAGCACCCCCCACAAGTCTGGGACCGATTCCCACGATCTACGAAGACTTGCCACCGACAGTACGGGAACCTACGACCTCCCTGCCCACGACCGGTCCGGTGCACAGAGCCATTTCATTTCTTACAGTTGGTTGCAGCCCAGTGGAAACTCGTCTCGCCAGGGGGAGTGAACTTCCACACAATATCCAGCAGTGGCATGCCACTTATGAAACAGCAACATCCGCTTCAATTAAAGTCCTCCCCCATACCCGTCTTTTCAGCTCCCCTCCTTCATCAACTGGCCCACCTTGTGTTTCCCCATCTTCCCCATCCCCATCGCCTCCCTCCGTGTTGTCTATTTCCCATTCCTACCTGCTTGTTGGGGGCGTGTTCCATTTTGATATAGAGGTGCCGCTGCATGAACCTGACTGGCCTCTAGTTACCTGCTCAGCTGTCACCCTGTGTTGTAACATGATTTTGTAGTTTTCACTGCATTTTGTGCTTGCCTTGTTGCTACACCCGTAGATGATACAGTTCTCGGAACAGAGAGTGTCTCAGGAAACACCTATTTCCTTAATATGAATATTGCGCTGCAGTTTAATCGTCTTGTTAATTAGTACTGTTCGTCCAATGCAAAACATCAAAGTATTTGTCCCGGAAGAATGAAAACATTGAATAGAAAAAACACTTTGTCTGGACAGAATTAAAATCACGAGCTGATGCACGCTTTGGCAGCTTAACGTCATCCAGGTATCTTTACACGTCGTGGAAATCGCATTCATGATGATGTTATTTGAGTGTGACAAGCTGAACAGAACAGCCACCAACACTAAACCCAAAGACGCGCCACACACAACTCTACGATTATAGTTATTGTGATCATCAACGATGATGATGATGATGATGATGATGGTGATGATGATTCAACTTTCTTCACGGGTTTGTTTATATTTGCCTTTCTGGTTCTTGTTCTCAACCGTTCTGGTCGTTGACGGTTTAACTGGTTTCAACAAAATAACCGGACACTTTTCAAACGATCCAAGATGCCATAACAGAGCTCATGAAATGTTTTATTTGGCTAAGATGAAAACGTCATGACAGATAAAATGTTCCATGACATTTTGATATGGAAGACGACCTATATCAGTTTTATAAACTAATAAAATGGACAAATCTATACCAATAGCATCCGGTTTTCCGTCTGTAAATATCATTCTTCGTCACTGAACAACGCACAGCTATACTAAACGTGTTACATCCCATTTTAAGACTGGATGGAACCGAACTCAAACTTTTAAAAGATAATTACATCCAAAATATTTCAAATTAAATTCCTAGCAACCTTTTGGAAGTGTTTCTGATGTATTACGACATTTCTTCTGTGCTGTTGTAATACCTGCTGTACAGATTGCATCTGTTAACTGACTTTAGTCATTTTAATCTTGAAACAAACTTCTGCTTATTCAGTCGATGCATAATTACATCTTCCCTTGCTTGATTTACCATAAATCATAAACTTACCTTACTCGGTTTTATTCAGTTGTATTTCAGAAATAACAATCTTTATTTAACCTATATGGTACAAGGTTTGCGTACAGTAACACTTGTCATGTCTGCTTTCAGTATATGAAGCAATCCTTGTGGGTGATTGAAAATTGCAAGTTAAAAAGTCCATTCTGTCACACTGACATATCGCGGACAATACAACCCGCAGACTTGCGGCCGATACAATTTAGCGACGTCGTGAACCTATGGCTGGAGAGGTATTAACAATACTTACCATTCTGCCCAATGTTATCACCTTAATCTTTTACTTCATGAAAAAAATGCGTCGTTAAAATTTATACACACTTGCACGCGCAAACACGCGAACACACACGCACGGGAATCTGAGACTGTTTGATTACACACACTGACGTTGTTTCCACGTTAATGCAAAGAAAGCATTACGTCACTCACCCTGTGAGGAGGGGGCAATCAGCCAACGGCAGTCAGGGGCGGTGTAGTCCAGGTGCGACCTGTGGTCAGTCATGTCCACCATGACGTTGTGGTGCTCGTTAACGAACGACTCCAGCTGGGCAGGGTGACCCTGGCAGGCCGTCATCTTGGGCACGCTCTTGTAGAACAGACTCACCCTCCTGCTGGACGGTGCGCTGAGGTGGAGCTCAAGGTCCACGCTGGGCCTGGTGCTCCACACGGGGAAGGTGTCGTTGTCCATCTCGCATAGGTCGATCCTCCGGACGGTGGAGCCCAGGTCCAGGTGCAGGTAGTCGCCATCATTGCAGGGCTGCTGGACAGTCACTCGCGTCAGCATGATGACGTTGTAGGTGAAGTTGGTGAACACGGTCCACTGGCACGGTCTGGGCGTCTGTCCAGCTTTCAGCACGCCGTACACAACGTTCTCCGTCAGGTCTGATTTCACGTGCAGCCGTTCTCGGGGGCAGGTGTCTATCGCAGAATACGATATCTGGAATTCTGGAGCGCCCGTGGTAGGACCTGACTGAAAGTCGACCAGAACGGACCTGGCGAACGAGGCGAAGAACTGAGGGCGGGAGTCATCGCAGAGGGTGAAGTCCTCGGTCTGGCCGCCGCCTTGGAAGCGGATAGAGTCATCCTGGACGCACGACCCTGGAACGGTGGTCCTGTCCAAGACCGTCACCCTTAGTCGAATCATGTCGGTGGAGGAGTCTGGGGTTGAGAACCCCCACCGGCAATGCATTCTGTTGGGGAGCCTGAGGTTGGAGGTGAACCAGCGAGATCCCAGCGTGATCATCTTCTCTGAGGAGTCGACCATGATCTCGTGGTAGTCTTTGAAGCAGTCCTGGGACCAGTCCACGGTGATGTACTTCAACAGAGTGGGGTTGGACGCTGGCCGGAATGCATAATTCTTGAGTGTGATCAGCGTGTCGAAGTCGCCCAGCCTGCTGGACCGCCTGTTGTGGGCCTCATCCCTGTACTCCGTGGGCTCCCTGCAGATGTTGTACGTCGTCTGCACGTCTTCCCCGAAGGAATACTCATCCCACATCGTCAGGGAGGCCGGTCCGGACTCGCCACACACGATGTCATGTGCCAAGGAATGGCGGCCTTCCTGCTCGAAGAACATCACCGTGCTCTTGCTGTTGTTGAGGAACCCCGTGATGATCCAGGAGCAGTCGACCCGGCTGGTGTTCTGCGGGAAGTAGACCTTGATGTGCGCGAGGCTGCGCAGGTCGTGAGACTCGGGCAGGGTGCAGAGGTCTCCACAGCTGATGTTGTAGGTGACCTCTGTGTAATCGTCAAAGTAATGCTCGCGCTCTCCAATGAACGCCTGAGTACTGAAAACACAAACCAGAGAATAATGTATCGCTATGTCATGTCTACGAGTAGTGTGTTTTCCTTTATGCGATATGCATGAATAATACAGACAAAAGAGGCGGAACGGACTGTCACACACGTAAACGTAGATTAAGAAAAAAAAGACATCCGTTTCTCTTTGCGTTCGTTGCAACTGACCATACACGGCTCTTTCAGAGATGAGAATCCTGTCCGATGTGATTGTGGTGATGTCGAGGAGAGGATGAAGGAGAGTGGGACGGGTGGAGGGAAGGAGGGGGGCGGGGTCCTTTCAGTTGAAATAGCATCCCGTCTTCTGGAAAACTGTGCAGTACGTTTCCCCTTTCTGTCACTGTTTCTGATTGCCCCCTCGGCCCCCTCCCCCGTCCTCCTTTCCCCGTCTTTTTCTTTTTTCTTTTTTTTTTTTTTTAAAGCTTTCTTTACAGTAATCTTTCTGTGTCGAGTTCGTTGTCATAATGGTTACAGAGTTTGCCTGTGGAGCTGACGAATGAGAATTTCAACTGCTCGTGGTATCGGATGTTTACGGCTTGAAACATTCCACTATCCTTCCAGCAGCAACTGAGGAATGAGACAGACAAGTTCCAGGGTCTTCGATGATGCCATGCATTCCCCTCCCCCCACCACACGCACACACACAGTGAATCTCTAGCAATTCACTGCCCCTACGGCCTGAGGTTATGAGACATTAACTTTTGATTATTGTTTCTGACTTGAATTTTCTGCCCTTGCGTCTCATTCATCTCCACTTCTTCTGGAAAGTCTACACTTTTCTCTTGCTACAGTGACACGGCAGCTTTTCTGATGTAGCCTACGACATGCTAGTGACACTGACTGCGCAGCTGGAAACCGGCTGGACTGTAAGGGATGTGACTTAACACTACTTTCAGGCCCTTCTGTTGACCCAGTACGAATCTTGGAAGAGAGAGAGAGAGAGAGAGAGAGAGAGAGGAGAGAGAGAGAGAGAGAGAGAGAGAGAGAATATGAATACGGGAAGGGTCATGATCAAGACCTGACCTGGAATACAACCTCTCTCCCACTCTCTGTCTCTCATACACACACACACACACACACACACACACACACACACACACACACACTCCTGTCTCAGTTCCCCTCTTTATCAATCCAAAACGGACCGACTCAGGACAATACACGTTCTTGTCCACAACAATCATGTCTTCCCTATCTCCCACACAACTGCCTAATGGGTCCCACCACCAAACAAAGGAGGGAGTGTGACCTTTTCACCTGACGTCCTGTCTTACAACGGAGCACATACCGATAGTGCATGAATGACAGGCCGTGCACACAGCACTCTCACAGTCTGGTGTACAACGGAACATGGGAAACCGAAGACCTCTGCCAACGTCGAACAATACCTCCCTCTCTCCTGTGAATACCTTTTCGCTCACGGGGTGAAAAAAGGTTGACATCTATCCATACCGCCTCTTACAAGTTCTTAGATATCATACCATCTAAACGCCTTTTTTTCCAATCAGATCCATGTATTTTTTTAAGAGGGAGTCGGGGTGGGGTGTGATTTCTTGCAAAGTGGAAACAAATTTTATTATTTGTGTATGCAGGTTCTCTTTAGTAAATATTGAAAATTCTTGTACAGGATGAGAAGGAGGTTTTTTTTGTGCCTATATTTGATAAAGGAAAAACAAACAGATCTCAACTGAACACTGTTCCAAAAACTGAACCCATCTGTAAAACACTGTCAGTGGTTTGAATATTTTATGTGCACGCGATATTTCTCTTCAGAAACCAGTGTCAATGTGTCGGAACTTAACGGTGTCTTTAACACCGGTTATCTCCCATGTCTTTCTCGCCGTTCAATCTTCGTAGAATCGACTCAAATGTATTAACTCCACCCCCACCCACCCCCTCCACTCCTCTCCGTCAGTATCGGATGTTACATTCACAATCTTGTTAACTTTGCATATCCTAGCATTTTTCTCCATTCAAGCCACCATACTACAAGTCAGGAAAAAATGGCCACCGTTTCTCAACATGCCAGTGCAAGCGTGATAGTTTCTTCAGCAGAGCCACCACAAAGTGGCTCCCTAAAGTCTCTTTGAAAATTAGAAAAAACCCGTCAACCTGCCTTTAAAATACCTTTGATAGCTCACGTCAGGTAACAAGACGTTCTTTGTATGGTTCCTTGGGGGAGGAGGTGAGGGGGGTAGAGGGCGGTGATGGTGGTGGTGGTAGTGGTGGTTAGTTTGTCTCCACACTGGGAGATTCAACTTCTGTCGGTACCTTACCATTTTTTTTTCCTTTTTGCATTGAAATGTACAGACACAACATCACCTCTTCAGCTCTCTTTGCCTCTCTTCTTCCTTCTCTCTCTCTCTCTCTTCTTTTCCCGCTTACTGTCTGAATACTTGAGTACATCTCTTCATTTCATCTCATAGACTATGCGAGTCTTTCTTTCTCTCCCACCCTGTTCCCCTCCCCCCCCCCCCCTTAGAGTTAAGCGTTGTTTGTCTTATTCATGTCTTTCTCCCTTCATTGCTGTAAGTAATATTTTTATTCCTCTAGTTAATGCGTCGTCCTTTCCACTGCCACTGCTACGTATCCACTACGATCATACTGTACTGAAGTGAAAAAAAACACCTTCAACTGGTGAAATAGCCATGGCAGTAGACCCAACCAGCGAGGG
>CM065727.1:68008569-68016069 GCA_033310375.1 Conus canariensis
TTTTTAAGATTTGTTCAGAACGCCTATCTTGCACCGAATCGGACGAGAGAAGTGACGGCTCGTTCTTCATTTTCGTTGTCCTGAGTGTGTGTGTGTGTGTGTGTGTGTGTGTGTGTGTGTGTGTGTGTGTGTGTGTGTGTGTGTTTTGTATCTTGCTTGAAGTAGACCTAAGAGGTCGAAACGCGTCGTGTTTTGTCTTGTGATTCGTTTGTTCACGTTTGGCGGAGATGAGGTTTGACTGAACCGGTAAGCCCAGGGAGGCAGGCGACAGCCCCAGGACCGAGGTGTACTGTACACCTACCAGGTGGTGAAGGCCTCCAGGTGGTGGACACTGGCCACGATCACCAGCAGGAGGAGAGCGAGAGGCGCTGGATTCTGATGGCCCCTCATTCTGTGTGGGAATGCACGTGAGGCCTGCAACACAGATGTGACGCACGTCAGACCCGTTACGGATAAATTATGCATGTTACACCTGTAACACATACATAATACATGTTAGACATGTACCACACATCAAACACGTGCATAAACAAACATACACACATTCTTAAAACAATCCCAACTACAACAAAAACAGCAACGATATTAGTAACAATTTAAACACCAGCAATAATACTGATAACATGAACAAACATTTAAATACAGAAAAGAGAGAGAGCAGAGAAGCAGCGAACAAACACAACAACGTGCAAAGGAGCGCTAATCCAGCAGAACACAAAACAGACAAATGACTTTTCGACAAATACATATCTTCTGACGTCACAACTAATACATTTAAAGAACAAGCACAAAATATTACTCCTCAGGTACGAGTCCGCTGGAGAAAAGAAATGTAATCACACACGCGCGCGCGCGCACGCGCACCCACACACGCACAGAGAGAGAGAGAGAGAGAGAGAGAGAGAGAGAGAGAGAGAGAGAGAGAGAGAGAGAACATAGGACAGGTCAGAAACAGAGAACCACTCAACAGAAGAAAGGAGTGGGGAAGAAAGAATAGTGCACAGAGGGGGTGGAGGTGGTGAAGAAGAGGAGTAGGGGCGCGCGCGCGCGCGCACACACACACACACACACACACACAGAGAGAGAGAGAGAGAGAGAGAGACAGACAGACAGACAGACAGACCGGATACTAAGTGAGCTGAATCCAAAGAACACCCGGTAAGCGTCAGCGTTGGCATCAACGTGGATGAGATTCACGCAAATACACAATGAATTTACAGTGTTGTTTTCTCTCCCTCTCTCTCATGCATTCCCAATTCTTTTTCTCTCTCTCTCTCTCTTGTGTGTGTGTGTGTGTGTGTGTGTGTGTGTGTGTGTGTGTGTGTGTGTGTGTGTGTGAGAGAGAGAGAGAGAGAGAGAGAGACAGACAGAGACAGAGAGACAGAGAGATACGCACCATTCACTGGGGCAGAAAGAAAGCGACGTGTGAAGAGCTCCGTTTTACATCATCTTTTTTCATGTTTGTCGTCTAATCCAACACAACTCACAGTCCAAGAAATTGACACGAATACATTTCATGTATAGGGAATACTGTATCCTTCTGCATCTCACCCTCTCTCTTGTCCCTCTGTCTACATCAGGTATGTTGAAAGGGTCAGTCACCTACAGCGTCCAACCAAGATCTGACCCAGCAGAAAGTGTCCCACCACAGCACCGAAAGGTGAAGGGAGAAAACAGAACTCCCAGCAACCCTCCCACCAAACAGTAACCCTCCCACCTGACAGAGGAGGAAAAAAGGGGCACAAGAAGAGCTAGAGAGGGGGGTACAAGGAGGTGGGTGAGGGATGACAGATTTCATACTGAGGGACACAGACAGAGGGAACATGAGAAACTAACAGAAACAGACGATAATTATTGGCTGTTGGAAATGTATTTCTATCAAGGTCTTGGACTGTGAGCTGTGCCAGAATAAACACAAACATGAAAAAAAAAAAAAAACGTAAAAGGGAGTTCTTCACACACAGCTGGGATTTTTTCTGCTCCAGTGAATGGTGCGCATTAATCTCCCTCCCTCCCTCCCTCTCTCTCTCTTCCAAAGAACGGAGAAAAAGGAATTAGGAATAAGTGAGTAAGAGAGAGAGAGAGAGAGAGAGGAGAGAGAGAGAGAGAGAGAGAGAGAGAGAGAGTGCGTGCGTGTGTGCATGTGTGCGCGTGCGTGTGTGAGCGCGCGTGTGAGTGCGTGACACAGAGAGAGAGACAGAGAGAGAGAGAGAGAGAGAGGGGGGGGGAGAGAGAGAGAGGGTGAGAGGGTGAGGATGGAGGGGAAGGGGGTGGGCTTGGTGAAGAGTCGACTGAATCTACTCCGGCGGAAGGAACGCGTAGCAAAGTGTATGTGCGGAACAGCAATGTGATGAGATTAAAACATACACCGTGCCACTGTGCATAAGGAACCTTAGTGTGTCAAACGCCAAAGGGAGAAAAGGTCAGTCACCTCCAGCGAGAAATTTCTGACCCAGGGATACGTATTAGCCCAACCATACCAATGAGGGCGAGAGGGGAACTGAAGAACTGTGAGATAAAAAACATCAGATGCAGTTAGTATGGACATAGCCGCAACGCTGTCCCTAAAAAGGTAAAAAAATTAATGAACAAAATATGGGGGAGGGGAGAGAGAGAGAGAGAGGAGAGAGAGAGAGAGAGAGAGAGAGAGACGGGGAGGGGGGGGGGCTTGGAGAGATAAAGGAACACAGAGAGGCAAAGAGAGACAGACAACCAAGTTAAGAAATCTATTCAGACATAGTTTTTTTTAATAGAACAGGTTGTGCTAGAATGGACATAAACATATGCAAGACTCAACGTTAATCAAAGGGATGTGGTCATCATGCCATTCGTGGACAGGGTTTTTCTTTTTCCCACTCAAGCGAATGGCGCCTATGACTTTCTCCCTGAGCATCATCACCCAAATACACGCCACAAAGTATGAGCACGCATAGCCAACATATGCACACACCTTCGTACACACACAATCATGCACACGCGCGCACACACATGTTGGTCTCTGCGGTCTCACACATCAACACTCTGCCAGGCATTGCGTAGCTCCCTCCTCACCCGTCCCCTCGTTTCCCTTCTCCTCCTTCCACCCTCGTCCGCCCCTCCACTACCCTCTCTCTCTCTCTCTCTCTTTCCCTCCCTGCTGCTGTACAAGGTTTCTGAGCTGTCCTCACTGCTCCACTTCTTTAATTATTCTTCACTACCATTTCGCTATCCACACACACACACACACTCTCTCTCTCTCTCTCTCTCTCACACACACACCCCTCATTCAGGAGGATATTTTGCACACGTACACACATACACGGTTCTAGTGTGCCACGTCCCTGGTACTATCGCGGAGCAACTTACCTTTAGGTCAGGTCAGTCGTCACGGCTGAGTGACCCGCCAGCATTACGTGTGCAGAAAGAGTCGAAGCTCGCGTCTTACCCGCCCGCACTGATCCTCCCAACTCACACCCTCGTCCTCCCTCCCACTCTCTCTTTCCCTCCTGTACGGTGTCTCTGAGCTGGCCTCACTGCTCCACGTTTGTTTTAACTACACGACCATTCCGTCTTCGACAGCCACCTGGGCAATGTTGCTTAAAGCATTTAGGTCTGCTGTGTGTGAGGCTTGGTCAATTCACTGGCCTGTTTCGTTTTGGAATGAAAGAAGCGTTGCTCAGCCACCTCGGTTTGACTGATGTGTGTATGTACGTACGTTGGCCTTCTCCCCCCATTAACACTGCGGTCTGTTTAATCTCAATGATAATGTGTATAAAATATGGGTGGAAACTCACTGTACATGTGTATATCTGTCTTTCCACACACACACATACAGAGAGAGAGAGCGAGAGCGAGAGAGAGAGAGAGAGAGCAAAGATAGTGCCCCCTACGGATCTTTGCAGACAGACAGACAGACATGGAGAGAGGCGGGCACATACAGCACCCCTTCCTCCCATCTTCACACTCAGCACCTACCCATCCACACGCACACACAAACACACTGACATCCACAGAGAGCACCCACACAATCTGAGGTGTACGTCAAGACATACAGAGTTTCATCTTCAATGGTGCGTCACTGCCTGGTGAGACTATTCCATGCCGCCAAACCCTGAGACCGCAGTGCGCAGAGTTACAGCTATTTGATACATAAATGGATGAAAGAAATGGACAGATTTGTGAGGGTTTCATGTGCATGACTCCGCAGATGCCTGACCTACGCATAATGCGCTGATCTGGCCTTGAATATCTGGATAACATATGCTGCACTGCTACTATACGTGTGTGTGTGTGTGTGTGTGTGTGTGTGTGTGTGTGTGTGTGTGCGTTGGTGCGTGCGTGCGTGCGTGCGTGCGTGCGTGTGCGTGCGTGCGTGCGTGCGTGTGTGTGTGCGCACGTATGTACATGAATTTGCATGCGCGTGGGAGTGTACGCGGCGTATACGTGCATGAGTGCGTGTGCGTATGCGTGTGCTTGCGTATGCTTATTTATACGTATACACATATGCATATTTACATCTATGTATAGGGATACATGTGGGGAATGGCTGTTTTGCGGATGGCAACTGAAGTCACGACTGATTTAATAAAAAGAAATATAAAAGATAAATCACTGAGATGAAATAAAACTTAATAGATAATGATGATAATGGAATGAAGTAAAGAAAACTAAATAAATAAATGAACGATGATGACGACCATGATGATGATGATGATAATATAAACTGATAAAACAGCAACAACAACAACAATGATAATATAATAATAATAATAATAATAATAATAATAATAATGATGATGATGATGATGATGGTGATGATGATGAAGATGCTACTACTACTATTACAAACAATCGCCACACACTGATACAGTCGTCCACAGCTTTACAAGGTCCCGTATACATTGATATAGATATCACACACACACACACACACACACACACACACACACACACACACACACACACCAACACATGTTGGTCCACATTTAAGCGCACAAAAATAATTCAACCTAGAAGTTCGTGGTGTTATTTTAAGCTAACAGTTCATAGATCGCTCTTGTGCCGACTGTTTATATGCTGGGTTTTTTTTTTTACACTTCCGTACGGAACGGATTCTGAATTGCAGGCACTGCAACTGGTTACTGTTTTCTAACTGCATCTGAACTGAAAGCTACCGAGCAGTGCGGAACCTGGCAGTCGGACTCAAACTGCAGAGGCAAACAAACGAACAAAGAAACAAATAAGCAAACAAAACATTGAAAGAGCCGAGTACTTGCTTGGACTATGAGTACAGAAAACGCCCTCGCTGACGTAGCTTCTTTTAAGCTAAGCGCACAGTACACATGAGAGCTCTGTTTGCTGCTTTCATCTGAAAGACTAGAACTCAGACCACCAATGGCAGTTTAGTGTGGAAAGTTCGGCACGTGGAGAGGAGGAGGGGAGAATAAGTGGGAAACCAGCCTTACACGAGAATCAAACCATGAACCCGCGGTTCTCTGCCTTTTCAGGCCAGTGTGTTATCTAAGATAACATCTTTGTCGTTAATCTCACCACTCAGCCCAATACTGGTACAGACTTTGATTTGTGAACATGTTCTATAGGGCCTGGGGCGTAGCCTACTTGTCTCAAAAAGCTGACGTATTTCAAGGACTGCCATAATGGTGCCTTTTCAAACTGCTGCAAGTCGTAAGCTAGCGTGTCTGACTGGGCACAGCGTAGACCACCACCATGGCGTTCTTGAACACATCGCCGGGGTTCCCAACTAAAGAAGCACTCATACAGTAAAAGCCAACTGCCTTGCGAGAGACAAGATTCTGACGGTTCGTCAAACCGATCAGTGGACATTGCAGTTTTTTGTTCATGCAGTATAAAAATGTCTGAACATAATTACATAGAGAAATACCCTGTTTGGCCTCTATCCCTTGAAAATGATATTTACCTTATCTGTATAGGAAATTAGAAACTGGACTATCAGAAGCCAGACCGTTTGACCTTTGTTTTTCATTTGTGTTTCTTTGAACTTATATGTTGGGCTAGGTGATTTGACAAACTCTGTAAACTTTCTTCCGACTGGTTTGAAGGGAAATCTTAAATGAGGCAGGGGATATTAAACAGTAAAAAATGAACTTGTGCAGTAACTCTTGCTCTCATGATGAAATAGATACACGCCCATTAATTTCAAAATATTGCTGCTTACGACACGGAATTGCTAGCAGAGCAACGCAGAGCAACGCAGAGCACACAGAACAAACAAGGAAAGGCGAGTCGGTGACGAAAGCAGCGTTCCTTTCAAATCATGGGCGAGTATTTTTTTCATCATGGCAGCGAGATTTACCGTACTTGTCCACTACTTTCCTTCGATTGGTAGAAAAAAAACACTGTCAGTGTTCACGTGTTCCTGTTGGACTTCTTTCGAGTGAGGCACTCACTGCATGGCAATGGGAAAGTGGGCAGTGCAAAGTGGATCACTGCTGACCTGGCCATTTTACTCCGGTAATGTATCGATCGACCAGCGTGTAACCAGGCAATCATGCACCTCACCATTGACCGGTGACATATTGATCGACGGGAATGTCTGACAGCAGCAGTCTAATCGACGAACAGCGCATGGTGAAGCCTGTCAGACCAGGAAGAACAAGACCGTTTGGAGTGGGCGAGATAGGAAGAACAAGACCGTTTGGAGTGGGCGAGATAGGAAGAACAAGACCGTTTGGAGTGGGCGAGATAGGAAGAACAAGACCGTTTGGAGTGGGTGAGATAGGAGATGCACTACATACAGGGAACAGTTTTCTCTGTTCTTGCCCCCGATACCTGATGCGGCATGGCATACAGCTGTAATCCGGCAGTGACAGCGAAACGAACGCACACTGTCATACGATGACACATATATGGACACATGCCCCCCCCCCCTCCCCCCATCACACACACACGCGCGCGCGCGCACACACACACACACAAACACGCGCGCGCGCACACACACACACACACACACGCAACTGTCGTGTACAATTCATTCTGACTGAAGCCTAGCATGGTGGTAAGGCGAGAACTCGTCCACTGTAAATGTAATGTAATGTAATGTAATGTAATGTAAAAGGATATTTATTGAGCGCTTTACCTCGCGAGAGCCCAAAGCGCATATTACAGAAAAACATGATAAAATTATAATTCTAATTCAAAGCGCGTGCGCGCGCGCCGCGCGCGCGCGCGCACACACACACACACACACCGCCGAAAAAAAACTCACACACGCAGACAGACACACGAGCGCGTTCAACATCAGCAAACACGCGCACAGTGGTAAGTGGATATCATTAATCAGTCCGAGGGGAAAGATGTGTCTTTTGGGAGGTTTTAAAAGTCTCTAAAGAGTCCGTGTTACGCAGAGAAGAAGGGAGACTATTCCACAGAGCAGGTGCCTGGTAAGTGAAAGATCGTTGGCCTGAAGTTTTCAGGCGAGCGGAGGGAAGCCGAAGCAGACTAGAATCGGTGGATGAGCGTAAGCTGCGAGGCGGAACATAG
>CM065727.1:68023569-68031069 GCA_033310375.1 Conus canariensis
TGACTGAAAGAGACTGGGATTCAACGAATGGAGGACAAAAAAAGGAAAGATAGATTTCCTTTCGTTTTTCTTTTTCTTTTTTTTTTTCTCCCCCTTTTTTACTTCTTTCTTTTTCTTTTTCTTTTTTTTTCTCCCCCTTTTTCTTCTTTCTTTTTTTCATTTTTTTAAAAAAATATCAACCATTAATACAAAAATATGAATGAAAAACTATATTGAAGACATATTTCAAAGGATCTACGAGCCAATCTGTCATTCTGCAATAGGAAACAGGTGCTGTGCTTGCACTGCCTGTCGTTTTCTTTCTCTCACCTTCCATAGCGCATTCCGCTGCTCCCCACTGCAGTCCAGATTGGCTCCTAACACGTTCCAATCCCGGTGGCTGCCAGCGTAAAAATATGTTCGCTGCCTATCCTAAGGTGTCGTCGTGCGGGGGAGTGCATCTATTCTCGCCCAGCTTGATATAGTATTACACTCCCCAAGCTCAATCCTCCCTTTGCTCAGTACTCCCTCCGCTCAACACTCCCCTTACTTGTCGCTGCTCGCTACTCCCCCAGCTCGATATTGCCCCTGTTCAATATTCCCCTGCTTAACATTCCACCTGTTCAATATTCCTTCCGCTTAACATTTCCCCTGTGCAATATTCCCATTGTCCAATATTCCCCCCTGCTCGATATTCCCCCTGTTCAATATTCCCCCTGCTTAATATACCCCTTGCTTGACATCCCCCCTCCCCTGTCCAATATTCCCCCTGCTCGATATTCCTTCTGTCCAATATTCCTCTTGCTCGATATTCCACCCGTCCAATATTCGACCTGTCCAATATCCCCCCCCCCCCCTCCCGTCTAATATTCGCCCTGTCCAATATTCTCCTGTCCAATATTCGCCCTGCTCAACATTCCCCCTGTCCAATATTCACCCTGTCCAATATTCACCCTGTCCAATATTCCCCTGCTCGACATTCCCCCTGTCCAATATTCCCCCTGCTGACATTCCCCCTGTCCAATATTCCCCCTGCTGACATTCCCCCTGTCCGATATTCCCCTGCTGACATTCCCCCTGTCCAATATTCCCCCTGCTCGATATTCCCCCGGTCCAATATTCCCCCTGCTCGACATTCTCCCTCTCCAATATTTCCCCTTCTCGACATTCCCCCGGTCCAATAATTCCCCTGCTCGCATTCCCTCGTCCAATATTCCCCCTGTCCAATATTTCCCCTGTCAATATTGCCACTGCTCGGTATTCCCCCTGTCCAATATTCCCCCTGTCCAATGTTCCCCCGGTCCAATATTCCCCCTGTCCAATATTCCCCCTGCTCGACATTCCCGCTGTCCAATATTCCCCCTGTCCAATATTCCCCGGTCCAATATTCCCCTGTCCAATATTCCCCCTGCTCGACATTCCCCGGTCCAATATTCCCCCTGTCCAATATTCCCCTGCTCGACATTCCCCCTGTCCAATATTACGCCTGTCCAATATTCCCCCTGTCCAATATTCCCCCTGCTCGACATTCCCCTATCCAATATTCCCTCTGTCCAATATCCCCCTGCCCAATATTCCCCTGTCCAATATTCCCCTGCTCGACATTCCCCCTGTCCAATATTCCCTCTGTCCAATATCCCCCCTGTCCAATATTCCCCCTGTCCAATATTCCCCCTGCTCGACATTCCCCCCATCCAATATTCCCCCTGAACAATATTCCCCTGCTCGACATTCCCCCTATCCAATATTCCCTCTGTCCAATATCCCCCTGTCCAATATTCCCCTGCTCGATATTCCCCCTATCCAATATTCCCCTGTCCAATATTCCCCATGTCCAATATTCCCCCTGCTCGACAATCACCCTATCCAATATCCCCCCTGCTCGACATTCCCCCTATCCAATATTCCCTCTGTCAAATATCCACTCTGTCCAATATTCCCCCTATCCAATATTTCCCCTGCTCGACATTCCCCCTATCCAATATTCCCTCTGTCCAATATCCACCCTGTCCAATATTCCCCCTGCTCGATATTCCCCCTGTCCAATATTCCCTCTGCTGACATTCCCCCTATCCAATATCCCCCCTATCCAATATTCCCCTGTCCAATATTCCCTCTGCTGACATTCCCCCTGTCCAATATCCCCCTGTCCAATATTCCCCCTGCTCGACATTCCCCCTATCCAATATTCCCCCTGCTCGATATTCCCCCTGTCCAATATTCCCTCTGCTGACATTCCCCTATCCAATATTCCCCCTGCTCGACATTCCCCCTGTCCAATATCCCCCTGCTCGACATTCCCATATCCAATATTCCTCCTGCTCGATATTACCCCAGTCCAAAATTCCCCTGCTCGATATTCCCCCTGTCCAAAATTCCTCCTGCTCGACATTCTCCCTGTCCAATATTTTCCCTGTCCAATATCCCACGTATCCAATATTCCCCTGATCGATATTCCCCCTGTACAATATTCACTCTGCTGACATTCCCCCTGTCCAATATTCCCTCTGCTGACATTCCCCCTGTCCAATATACCCCCCCCCCCCTGTCCAATATTCCTCCTTCTTGATATTACCCTGTCCAAAATTCCCCCTGCTCGACATTCCCCCTGTCCAAGATTCCCCCTGCTGACATTCCCCCTGTCCAATATTCCCTCTGCTGACATTCCCCTGTCCAATATTCCCTCTGCTGACATTCCCCCTGTCCAATATTTCCCCCCTGTCCAATATTCCCCTGTCCAATATTCCTCCTGCTTCTGCTTGATATTACCCCTGTCCAAAATTCCCCCTGCTCGACATTCCCCCTGTCCAATATTACCCCCTGTCCAATATTCCTCCTGCTTGATATTACCCCTGTCCAATATTCCCCCTGCTGACATTCCCCTGTCCAATATTCCCCTGCTAACATTCCCCCTGTCCAATATCCCCCCCCCCCTGTCCAATATTCCGCCTGCTCGACATTCCCCCTGTCCAATATCCCCCCTGTCCAATATTTCCCCTGCTCGACATTCCCCTGGTCCAATATTCCCCCTGTCCAATATTCCCCCCAGCTCGATAATCCCCCTGTGCGATGCTCCGCTCCTCCTTGACAGGGGGGTAGGGGAGGTGGCAAGTATTGACACTGTCATGATGTTCTCATCAATAAAGTGGAAAAGAAGTCACTTATCACTCCCCCCCCCCCCCCCCCTGTTCTTGTGGGATCATCATCACTGTCGGTCATTTCCCCGGAGGAGGGTTGGGGGTAGGTGTGGGATGGTTGTTCAACGTGAACATTGCTTCCATCGTTCATCCCCCTACCCCTTTCCACCACACCTCTCTCTGTCTGTCTGTCTGTCTGTCTGTCTCACACACACACACACACACACACACACACACACACACACACACACACACACACACACACACACACACACACAATACACAACCAGACGTACAAACAATATAATATACGCCGTAAAGAATGTGGACGTTTCACATAATATCACCTGAGACACTGATTTATGGAAGTAGACAATATGATTTATGGAAGTAGACAATACACCGTCTGTACATCGGTATGAAGTCTGCAGACATCCTGTCAGTAACTACCCCGATCTCAGCAAAATGTTTCATTTTCTACGTTCCCGGCAATCTTACGTGTGGAGACAGGTGTGATTACCGAAGAGAAATTGTCACGTTTGTGAACTGGTGCATTGACAGTTATCTGGAACTGAATGCTTATAGGACAACTTGGACCAGCTTCTTACTTGGAGAGAGAGAGAGAGAGAGAGAGAGAGAGAGAGAGAGAGAGAGAGACAGAGACAGAGAGAGACAGAGAGAGAGAGAGAGAGAGAGACAGAGAAAAGAGAGAGAGCAGAGAGAGACAGAGAGAGAGGAGACAGAGAGAGAGAGAGAGAGAGAGAGAGAGAGGAGAGAGAGAGAGAGAGAGAGAGCACGTGTTCATGTAATAACAGATAAAATGGTTGAACATGCCAGTAAATAACATGTCAGTATATATAAATATCTGGTGTGATGGCTGACAAGAAGCTGTTATGGAATGTAAATTCTAGAACACTTTCTGCAAAAAGATTAACTGTCTGAGAAGGTTAAATGAGTGCACACAGATGCTCCAAGGCCCAAATGTTGAACACATTTGATTTCTGCAATGTTTTAACCTTTATCGTGTGCTGGGGCGGAAATTTGATTAAACCTTGGAAAGATCGGCTTGAAAAAGCCGTAGAGAAAAAAGCGGGTCGGATAGTCGGTAAAAGACGAGACACACTTTAAACAACTTATGGAAACTGACATAAAGACCCATGATAAACGGAATTTGACAGACGAAATTCGTCTTCTACACGACATCAACTGTCGGCGATTAGAGTTCAGTTTCAGTTTCAGGCTCCACGCGCGGGAACCTGTCGCTACATGAATCCATTATTCATACCCGAAGCCATTCACACATTCAACCGTGACGTTCAATGCTCTAACCAATACGGCCTTGACATTGTAACCCCCTCCTTCCCCACTCGCCACCAAGCCACACCAGCACAGACAGGTGAGTGCAGACATTGACACGTGAGTGCGTGCGAGTGTGGGTGAGTGCTGTTCAATCTAACTTTGTCGCGGGCCAAAATTGCCGCTAGCGACAGTTTTGGCAGACGGCATCTGTATTGACAGGTCACGTTCCCGAAATGGTTGCAAAACAAAATTTGTCGCCTTTTGCAACACATTTGAGAGGGGTGTGATGTATTCGAGAAATTTCCCTTCTAAGCCGATATTTCCAAAGACGTTGTACCTTTCTGTTGCTTTGATCTCTCTCTCTCTCTCTCTCTCTCTCTCTCTCTCTCTCTCTCTCTCTCTCTCTCTGACATGATATGAACTGTGACAAAAAAGAGTTTGCAGAACAGGGAGAAGTGAACCATAAAAACAGAAAAAAAGCAAACCACAATTTTTTTTTAAAAGGAAACAAATGGCAGAGTAAGAGAGAGTTATAGAAAAGAGGAATTTACTAGCACAAAACTTCCAGACGGACGGGATACGGCTTTGTATCAAAATAGGTCACGGCATCGTCTTGGGGGCCAAGAGAAAATACCAACCATGGGAACGACGAGAGAATTGTGAAACATGGACACTACAAGAGAAATACTAAACAAGGGCACTGTAACAGAGTCACCAAGTATGTCCACTGCAAGACAAAGACCTGAAACATGGACACTATCAGAGAGAGACCTGAAACATGGACACTACCAAACAAAGACCTGAAACATGGTCACTACCAGAGAGAGACCTGAAACATGGACACTACCAGAGAGAGACCTGAAACATGGACACTACCAGAGAGAGACCTGAAACATGGACACTACCAGAGAGAGACCTGAAACATGGACACTACCAGAGAGAGACCTGAAACATGGACACTACCAGAGAGAGACCTGAAACATGGACACTACCAGAGAGAGACCTGAAACATGGACACTACCAGAGAGAGACCTGAAACATGGACACTACAGAGAGAGACCTGAAACATGGACACTACCAGAGAGAGACCTGAAACATGGACACTACCAGAGAGAGACCTGAAACATGGACACTACCAGAGAGAGACCTGAAACATGGACACTACCAGAGAGAGACCTGAAACATGGACACTACCAGAGAGAGACCTGAAACATGGACACTACCAGAGAGAGACCTGAAACATGGACACTACCAGAGAGAGACCTGAAACATGGACACTACCAGAGAGAGACCTGAAACATGGACACTACCAGAGAGAGACCTGAAACATGGACACTACCAGAGAGAGACCTGAAACATGGACACTACCAAACAAGACCTGAAACATGGACACTACCAGAGAGAGACCTGAAACATGGACACTACCAGAGAGAGACCTGAAACATGGACATTGCAAGAGACAGACTGAAACCTGGAACACTAACCAGGAGTGAGACTGAAACATGGACATTACAAGAGAAGCAAAACACGAGGACTGCAAAGAAACACCAACCAGGCACTGTGAGAGAAAAGCAATGTAGGACACTGTGAGAGAAACAGCAGACGTGGGCACTGCGAGAGAAACAGCAGATGTGGACACTGCGAGAGAAACAGCAGATGTGGACACTGCGAGAGAAACAGCAGATGTGGACACTGCGAGAGAAACAGCAGATGTGGGACACGCGAGAGAAACAGCAGACGTGGACACTGCGAGAGAAACAGCAGATGTGGACACGACGAGAGAAACAGCAGACGTGGGCACTGCGAGAGAAACAGCAGATGTGGACACTGCGAGAGAAACAGCAGATGGGACACTGCGAGAGAAACAGCAGATGTGGACACTGCGAGAGAAACAGCAGATGTGGACACTGCGAGAGAAATCCGATGGCGCTGCACGAGAAACGCTAAGCATGGTACTTTTATATAGGGCATTACAAAAGAAACACCAAACAGGTGTGTGTGTGTGTGTGGGGGGGGGGGGGGGGGGGGGGGGGGGGGGGAGGGGGGGGGAGGGGGGTGCAGGAGAAACATCAAATATGGGCGCTATAAAAGAAATACCAAACATGGGTACTGCAAGAGAAATAACAGACACTGGCAATGCAGGAGACACACCAAGCAGAGACACTGCGAATACATAATAAAAGTTTGATCACCGTGAAAGAAATACTAACTGTAGGTACTACAAAAGAAATGCCAAACACACACACACACACACACACACACACACACACACACACACACACACTTACATAGTCACAGACATCTCTCCCTCCCTCCCTCCCGCCCTCCCTCTGCGTCTAATAACACATATGTGAACAGACGTAAAACTGAAGTACTACTGCTACTACTACACACGTACAGAGGCACGCACTCAGGCATGGACGTAGGCGCTCACACATACTCGCACGCACACACACACACACACACACACACACACACACACACACACACACACACACACACACACACACAAGCGCGCGCACGCACGCACGCACAAAAGCAGCCATTGACGCCGAGCCTGATCCAAGGGAAAGAATCGCTATTAATTTCTGCGCCAACGGAGGTAAATATAGTTGTCTCCCGTTATACGCTTTCGTGAGTCTTCCTGTGAACAGCTGAACGCAGGTCGGTTCGAATCCAAGAGGTATACGCCGCATAAGTTTAACATAAATCACGAGAATCTTCACATCATCTGGCTAATTGTATCAGTCGACACGTACATTAACATGACACGAATAAAAGAGGCACGGATCTTTAAAAAAAGAAAGAAAGAAAGAAAAAGGAAAACAAAGGGGAGAGGGAGATAAAAATGAAGCAACTCAGTGTCGGATTCAGCATTTCCGTGTTTATGACAAACTTCATTTTCGATACGAAGAAAATAAGCGCTGTCTATAACGACCAAAGATCAGAAAAGAAAATCTTTAGGAATCGTCACCGGTTCCTTTTCTATTTTTTTGTTTTTCACCTCCCGGAGAATCTTAAACAGAAACGTCCCTGACTGGTTTGAATTATTCTTTTAATTGTCACTGCTACCATATTAACTCGC
>CM065727.1:68036069-68038569 GCA_033310375.1 Conus canariensis
AAACAAAAGACCATTAAAAAAAAGTGATGGCGAATATTCATACTCAGACACAGAAAGTCATGGACTGCGTTCGACACTGATCAAGAGACACACACACTCTCATCCAAGCAAATGCACACGTACACACGCAAACTTTGGCGTTCGCGCACACAAAATTCAAGATTTCATTCCATGTGACTCCTGTTGGGATATGAACATTAAAAACTTGATGTTTGGTTATATTTTAGTTTGTTTACTTTCTGATAAATGCCCCACATTGAGTTATTCGTAACAAATGTCAGGTTTGTTTGTACTGCTGTCTCCGCACCCCATAGGGCAAAAGTGTTCAACTTCTTGATACTTGTACCTTATGCGCGCGTGTATAGATGGATATTACACCGTCAATTTACACAAAAACAGCACTCTGCAGACACTTTCACAACGCAACATCTGAAGTTGATGTACACACTGCACGACATCAGAATACCACACACATATATGCGCGCGCGCTTACACACACACACACACACACACACACACACACACACACACACACACACACACACGCACACACACACGTGTCAGTGTGAAAGCAGAAGCACAGATAGTTTGACATGAAAACACCAGAAACCATGTCGATGAGTTCATTGAAAGGGATCATAAACAACATAACAGATGGATATTACACCGTCAATTTACACAAAAAAACGGAATGATCCTTCGTTCAGACCACACACAAGCTGCAGGATGAATAAGGAATCGTGTCTACTACTCCCCCTTCTCTTCGCCGTCCTGGGAATGCTGGCACTGGCTCGGGGAGAGGAGGAATACTGCCAGAAAAAGGAGTAAGTGTCTGTGGAGTGTACAAATGTGAGTCTAAGTCTTGTTGTCTGCTTCCATGTATGTGGCCCTTTTGATTTTGTTTAGGTCAGTTTTGGCACTGTTCAGCTGCTGTTTGCAAATAAAAAATACAGGAAAGAAACACAAATGAAAATGGGTTACATACACAAGCACTATAGCTGACAGGATAATACGGTTTATGTCCCTTTCGATTTTGTTTTGGGTTAGTTTCGACAACGTTCAGCTGCTGTTTGTGAATGAAAAACACGGCGCAAAAAGGGATATTACAAAAAAAGGGTTCCATACTCAGGCCCTTTAGATTACAGGATCACAGGAGTCTTTGTTTGTTCTTTGTCTCTGTACATGTCCTTTTCAATTTTATTTGGCTTAGCTTCAAAGTGACTATATCCATTTTGTGCCCGGTACGTGACTGTCTGTTCCTCCTTCGTTTTCATTGTCTTGAATCTTGTTTGTCTCGCCGGAAGAAGATCGAAGAGGTCAAGATGCGTAGTGTTTGTTTTGCGATTTTTTTTCTTTCTTCTGACAGTACAGTCCTTTTTCTTTTAATTTTGTTTGGATTAGTTTGGCAATATTCAGCTGCTTTTTCATCTTTCATGATGATGATAATAACAATAATAATGATGATGATAATGATGATAACAACAACAACATAATAATAATAATAATAATAATAATAATAACAACAATAACAATAACAAATAATGATCATAATGATAACAATGATAATAACAATAATGATGATAATAATAATGATAATGAGAATGATAATAATAACATAGCACTTGCCAAAGGTTCTAGGCCCTGACAGTCCACACTCTCGTGTACGCATCGGGCTGCCTACCTGGGTAGTGCCGACGGAAGACCTGCCTGCCGGCGCTTCCTTCAGTCGTTTCCCGAGTCATCCCGTCAATATCGTTCACTCAGTTTCCTTACTTCCTTCATTTTTTCAATTTCTCACACAGGGTGCATGCTATGTGTAACGTGTCATCCATACCAACAGCCAAACTGACCTTCTCTTCCGAACTTTGGTGATGGGATTTTACGTGTGTGCAAGATGTTATGCGTGCGTTCACACACGGAACCTCGGTCTCATTCGAAGAACTATTTGGGAAATTGAGGCAGAACAAATGCTAACTCCGAGGGAAAAATCCCGCTGTACCAAAACGGCACGGCGGAGATTCGAACCCGCAACCCCAGGATCACCAAGATCACGAGTGCGGCGCTCTACCAACTGAGATATTACTCAATATTGCACCCTTTTCTGTCAGCTTAGGAAGCCAGCGAATTCCTGTCTTGCAAACAGTACCATCTGGTACGCCTGTCTAGAATCCACTTTCATATTATGCACGAGACTCGGTGAAACCGGAGCGTGTGGAGATAGCTGTTCTTGGTGTTTAACACAGAACAATTCTGATATTCTCTCAACTTTTTTTTACTGATATTCTTTCCACCATATGAAGCAAGCCAGAGAATAAGAGAACAGGAGAATGGGAGAGAAAGACTTCTATGTAAACACAAGTAGCTAAACAGTAGTAAAGAACGACCAGTGTAAAAGCGAAGCCTTGGTCAAGAATGATCAATGTAAGGGAGGGGGGGGGGGGGGGGTGTCTTTGAGTCTATTTTAGAAGACCCACAAACTGTAAAAGGGAGGTCAAAATGT
>CM065727.1:68043569-68061069 GCA_033310375.1 Conus canariensis
GTAGGGGGCTTAGTTGGTGATGTCCTGCGTATGTTAGATCAGAACAGGTGCCACTGAACACCACCGAAGTGACTCGGCAGCAGTACAGTGTCTCCTCCGGTGAGCTTCCTCTTGATGGCTTGACATTGACTGATCCCTGTGGATTGCCGGTGCTGGGGCTGTGGCGGGCCGGATAGGGCTGTGGCTGTGGACGGGGGGTCGGAATGAGCGGCGTGGGTGCAATGCTACTGAGGTGACACAGAAGATGGGACGACAAAAACAAACAAAACAAAACACAACTTTAAGGCAGGATTTGAGTTTATGGTGAGGACCTATCCCCCTGAGCAAAACCATGACAGAGGTTGAAAAAAAAAAAAGACAGGATCTGGGTTTTGTAGATTGCACAGTTTAATGCACACAGTTTGCAACTTGACACCTCCACAAAATCCATGCGCAGTTTGAGTCACTTGGTATATAAACATGCATGCATGAAAATACATACGGACATTTTTCATTGAAAGTCCGGATGACAGTTTCCGGTAATTTTGTACTTTAAAGGGGGACAATGTTAAGAGACTAAGTTTTGGAGCGAAAGGTTCTTCCCCGTGGTCAGTCAACTCTCTTCCTCACCCACACTCTTGAGGCTGTGGAAAACCGCACGTTGTTTTTTTTTTTTTTTTTTTTTTTTTTTTTTTTTTTTTTTTCTGACACTTGTATTATACATTTTGATTTTTGAAGAGTAGGAAGAATGGGAAACAGTCATCTGAAATCAACCCTGAACGCTCATATACAATCTAGATTGTTCAGAATACTTTCTCTTTATGAACATTTTTCTTATTCAAACTTTGGATGAAGGAACGTTTCGTCGAATTTTGAAGAATGTCTATTGAATGCACCATACTGTAACTGGTTTAAGAAATCTTTGGATGTTGTGTAATAAGACATTTTTCATATGTGCAACTAACGTGTTATCTTTGTAATAATAAACAACCTTTTATTAATGGAACCCCCCAAAAAAACAACAAAAACAAACAAACAAACAAACAAAAAACCCCGAAGCTGTCTGTTTACGGAAAGTTTAATTGAAAAAGGGAACCATTGTTCCATTAGGTTTGGCCCTTTTCCCCCCATTCGCCATATACTCTAATGCATTTTGTGAATCTTGTTTGTCAGATTTCGATTTGCATGAAATTTGGCACGTTGATAGCGAAGTAGATGATATCAATATTCGTTTACATTTCTCCTTGAAAGTTTTAATAAGATGTCAGGCTTTCGCATTTCTTTGCTTCGTACTTCTCATCTCATAATTTGAGCTTTTCGTGTTTGCTTACAGAGCTATAAACATGACAATTATTATTAACATTTTAAAAAATTTTCTGGTCTATCTATTTATCCATCCATCTCTCTCTCCCCTCTCTCTCTCTCTCTCTCTCTCTCTCTCTCTCTCTCTCTCTCTGTGTTCTAAGATTTAAGAAAACGATTTATTCATTATTCCTCCCATAGGTTATATACAGTTTTGTTTTTAACTTATTTTAAATTGTTAGGATTAAAAAATGAGCACATTTTCTAAAAAAAAAAAAAAAGCCCGTTTTTGTGACAGCTTGTTTTTACTTAGATTTATATCCCTAAGTACCTCATTCTCCCGGTTTCTTCATTAGAAGTCTTGTTCTAGCCAAAACGATTTCACAAATGTGCCATTTTATAGATTTATTGCACAGGATCCTATTTGGGCGCCCAAAGTTCACTGTTAGAAAAATCTGCAAGTCGTGGTATCCCAGTTCACTGAATATTCAGAGAGGGAAGTGGTTTTCACTGGGATTGCACGATGATTTGATGTCAGTGCAATAAATGTGTGATTTAAGAAGTGAAAACTGTAAATGTTTTCATCATGCACACACATGACACGCGATCAACATGCTTTCGTTTGTGATTCTGATTACTCAAAACATTGACAGTATTCATCATGTGCACGCATGACATGCGATCATCATGTTTTCGTTCGTGATTCAGTTTACTCAAAACATTGACTGTATTCATCATGCGCTCGCATGACACGCGATCAACATGCTTTCGTTTGTGATTCTGTTTACTTTTTTTGGATGTGAATTTCCATCAGTTGTTTAATATGTTGTTTCAACAGGTTATGGGATTGTCTGCGTCTATGTTTTTCAGTGGGAATTTCCATCGATTGTGCAACATGCTATAGTTTCCACAGGTGATGGACTGTCGACATCTACCTTTCTCGATAGGAATTGATTTCCATCGATTGTGCAACATGCTATTGTTTCCGCAGGTGATGGACTGCCCGGGCCTGTTCGACACCTCGCTGAGTCACACCACCATCGCCATGGAAATCGTTCGTGCTCTGGGATCTATGTCCCCCGGTCCACACGCCTTCCTCTACGTGGTGCCGGCGGCTCTGTACACCAAAGAGGACCTGGAAACCTATGAACGTCTGAAGAGGATGTTTGAAAAAGTCGCCGATCACATGGTCGTGGTCTTCACCCATCTGGATAATCTGACAAGAGACGGCGTCAAACCTGAAGATTTCATCCAAGATGCCAACAAGCATTTGAAAACCGTTCTGGACGAAGTTCAGGGACGCTACGTCTTCTTTGACAACTCGTCCAAGGACAAAAAGCAGGTGCTTTCTCTAGTGGAAGCTGTTCTAAAGATCGGTGGAGAGCATTATGTGGAACCGCATCTGACGTCCTTGACTGAAGAAATACTGAAAGAGCTTTTGAGAAACATGAACAAAGAGTTTGATGAGAAGAACAAAGACTTGAAATTTGATGACAAAAAGCAGTTCATTGCTGGTCAGTGGGACAAATCTTTGAACAAAAAATCTACCTATTTCAAGACAATCTGGGGTTTTGTGCAATGGCTGTTTGGACAATAGATGTTTCATGCTTGTGTTTTTTGGACGCACTGAAACTATCATTATACCACTAAGCGACCGGACAAATCGCTTTTTCATTTACTTTATGTTAATAATATGTAATGTTCTCTCTCTCTCCCTCTCTCTCTCTCTCCCTCTCTCTCTCTCTCTGTTTTCCTCTGTCCCTGTTATTTTTTTCATTTTTTCTTCTGTCTGTCTCTCCTTTTCCTTCTCTCCATCACACACACACACACACACACACACACACACACACACACACACACACACACACACACACATACACACACACGCGCGCGCGCGCGCGTGCAGGCACACACACGCACAGACAGACAGACAGACAGACAGACAGACAGACATATGTGGATTCATGCTGACCTGTATTCATTGCAGCCTTCTCCCCACCCCCACCCTAGCCACCATTCCTACCTACCCCACCCCTGCGCAGCCCCAAGTCCAACTTCTCCCTCTTTGTCCCCATCTCTTTCTTTTTCTTTGTCTTCATATGTGTCCTTTTCTCCCTCTGTCTTTCTCAGCGAACTGGCTAAAACTCGACTGATCCCTAACAGTTGAATAATCCCTTGTCAGTGTCTCTGCCGGCAAACGATTATTCTACTTGTGACCAGTGTAACGTGTACTGGTAACATGACTTCGTGATTGTGTCAGTCTGTGAGGTATTGTCATTGGTGGTAGTGGTGTTGGTGGTAGTACTAGTAGTAGTAGTAGTGGTAATGTGGTAGTAGTAGTTGTTGTAGCAGAAGCAGCAGCAGCAGCAGCCGCAACAATAGCAACAGCAGTAGTAGTAACAGCAGTACTAACAGTAGCAGTAAAAGTAGTAGTACAGGCAGTAGCAGTAGTAGCCGGAAGAAGAGAAGTCGTAGTTTTAGTCGTAGCAATTGTAGCAGTAGTAGTAGTAGTAACAGTAGCAGTAAAAGTAGTGGTAGATGCAGTAGCAGTAGTAGGAAGAAAAGTCGTAGTTTTAGTAGGAGTAATTGTAGCAGCTGCACAGATGCGGCAGTATATGTATAAGAAAAAGCATCAACAGCAACAGTAGCAACAACATCAGTAGGTTAGTAGGAGTCGTAGCAGCAGCAGCAGCTACAGATGCAGCAGTATATCTATAAGCAGCAGCAGCGACAGCAACATCAGCAGCAGTAGTAGCGGCTGTAGCAGCAGCAGCAGCTGTAGACGAGGAGCCGGAATGAACGCCATAGTGGTAGTGCCACTGAAGTGACTCAGAAATTGGGGCCAAAAGATGATTAAAATCAACATCATCAACATCAAAATAAGAAGCAGTTGTACTCCACTAAAATCTCATTTGTTAAAAGTGCTACTCCTAAGACGATTGTACAGCGGAAAAACCCACATGCATTGCGGAAGTTTGTATGTAAATGTTTGATATGCATTGACTTTCATTTGCTTTAAATGCAGTACACGTCTCCCGTGGACCTTCAGCGTGCCTGAAACTGATGTACATTTATTTGTCCTAGTTTTTCGTTTTTCTCGAATGGTTGGCATGTTGGTTAGTTTGAAACTTAATGTGCATGAAGTCACTGACTAGTGTTCTTTCTTTTAATCTTTCTCTCCTTTCTCTTCTCTGGAAGTATCTCTATTGTATCTGTTCTCGTTTGGTGGCTTCGAGTTAGAAGCAAACCTTTGTTGTTCTGAGAGTGTTTGATGGTGTATTCAGTTGTAGTGTTCGTTTAGTGTCAAGACACATCGGTTTATTTACACAGGCTGCTAACTTGACAAGTTTGTGTGCATAGTGTACTACTTTCTTTTCGGTTGATTTCAGATTTGCATTTCTCTGATGTTAATGCTTATCTGTTCAACTTCTAATCAGTGTTATTCTTTATTTTGCTCGGTTATATATAAAATAAGATTTGAAATATCATTGGTGTTCTATATAGCACTGGCTCTAGTGAGACTGGATTAAAAGTGATGGATTAATGGTTTTAGTGTGTGTGCGTGTGCGTGCGTGCGTGTGTGTGTGTGTGTGTGTGTGTGTGTGTGTGTGTGTGTGTGTGTGTGTGTGTGTTTGAGGCTATCCGACCGTGTGTGTGAGCGTGTTTATTCTCAGATAGATGTTTTTATGCTACGAATACTTGTTTTCGTAGACTACGATCGATTCACATCCCATCACAAATTTCCGCCCCGAGGAAATGTTTTCTTTGTTTTTAATAACTATACTGTGCACAAAAAGAAACGCATACTTTTTTCGCTGAAAATATTAAGGAAAATTTTGACAGAAACATGCCCCGTATAGCAGGGAACTCTGTCCAGTGTGAATAGTCAGACACAATGAATAGACATAACATTAGATTGATGTCTTATTTCTTCTGTGGTTGTAATATTTTGAATGCTAAATGACACATGAAATGACTGAAATAAAAATATGCGTTTCTTTTTGTGCACAGTATATTTATTCACCCCACTTAAATATTTGTGGTATGATTATATTGTTTTCTGTGGAACCCCCCCCCCCCCCCCCCCACACACACACACAAAACTTGTCCTTAAAAGATTAATCTTAAAACAATAATATTCTCTACAGAAAACACTGTTTTCTTGAACGTGTAAAAATCATTGTTTTTTGATTGTTGTACGTCTTGAGCCAAGCTTTCTCCCTGAAAACACAGTTTTCTGGAACTTAATAACAAAACAAGCAAGATTAATGTGCGTCTCTTCAAACGAGGGTCATGGCCTTCACTTATTAAGGTAATGCGTCTGTCGTCAAGAGCGATTGAATTTTACATACAATCTAGAGCCATATCTACACTCAGTGATATGCACTTCCAAAGACAGATATAGTATGTTGTCAGATAAAGAAAGACACATGAGCACTGACAGAAATATACAGTCTTTGTTAATGTATATATATATATAATATATATATATATATATATACATATACACACACACACACACACACACACACACACAAAACACACACACACACACACACACACACACACACACACACACACACACAGAAAAATGTCGGGCCTTCCAGAGCCAAACGCGGGCAAAGCGTTCCATTCCATCTGGAACTAGATCAGGACAAGAACAATTTAAATCCAGAAGCTCATGATACGTGGCATCGTTGTTCAGCTAGGTGACATAATCATAAGTTGGATCAGTATTGTCTAGTGGGCAATTCTCTCGGGTTCCTGGGATAGGAGGGAGGGAGGGGAGGGAGGCAGCTGGGGGAAGAGGTGGGGAGTGGGGGGTCGCTGAAGGTGAAGATCGGTCGTCCTCTCAGCGACTGACATTTTCATGCATGTTCCAAGGGGGCCTGGAGCTGCTGATCCCTTTCAGCGCTTCAGCCGACCGAGCACCTGTCCCCCGACAACAGCCGATAGGATGGATGATAAAGGTGGAGGATCTCTCTATAAAGTGTGGCTCTACAGTAGATCCAGCCCCCCACCCCCTCTCCCACCACCCTCTTCCATTACCCACCCATTACTGTGTGGATTTGGGTACTAACAAACATACAAACAAAAATAGGGCTGACAGCCTGAAATAGATCTTACGATAGCCACCCTCTTTTGAAAACCACTACTTTTGATCAGTCAAAGCAGTCCAACAGACTAAATTACTTCCCTTTGTCCAACAACACGCAGGAGGCCTGCAGTCCATCGGACTGAATTACTTCCCTTTGTTCCGCAACACACAATAGACTTGTGGTCCATCAGACTGAATTACTTCCCTTCGTCCAACAACACATTTCCCGGCCCGTAACGAAACTTTTCGCTTTTGTGCAGCATCACAAATTACATAAATTATCTTCTCAACTCAGCAGTTGCGCTGAAGAAGTCGGCCGGATTGCCGACGAAAGCTACGCACACAGTGAGTAGCCTTCTTTAACTGAGTGACTTGTTTAGTCTCGTAGCCATTATAAATCATCTTCACATAATCCTGCAGTTGTACAAAGCTTTAGGTCAAAGAAAAATGTGTAATATTTTCCATAGCGCAAAAGGAACAATAACATTACGTGCAATACAACCACTATTTCACATTGATTTTAATTCACACAACCACAGCAAGTATAAAGCAGTGATAAATCCATGAAGAATGAGTTCCTCGTGGGACGGACACCGAAAGGAAAACTCCATTTCCACACCAGGCTTTCCGCGAATTTTGCCGGGCCCCAGCAGGTCACTTCCTGATAGCGCCATCTGTGAACAGCTCCACGTGCCGATGTCAATAGGTTAGATAACTCTGAACATTGACAGCACTACTGTATTTTGATTTTCTGGCTTCCTTATCAACAGCGCTAAGTGTGTCCATAGCACCAAGTCTCAGTAGCGATGTATGTCAACAGCACTGTTTATCAGTATGTCGTATTTGATACGGCTTTGTTCCGAGAGCGCTGCTTCACGGTATCGATATGAGGCGATAGCACTACTAATCAACTATCTCATTGAATTCGGCGCAAGATGGGCGTTAAATGTGTGTGTGTGTGTGTGTGTGTGTGTGTGTGTGTGTGTGTGTGTGTGTGTGCTTCAACTCCCATCCTGCGCCGAATTCAACGTGGCAAGTGATTGCTCGTTCATCATTTTCGTTGTCTTGCGTGTTGTTCATCTTGCCTGAAGAAGACCTAAAAGGTCGAAGCACGTCGTATGTCGTCTTCTGATTCGTTTGTTTATGTTTTGCGGATACAGTATTTCATTTTTTTTTTTTTAGAAAGATCTGTTTACATCTCTGCCCGCAGTCGCCTCACTTTGCAACTAACAAAGAAGAGTAGTTTCCCCTGAGTCCCGCAGAACACAGTTGAAAATTTCTCACTTCGTTCGTAGATTTTCTCTGATGGCAATCAAGTTCTAGCTACCTTGAAGACAAAAAAAAAGTCAGGCTGTAATTGCTGATGTAGACGACAGGTCTGCCTGGAAAAACACATGCACTTCCTCACACAGACGGCAAAATTTGACTTCTCTTGCAGACAACTTCTCCCTCGGTGAAAAGACTATTCCGGAAGAATCAGTTCTCAATCGTCGTCTGCACGACACGAATTTGGAACAAAAAAGGCCGGCGAAAGTCATGCTCCAATTTCAGGTTTTGACCATTGGTTCTTCCGTGCGATAGTTCATTGAGTACTGTGACTTAACTTTCACGTGCAGACGACGGGGGAAACCAAAACTATAGGGAAAGCGCTGTACGCTGTTTGAAGGGAGCGAAAAAGAAAGGAAGGGATACGTGACAATTATTACTCATAATGTGACCATAACTGCGTGCTTGTTTTCAAAACTGCAGACTGACGGAATAGGCTATGCCTAAAATTTCCATCCTCGATTGAAGAAAGTTTGCTTGTCCGTTTGTCTGTCTGCCTGCCTGCCTGCCTGCCTGCCTGTCTGTCTGTCTGTCTGTATCTATCATGCACCACACTCTGCCAGCCGGTCTGTCTAGCTGTCTGTCTGTCTGTCTGTCTGTCTCTCTCTCTCTCTCTCTCTCGCTCTCTCTCTCATGCACCAGACTTTAAGAATAATAACTCTTACTTCAAATTTCATTCCAATTTCGTTTTAAACTAATTTATTCGTAGCACTCACACGAAAGCATCTCACGAAGAGAATCTACAATCCAACATAAAAGATAGTGCATTAATGAAATAAAAATCAAACAACAAATCCTGAAAAACGGGGACTATGAATCATGCATATCAGGATCATGCAAGCACAGCAGTACTGTTCAAAATGTAAGTGGCTAGTACCACTTCACGACCAACAGTTAATGAAAGATATTCCCACTCCAAACCCCAGCCACCACAACTCCAATCAAGAGCAAACAGAATGTGCTGGCGACCTGAAATAATGCCGATTTGGGACTGTGCGAGAGTCGGTAGGCACACCAGTCAGGGCAAAGCAAAAAGGGTGCGCTTAATTAATCGAAAAACTAATTGAGGACAATCTTCTTGATAATTTTTGACAGGAAAGACATGTTTGACTGCGCTCAATTAATCAAAAAAAAAAACAAAAAAATCTAATTGAGGACAATCTTCTTAATGATTTTAGACAGGAAAGATATATTTGACTGCGCTTAATTAATCGGAAAAAAAACCTAATCGAGGACAATCTTCTTAATGATTTTAGACAGGAAAGACACATTTGACTGCGCTTAATTAATCGAAAAAGCTATTTGAGGACAATCTTCTTAATCCCTTTAGACAGGAAAGAGAATTGAGACTGCGCTTAATTAATCGTAAAAGCTAATTGAGGACAATCTTCTTTCATTTTAGACAGGAAAGACATATTTGACATTGGTCTACAGTTCTTAACTTGTTTTGGTTCAGAGATAACTTTTCAAGAGGGGTTTGACCACAGCGGGGTAAAAGACGATGGGAACTGGGTAGACAAGAAACTTTCATTAGCATCATAGGTAAAGGTGAGTAGCGAATCAAAGCGGTCGCTTAATAACACGCGATGGAGTCAAGAGGGCAACTGGTAGATTTTGCCTTCACTAAAACCATGCTGTGAGACAGAATGAAATACCTGAAATACGGGCCGGAATAGCTCAGATGGTAGAGTGCCGGACTCATAATCTTGGTGATCCAGGGGTTGCGGGTTCGAATCTCCGCTGGGCCGTTTCGGTACCGGGGGATTTTGCACTCGGAGTTAACATTGGTTCTGACTCCATTTCCTATACAGTCCTTCGAATGAGACTATAAACCGTATAACATCTTGCACACGCGTAAAATCCCATCACCAACTTTCGGAAGAGAAGGCCAGTTTGGCCGTTGGTATGGATGACATAATACACATAGCATGCACCCTGCGTGAGAAATTGAAAGAATGAAGGAAGTGAGGAATTGCGTGAATGATATTGACCAGATGATACGGGAAACGACTGAATGAAGCGCCGGCAGGCAGCCCTTCAGTCGGCACTACCCAGGAAGGCAGCCTGTTGTGTACACAAGAGCGTGACTTGTCAGCACCTAGAACATTTCGCAAGGCGCTTTATAAGTGCTGTGTTATTACTATTATGTTATTATTCTTATTATCAAGAAACGATTACAATATTAGAGAAACGAGGTTCTACCAAACGGAAGATGCTTAAAATGCACTGATTAAGTTCTGAACGAATGTCAGTGATCTCAGACGTGAGATGATCGGTAAAAACCTTTGGTACCTGTCTGAGAGGAAACAACGAGAAGAGCTGTTGATTTGATTTTGCCCATCAGTGTACCGCACACATCAGGCAATGCCTGACTGACTGCTCTTTGTAACGTGAGCGCTGTAATGCGTGTTTTTTCTTCTTTTTTTTCAATTTTGCTTCTTTTTCTTTTTCTTTCTTTCATTCTTTCTTTCTTCTTCCCTTCATTCCTTCCTTCCTTCCTTCCTTCCTTCCTTCCTTCCTTCCTTTCTTTCTTTCTTCTTTTCTTCCTATCTCACTTTCTAGCTTTTTCAGCGACATTTTCGCAACCATTTTTTCTCAAAACAGTCTGACCAGTTCTCTCCCTGTCTTCCAGCATGATGTTTTTCTTTCTTTGCTTCTTCAAGCTCTGCCCTAAGACAAAGAGTAACACGGGGCAGACCATCCGACCTTGTGTCAGTAACAACGAGTGACAGGAGCATGCTGGTTCACTGCCACACACACACACACACACACACACACACACACACACACACACACACACACACACACGATAGAGTCCAGCATGTTGGCCCACTGCCACACCACACACACGATAGAGTCCAGCACTATTCCACTTTGGGGGAAAAGGTCAGGCGACCCACAGTGAATGTCCTGCTGTGTGAACACTTCTCTCTGTCTACGTCAAGCCAATTTAGAAACTCTTGACACATGACAGGTGGTGTGGGACTATCTATCTAAGGCAGCACGAAAAGTACACTTTATGTAACAAACCAATGCGAAACGGAGCAGTTTTCAACAGCAGTCTTTGCGCCTTTCAGAAAATCTGTTTAATTGACACGTGTGTGTGTGTGTGTGTGTGCGTGTGTGTGTGCGTGTGTGTGTGTGTGTGTGTGTGTGTGTGTGTGTGTGTGTGTGTGTGTGTGTGTGTCAGTCAGCGCGCGCGCAGGCGTTTGTGTTACGTGTGTGTGTGTGTGTGTGTGTGTGTGTGTGTGTGTGTGTGTGTGTGTGCGTGCGTGTGCGTGCGCGCCGCGCGCGCGTGTGTGTGTGCGTGCGTGCGTGCGTGTGTGTGTGTGCGTGCGTGGGGCGTGCGTGCGTGTGTGAAATTCACCTTGACGAAATGACAGCTTTGACAGGGCTTCCGTCGGTAGGCTTGGCTATAAAAAAAAAAGCGTTGTTCACATGTGGCGGTGTCCCGGTGTGGGACTGTCTCTAAGGAGAGTAAACACAATAAGGAAATAGACAGAGCGAAGCTTCTATGACACAGAGGTGAACTGGACTCCATTTTTCTAAGGTCAAAACATAAGCAAGTAAATAACATTACCACAGTTATAGGTGGGCGAAGACACTGACTGAACAAAAAGTGAGATACGTGTAAAATGCCTGTCATTTTTTGCTGTCTTCAGGCGGTGAGATTCATCAAAATGAAAGCTCACATCACCAAAAAAAATAACCAGGACTATCTGTGCTTCAGCGGCTCAAATGGAGCGTACAAAACGTTGGAACACTGAACCAGTTAATTTGTGGGGTTTTTTTGTTAAATCTCCAGGGAAAATGCAGAAAAGGCACCAGAAACCAAAAGTATGCTGTGGTAATGATCACACAATCTGAACAGCCAGGAGTCAAAGATAAAGGTGCAGAAAGAAACAGCACACAGCGGAAATGTACATAAGGGGAAGAACATTGCTCGTACCTTAACATGAACCTTCCTGCGGGAATATACATCAGGGGGAATAACACTACCTTGACATGAACCCACCTGCGGGAATATACATAAGAAAAAGGAACATTGCTTGCACCTTGATATGATTCCACTTGTGGAAATATACATAAGGGGGAATAACATTGCTAGCACCTTGACATGAATCCACCTGTGGGAATACACATTATGGTGAATAACACTACTAACACCTTGACATGAATTCACCTGTGGGAATATACATAAGGGGGAATAACAATGCTCAAACCTTGACATGAACCCACCTGTGGGAATATACATAAGAAAAGGGAACATTGCTTGCACCTTGATATAATTCCACTTGTGGAAATATACATAAGGGGGAATAACATTGCTAGCACCTTGACATGAATCCACCTGTGGGAATACACATTATGGTGAATAACACTACTAACACCTTGACATGAATTCACCTGTGGGAATATACATAAGGGGGAATAACAATGCTCAAACCTTGACATGAACCCACCTGTGGGAATATACATAAGAAAAGGGAACATTGCTTGCACCTTGATATAATTCCACTTGTGGAAATATACATAAAGGGGAATAACACTACTAGCACCTTGACATGAATCTACTTGTGGGAATATACATAAGGGGGAATAACACTACTAGCACCTTGACATGAATCCACCTATGGGAATATACATAAGGGGGAATAACAATGCTCAAACCTTGACATGAACCCACCTGTGGGAATATACATAAGAAAAGGGAACATTGCTTGCACCTTGATATAATTCCACTTGTGGAAATATACATAAAGGGGAATAACACTACTAGCACCTTGACATGAATCTACTTGTGGGAATATACATAAGGGGGAATAACACTACTAGCACCTTGACATGAATTCACCTGTGGGAATATACATAAGGGGGAATAACAATGCTCAAACCTTGACATGAACCCACCTGTGGGAATATACATAAGAAAAGGGAACATTACTTGCACCTTGATATAATTCCACTTGTGGAAATATACATAAAGGGGAATAACACTACTAGCACCTTGACATGAATCTACTTGTGGGAACATACATAAGGGGGAATAACACTACTAGCACCTTGACATGAATCCACCTATGGGAATATACATAAGGGGGAATAGCGCTACTAGCACCTTGACATGAAAACACCAGTGTGAATATACATAAGGGGGAATAACAATGCTCAAACCTTGACATGAACCCACCTGTGTGAGTGTACATACGGGGGAATGACACTGCTCGCATCTTGACAAGAACCCACCCGTGTAAAATGCATGAGGGGGAAGAACACAACTAGCAATGGCGTCACGGACTCCCGGCTGGGAGGTCGTAGGTTCGATTCCCATCAGAGCCATGTGAGATTTCTCTGCCCCGACCGGCTACTGCCCAGAGTTGAGTTTGCTACGGGCTCAGTTGGGAAGACTGGTACCAGACAGTTGCATTTCATCCACTAAATGGATGCGCCTGTGAGAGTGTTGCTCAAATTTCCTGACCAACATTGCAGCTGTCTTATCTCTCGGGCCTGGTTGACGTCAGGATATATTAAGAAAGTAAGCATAGAGTACAGCCCTGTCATGCAGTCTGAGACCGGAATGGATATCCGTGGCGTCATCTTCATTATCCGCATTCTCATCAATCAGCTTTTCTCAAATTCTGTGGCCCTTCATGCCCTGCTCTCATGGTGACCTCAGTTTGGATGTCCTGTTTACGTCTATGGACTTGGTTCGATTCCGTCGGGGTCACCGGCATCGGCGAATTCATAGGGGCTGTTGTTGGATGAACGTGGTGGCGCCCTCCGGGGGATGAGCTCACTCACGCCGGCTCCGCGTCTAAGCAGTTATTGTCGTCAGCAGGGGCTTACGAGGTGGTGTCCTACGTATGTTAGATCAAAACAGGCACTACTGAACAACACCGAAGTAACTCGGCGGCAGTGCAGTGTCTCCTCCAGTGGGTTGTCTCCTGACGACTTGATATTGACAACTCCCTGTGGATTGCATGTGCCGGGCTGCGGCAGGCTGAGCCGGGCTGTGACTGTGGCTGTGGACTGGAGGCCGGAATAAGCGGCGTGGATGCAATGCCACTGAAGTGGCACAGAAGATGCGACAGAAAAACAACAACAACAACAACAAAAACACTGCCGGCATCTTGACATGAACCCACCTGCAGGAACATACATAAGGGAGGAAGCTGACATGACATGGGCAACCTATCCACAACTGATGAAGGCTGCGTTTTGCACGTGCACGGGAAAGTTAGGAGGAAAGGTAAACGGCGAACTGGTATAATATTCTAGAGAAAATGACGCCGAAATGAAGGTCGAAAACACAGAAAATCTTAATCACAATGAAAATACGTTACTAGGTCCATATCAAAACACTCAGCAAACGATGGTGAAACCCACACAAAGGTACAAAAACATACATAGCCGGGACACTCAATCTGCCAGGCGTGTGATCTGTAACCATTGCATATGTCAGTTGTGTAATAACTGATAAGCCAACCTGTGCACAGCGACTCATGACAGCCCCATGATGAGCCAGCTTTTTCAGAACAGATCGTGACAGTCACGTGATGTGGTTCGCCACCTGTATAGGGTAGATTTTGGTAATCACGTGATTTGACAAGACTGCTGGTACAGAATGTATTATGACATCTGTTTAGCGGTGCGTCAGATCGACCGTGAACTATTGAACCAAGAAAACGTAATTCTTGTTTACTACTGAGTGTATGCACTGGCGTTAACACTTGAGATCGTAGTAGCGTGAATAAATGGTCGACCTCGCCAAGACTGTCCTCAGAAGATTCAATTGCTAGGATGTCGGAACGCCCCTACTCTGACCTACCCTGACACAACAAGATCCAAGTGATGCGACAGGCCCAGCTGTACAGGGCGTATCAGGACAGTCACGTCATGTGATAAACCAACCTGCGTACAGTAGTAGATCCACTCAGTCCTTTGCTGTTATGAGCTATAGAGTAAATTATGACTGTCAGGTGATGTTATGAGCTACGGAGTAGATTGCGACAGTCTGGTGATGTGGTGAGCTATGGAGTAGATTGTGACAGTCTGGTGATGTGGTGAGCTATGGAGTAGATTGTGACAGTCTGGTGATGTGGTGAGCTATGGAGTAGATTATGACAGTCTGGTGATGTGGTGAACTATGGAGTAGATTGTGACAGTCTGGTGATGTGGTGAGCTGTGGAGTAGATTGTGACAGTCTGGTGATGTGGTGAGCTATGGAGTAGATTGTGACAGTCTGGTGATGTAATGTGCTATGGAGTAGATTGTGACAGTCTGGTGATGTGGTGAGCTATGGAATACATTGCGATAGTCTCGAGATGCTATGAGCTCCAGAGTAGATTGTAACCGTCTGGTGATGCAGGGGACTACAGAGGAAACTGGGTCTGTCTGAAGACGTAATTTATTACCTATAGAGTAAATCGTGACAGTCAAGTGACGTGACGTGGTGAGCTATGGAATGAACTGTGACAATCATGAGGGGATGGACTATAGAGTAAATGTTGACAATGATGGACTGTAGAGTCAATTTTGACAATGTGGTGATGTGGTGAGCTATACAATAAACTCAGACACAGACACAGACGCGCTATTAGGTGGTGGAGTCAAACCAGTTCATCGTATGGCCCCTCCTGACCCCCACGGCACCGTCAGGCACGTACACCATGGGTCTGCTCTCCAGCAAGAGCTTGGACAGGATCATGCCAATGCTGGACTGTTCGTAGCGGTGACAGGTCGCGTAGCGCTGAGTCACACGTTTATTGCAGTCCAAGACTTGGGCGTGGTTCTTCACACACATGCAGTCCGTGTTGAAGGCGCAGGAAAGCCAGGGGGGTAGGATCACCTCTCTCATGATCCTGTTGAGAACGCAGACCACAGAGAAACATTCATCTCTCTGTGTCTGTCTCTGTCTCTGTCTGTATCTGTGTCTGTGTCTCTCTCAGTCTCTGTCTGTCTGTCTGTCTGTCTGTCTGTCTGTCTGTCTGTCTGTCTGTCTGTCTGTCTCTCTTCTCTCTCTCTCTCTCTCTCTCTCTCTCTGTGCATGTATGTATCATTGGTGCATGTACGTATGTATGTATGTATGTATGTATGTGTGTATTTATGTATGTATGTATGTATCTATGTATATGAAGAACACACACACACACACACACACACACACACACACACACACACACACACACACACACACACACATTCTGTTTCACTCGCTTTTATCCCGTGATAGATGGCAGTCACCATATATGAAAAATGACAGTTAAAAAAAAAAAAGAATCATTAGTTACCGCAAAATATTTCTAGCAAACGAACATTACCACACCTGTTTCGTGTCGTCCTTATGTCATCTGTACGCAGCAAGCTTACCCCATTCATTCATCTCATCTTCCCTCTAAAATAGGGTTACCTGTCGTTGTAATAGAATCCAAGTCCCGTTTCCATTTCGGTGAAGGGAGCGTATTGGCACAGATGGTCGCCGAAGAACCGTGCCATAGACACTTCGGAACGGACTGCTATGGATCCCTCATTGTGCCTAGTAAGATAGCCACTGGCTCGCGCTTTGTTGAACATTTTGTCCAGGGGAGTAGTCCTTTGCCACCGTATTGAAGCGTCCATCCACACAAGGTACTCTGCTTTCTCCAGTAAAGACTGTGTCAAACGAAAAAAAACAACAACAACAACAACAATCCAGAACCGCCATCATCATCACTATCATCGCTATTATTGCTGTTGTTATCATTGTTATTGATGTTGTCATCAATATTATCATTTCAACTCCCATGGTCCCCTTTCCCAATGGCGTCGTTTTCATTCAACGCCCGTGTTGCCCCGAATGTAAGTCACTATTATTGCTATTGTTATTACTATTATTACTGCTGTTATTTTATGATGATGATGGTGATTTGTTGTTGTTGTTGTTGTTGTTGTTACTATTATTATTATTATCAAATCATGATATATTTATTATGATAAGTATTATTATTATTATTATTACTATTATCATCATCATTATTTCAACTCCCATGGTCCCCATTCCCAACAGCCTCGTTTTCATTCAACTCCCATTTTGCGCCGAACTTAAGATAAATGATTGCTCGTTTTTCGTCTTCATTGTCCGGAAGGTTGTCTGTCCTGAAGAAGACCCAAGAGGTCGAAACGCGTCATGTTTTTTTCCCCTGTAATCTATTTGTGTGGATTGTTCCGTGGAACCAATAACTTTTCTTTACAAAATTTGCTTTAATTTCCGCCTTCAGTCGCCTCGCTTTGAAAACAGAACCGCCAGAGTCAGTGTTTTGCTGGTACTCTGCTGCTGCCAGCTGCAGCTAGTTCTACAGCTATTATTGCTACTACTACTATTACAGCGACTATGTCTGATGTTGATGATGATCATAACAAAGACAGCAAGTCCGGCATTGGTGTATGGGTGGTCTTCTTAATAGATTAGCTTTAGTTGACCACTTCCAGTGTTTGATGTTGTTCTGAACAACAACAATAACGAAGACAACAACACGAACAACACTGACAACAACCACCACCACCACCACAATAATAAAAGTAATAATGATATAGTAAAGATAAAAAAAATGATGATGATGATGATGACGATGATGATGATGTTGACAGTAATACAATGATAACAATCATGATAACAGCAAAACAACATCGACAATAATAATGATTCCTCCTCGTCCTCCTCCTCATTATTGTAATCATAATCATGATAATCATAATTATCATACTATTTCTACTACTGCTACTGACAGAAAAGTGATATTTCTACTACCACTACAA
>CM065727.1:68068569-68076069 GCA_033310375.1 Conus canariensis
TACACACGGTGACACTGGTGTTCGCTCCATTTTAAATGTAGCTGTAATCTACTGCTAGGTAGGGTAATACAGGTAATCTTACACATCATGGTCTACCTTCGCTATGTCATGTCACACAGTGTGATACATACATTCTCCCGATTCAAGACCAACCTTTGTCTATCATATTACTGTGGAATGCAGTTATTCTCCCTGTTGAGAACATTTTCTTTGTCATTTAAGTTACACGGTCTAATACGGTACTGTTCCCATTCAGGACATATTTTTGTCATTTCATATTACACAGTCTAATAAAGCTATATTCCCAATACAGGATCTGCCTTTGTCATTTAATGTTACACAGTCTCATACATGTGCTCTAACGGTCCACGATTAAACATTGTCATCTCATGTAACACAATATAAAGGGATTCTGCTGATACAGAAACCATCTCAGTCATCTGATGTTACCCAGAATGGTAAGGTGTTCTCCGGTCTTATAACCTGCCTGTTTCAGTTGTTCAGTTCAGTGGTTATTTAAATGTCAGTTCATCATCGATGATATTAGACGAAAATAAAAGACAACAGAGATCACAGAAAATGTCAAACATACTTTCTCTGGCCATTTTCTCTCACCTCTCTCCTTCACGTGTTAAAAATCCAAACACTTCACTAAGTACACTTCTGGAAATACTAACAAAAAATCACAACAGTCTGACCAACTCTGACCGGTCAATAACGTGTGCATATACATAATACATGTATCGTATAAGATATGCTCGATGCTGTCAAACTATGCAGTATTTATACCTTTCGATTTGTATCGCCCGGTTGAAATCGGGCAGTCTAGTAGTATATGATGGACAGAAGTTTTCCCCTGACATATACACCTAACATCAGGTGAGAATTTTGTATGTTTAACCAAAGTTTATGGATTATCTGTGATACACATATTTCAGTTGTATTGCACACTGTAGCACAACATTCCCGGTTCGTTCAACACCGTCGCTTGTCATTTAGATTACACAGTGAAAAGTGTGTATTCTTTCGATTTAGGACTTGCCTGTTCTAACCTGTATTACATGGTATTATTCTGGTATTCTTTCGAGTGAGGGCCTAGGTTTGTCATCTTGTGTTGCTAAGTGTGGTACAGATATTCTTCTGTTTCAGACCTGTTCTTTGGTATTCTATTACACCGTGTGATACAAGTTCTCTCCCTTTTGAGGACATCATTTTGTAATCTCATATCATAAAGTGTAATAAGGAATTACTTCTATTCAGGATCCACCTTGGTTATTCGATATCACACAATATGGCACAGGTATTCCTCCCATTCACGATCTACCTATATCATTCTATATTACGCAGCGGGATACTGGTATTCTACTGAGCCATAACCCCACCTATGTCGTCTTACAAGACAAAATGTGACTGAAGTGTACTTTCGAACCAAACCGTATTGTCCTCATTGTGAAGATCAGGCATGAAAGCCTCATTATGACAACACATCAAGGTGTGATGCCGGTTCACACTCTGTTTCGGGTCCAGTGACACATGTTAATGAGTATAAATGTAGCAAACATTGGTGCCACAACTCACCGCCAGTCGTGTTTTCAGTGCATGTTGTCATTGTCCAGTTGAGTTTAGGCCCAGAGTAATCTGAAAAGCAGTTTTAAATACATTTAGAAGTTTACAGTGAATACTTACTAAGCATGGACGAGGTACTGGGTGAATGATCTTTTTAAACTCTTAATTGGCAGCTGTTAAAACACACCGACAGACAGACAGACAGACACATGTACAAAGACACAGACATTGACAGACACACACACACATACACACACACGCACGCACACACACATACGCACACGCACGCCACACACACACACACACACACACACACACACACACACAACACACACACACACACACACACACAGCATGCACGAGCGGATTGAACCTAATCTGAACAGGTGCAAGAAAACTAAACACATTTCAAGAAAATCTGATGGTGTTCCTACATCTACACTGATTTTGATGAAATGTGTTAAATTTGTCGCAAATTCCAAAACATACTTTCTAGTGCGATTCTCTGAAGGATCTGATACAGCATCCAAGATAGATATTGGCCTGAAATAACGAAAATCAGATGTGCCACCTGGTTTATAAATTGAATGGCTTCTGCAGTTTTGAAATGTATTGTAAACTGATTTTTGCATATGCATTTGTTGAAGATGTAAGTCATTGTTTAAGAATGTTACCACCAGTGCCGTCTAATCGATAACATGTATTTCTTTTAAATGTACTAGAGCATTGTGTGTATTATGCGCATATATTAAGCAGATATCATAGAAAGAAGAAATGCTCTTCAAATCACAACAATTGAGTAATAACTGAATTTAAGTTATTAAAGACGGACACATCGGATTCCATTCTTGACTTAGCAATTAGACTTAAACGTTGAATTATCCAGAAGAATTCTTTTTCCAGAGATGTTGATTTAGTATTGGCATCTTTTGTGTAAGTTAACTGGTCAGTGGCTCTAACAAATGATGTGCTGATAGTATTCGACGAGACACGTTCTTGATAGTACTTTTTTCTTTTGCCATGCGCTTTAGATAATTGCCATGATTTCTTGGTTGGCAAGGTTTTTTTCTCAATGCTCTGCGACACATGAAGACCTTTAAAATCCGAAACAGCCCGGACATCTTTTAATAGCCATAGCAATCTAGGAATGCTTCGATTTCACTTTGTGCTAAACGGTGCATGTTCATTACAGGTATTGAAAACAAAATTAGAAAAACAGACCTTGCTCGCCACGTCAGAATTTGTGAATCGGTAAATCAGTAGCAGGTAAAAATCGCTTAGATCAGTACAAAATTTGTCTTCTTCTTCTTCAGTAGATTTTTTTGGTTGCGTTAGATCTTCAGTAGTGTCACCACGATGAATGCCAGAGTCTTCTCCAGGTCTTGACGGCTGTCCCAAAGCTGCATCTGCAGCTCTGCACCCTCTGGCCAGGTTTGATGCCGTAGAATATCATGGGCTGGACAGTGTTGGAGGATGTTTTTTGGGGTCTGCGATCCAGTGCCACATGGACAGTCGTCTGTGTGGGCAATCTTGATTCAGCTGAGGTGTCTCAGTAGTCCACAGTGACCAGTTCACAGTATCAAGAGGATTGTCTACTGGTATTTTTGGAGCTGATGGATTGGATCAACACCACTCTCTGCACCCAGCCTTCTCTGTCCCTGGTTTTAGTATTGGTTGTGGGTGATAGTTTTGGCCTCTGTAGGTCACTGGGTAGCTGAACTGCTCCCTTCTGCTGACTGTCATTTGAACACTGCTTGGGCAACTTGTGCAGCCGTACTGTATAGGTTGGTCTGACAGTACTTGAACAAACCTTCAGCAGAACGTTGCTGTTAGCTCCACAAGAAGCTCGGGCCAGCTCATTCATTATGGTGAGCTGCCTTTATCAAAACAAGTAAAGCATCTACGTTTTATAGACCTATGATTGTGCTTTGGAATTGTAAGTTCTTTGGTGGACTATGTGAAGCACACTGAAAAGTAATCTCAGCAACCATAGACTGGTAATTAAACCTCAGTCATATAATAGTTTGGTCTGAAGTAAATATTCAAGATGAAACTGTAAAAACACACTCTACAGGCCTCGTGAAACTTTGTGAATTGATAGATTAAGAACAGATAGGTATTTCTTAGATAAAACCAAAATTGTCTGTAGCAAAATGAGTAAAAACATCTGTATTCTATAACCGTTTGACCGTTGCTTGGAATTGTGACCTCCTTTGTGGACTATGTGTTTGACTGTTGCTTGGAACTGTGACCTCCTTTGTGGACTATGTGTTTGACTGTTGCTTGGAACTGTGACCTCCTTTGTGGACTATGTGTTTGACTGTTGCTTGGAACTGTGACCTCCTTTTTGTGGACTAATGTGTTTGTACTGTTGCTTGGAACTGTGACCTCCTTTGTGGACTATGTGTTTGACTGTTGCTTGGAACTGTGACCTCCTTTGTGGACTATGTGTGGCACTCTGGAAAGTGATCTGTGCGATCACGGACTGGTGGACAAACATCAGTCGTACAGTGTTTTTGTTTTGAAGTAAATATTAAAAAAAAATTGTGAACATACACTTCGAAGGCCTCATGAGAATGTGTGAATTTGTAGGTTAAGGACAGGCAAGAACTGCTCAAATAAAACAAACCATGTTTTTATCAAAATGAGTAAAACATCTACATTCCATATTCTATAAACAAATGATTGTTCTTTGGAATTGTTGTTTTTTGGTGTACTATTTGGAGAACACAGAACAGCGATCTCAACAGGTATAGAGTGGTGAGCAAACCTTGGTCATATTGTTCTTTGTTCTTAAGTAAATATAAAAAAAGGCACCTGGACTGGTCAGGCCATGTATGTTGTCTTTCCCCCTCTGTCTTTGACAACGAAATACTCTGAAGAACGCCTTCAAGACGAAGATGAAGAGGAGGGTCACAACTGAACTGGCAACACTTTGTACAGCGTGACCTCAAATCGTGCAAAGGGGCTGGACCGACGTCGGCCAGAGAGGGATGAACGCCTCATGCGTGTGAACTTCTGAATCTAAATAAGTAAGTGTCCTTCAATCTTTTCACATTATACGTATCGCACACGCACGCACGCACGCACGCACGCACGCGCGCGCGCGCGCCACACACAACACACACACACACACACACACACACACACACACACACACCATTTCAAATTGAGGGAAGACGAGAAGCAAGTGGTAGCAGAAGCAAAGGGAGGGGGCATGAGAATGCGTGGAAGAGTTACTAACTTTGAATTCTGGACTGTAAAATCTGCAGCAGTTCATCCACTGCAGGCTGTTCCTCCCCCACCCTGTCCTGCTGCTGTCTAGTGACAGCAGTTGCTGTAAGTTGGGCTTGTGCTGTGGAAACACCGTCTCAACGATCAAGTTATGAATCTGAACGGTAACGTAAACTGTTATCCTGAAACGATGCCATACAAGATCTAGCCATTGTCACAACAACTTACCAGAATGTCTTACAATGTAACATTAATGCCACATGACTTTATGGCAATGCCACACCACTTCATACCAAGCCACACCACTTAATACCAATGCCACACAAACTCATACCTAGCTACACCACTTCGTACCACCGCCACACAACTTCATATCAATCTGCGCAGCTACATACACACCGCTGCCACAAACTTTTATACCAGTGTCACACAGCTACACATCACTGTCATACAACTTCATACAGATGTCACACAACTTCATACTAATGTCACACAACTCATACAGTCACACACTTCATACAATGTCACACAACTTCATACAGATGTCACAAAGACTTCATACCAATTCACACAACTACATACACTAGTAGTGTGGCGTGCATGCGTGCGTGCGTGCGTGCGAGCGTGCGTGCGTGCGTGCGTGCGTGCGTGCGTGTGTGTGTGTGTGTGTGTATGTGTGTGTGTGTGTGTATGTGTGTGTGTGTGTGTGTGTGTGTGTGTGTGTGTGTGTGCGCGCGCGCGAGCGTGTGTGTGTGTGTGGTATAGATCATTTCTGGATTACTGCACTGTTCTTTCAAGGATCGATGTCCAGGATAAGGATGTCTTTCAGATACAAAGAAAGGGTGTAGATCAATTAAATTAACAGGATGTACATCATTACAGTTTGTGCCTTTTCTGTCTTTCATCAACGGGGCAAAACCCAGGCTCTTTAAGTAACTTCTCATGGCTCGTTCCCGTAGTTCCACCAATGATTTCAACAATTTCTCTAGATGTAAAGTTTCCAGCACGTTTAGTGGTTTTTGTGCATGGTTGTCTTACAGTCGAAATGAGTAGAATACCAGACTCATATATATATATATATATATATATATAATATATATATACATAGTGCCTTAAACCCTCTTACTAAATTTGCTTTGATGGTTTTGAAGGTATGCAGTAAATGTGTTAACTTTGATGATTGAAAATGAATATGTTCAGACCATTAGCAATTATGCTGGAAGTTTAAACCCGTTGGTGGGTCTTCGAGGGTGCTGGGGTCTTCCTTTTATACTTATTGAGAAGAATTTAGACAAGTGCGACTATTAAACACACACACACACACTATTAAACACACACACACACACACACACACACACACACACACACACACACACACACACACACACCCTTACCTACACGCACACATGCAAACAAAGAGTTCGTTCTACACACACTCACTCCCCCCCCCCTTCACTCCCCTTTTCTCTCCCCATCCCACCCCCCGATCACCACCCCCCCTTTTCTCTCCATGACATTGTGGTCAATTTCATTAGAAATCATTCTGGACATAAGAATGCAATGGGAGGGGAAAAAAAAAGAATCGCACTGACCAGAATGCGGTAGCTGGTCCTTAGGGTGGGATGTTTATCCCTACGTTTCGGGCCCTAGGCCCTTCTTCATGTGGAGAAAAGTAAAGAATGAAGAAGAGAAGACAGCAACACCAAGACAGAGGTGAAACTACAAACAGTGAGAAGTCATCAAGAAGAAACACAAGGCAAAGGAAAAGAATGCAATGTTTTCTTCTTTTCTGAGAGTAAAGAATACATTAGTGACAGGCTCAAAATGCTATTGGATCACCCAAGTGTGTCATCTCATCAAAAACCCACTTGTACACTTTCCATACATACCAAGCACCCCGTTACGTCGATCTTTGTTAAACTGTGTATTCCAGGGCTTCATGTAGGCGCCGAGGAAAACCAGAGCACAGGCGCAGATGATGAAGATGATGAAGAACGCTGCAAACACAATGGCACACAAACAAAAACAAAGTAAAGCAGTTTGGAGTGATACTTCTATTGTGCATAGCCTATCCGATCAAGGATGCCGTAGAAGGACTGATAACAGAGAGAGAGAGAGAGAGAGAGAGAGAGAGAGAGAGAGAGAGAGGGGGGGGGGGGGCTGGCAAAGCGATTTAAACAGTCTAACAAAGGCGAAGAGACTGGTAGACAGGCAAGGAGACTGGTAGACAGGCAAGGAGACTGGTAGACAGGGAAGGCAATCGGTAGACAGGCAAGGAGACTGGTAGACAGGCAAGGAGACTGGTAGACAGGCAAGGAGACTGGTAGATGGTGAAGGCAATCGTAGACAGGCAAGGAGACAGACTGTGACATGGAAAGTGACTGGAGAACGGCAAGTGGACGACGTAAGATGGCGTAAGCGACATCAGTGAGAAGCGGCAGTGGAAGACGACTGATGACAGGACAGACACACATTAAATGGTAAGGACATCGTGGTAACCGGCTAGGAGTCTCGGTGTAAAGGTCTGAAAGAAAATCGATTAACGCACAGGAGATTGACAATTGTTACATACAGTGCGAGAAGCGGGCAAGTGGACAGACGTACATGATGGCGTACAGACAGACACACATACAGTGCGAGAAGCGGGCAAGTGGACAGACGTACATGATGGCGTACAGACAGACACACATACAGTGCGAG
>CM065727.1:68083569-68123569 GCA_033310375.1 Conus canariensis
ACTTTAATAAAAGGACGGGCCCCAGTGTACCACATCCAAACTTGTGAAAATTTGGGTGCATTTTCAGAATTACATTATGCGTGTTATTTGTGCCATTATGACTCATAATACATCTTTTGGGTTCATTTAGGCAATTGTGTAATTTGGGGGCGTCCCTAAATTCAGACTTTTACTACATCACACTGAAAAATGCCAACCTACGCCGGCACTTACACACACACACACACACACACACACACACACACACACACACACACACACACACACACACGTCTAATATCACTAAATGTGGAAAGACGTTAAATTGAAGACAACAACAACAAACAACAACAACATCAACACAACACCACACACAACAACACACACACACACACACACACACACACACACACACACACACACACCACACACACACACACACACACACACACACACACCACACATGGGAGCCGGAATAGCTCAGTTGGTAGAGCGCCTGACTCGTAATCTTGGTGATCCTGGGGTTGCGGGTTCGAATCTCCGCCGGGGCGTTTCGGTACAGGGGGATTTTTCCCTCGGAGTTAACATTGGTTCTGACTCCATTTCCCATACAGTCCTTCGAATGAGACTATAAACCGAGGTTCCGTGTGTGAACGCACGCATAATATCTTGCACACACGTAAAATCCCATCACCAACTTTCGGAAGAGTAGGCCAGTTGGGCCGTTGGTATGGATGACACGTTACACACAGCATGCACCCTGCGTAAGAAATGGAAAGAATGAAGGAAGTAAAGAAACTGAGTGAACGATATTGACTGGATGACACGGGAAACGACTGAATGAAGCGCCAGCTGGCAGCTCTTCAGTCGGCACTACCCAGGTAGGCAGCCCGTTGTGTAAGCGAGTGTTGATTGTAAAGCGCTTAGAGCTTGGTCTCTAGCCGAGAATAGGCGCTATATAAGTATTCATTATTATTATTATTATTATTATTAAACACACACCCACACACACACACACACACACACACACAACACACACACACACACACACACATATGCACAGACTGTACTAGATCTAATCGCAAATCCTGCTCAAAAAGCAATCTGCTTCAAATTCTAAAACTGAGAGCGAAAAAAGGCAATCTACAGACAGACTGGAAATAAAAAAACATACCCATTATGACATTGCAGTTTGGAATTTACCGACCAGGTTGACCTAAAGTAAGCCTCACTGGTGACCAAGAGTGTGCTTGAAATTAAGTGATACTTGAAATTACACAAATTGAAATCATTTAATCGCTTGTAACAGCGAGAAAGATCGCCTATTGCCACGTAATCAGAGACATTAAAATGTATGCGGTGCTTTAAATTATGAGGTATTGAAATTACATGGGTTTCCCTGTACATTGAACCTCGAATTTCGGCAAACTGAATTAAATGCTCTCTCAAAGTCAGTGCTTTACAAAAGCCCAGGTAAATTGTGAGCTTGTAAGTGAGATGCTTTATCAAAAATGTGTCTTACATTGTCCGCCATATACCTTCTCTAAAGAAAACCAGTTGGATACTCGCAAATTCATTTGCACACACAATGACATGCACATAATGTTTATACACCTATCAACTCACTTTCTCTTTCTGTTAGCTCTATCGCTTTCCGTCTCATAACTCAGTGAGTGATTGGACGTTAAACTAAGAGATCTTCTGTCTGTCTGTCTTACACAAACTCACAGAAGGACAGGAACCGCAGAACGTACTACACATAAACAACAACAACAGCAAGAACAACCACAATGAAAAAAAAAAAAGAAACAAATATCACAGAAGCTCACTAAAGCGAAAGAATCCCAATAATCACCATACAATAACGTTAACCACAAAAAACAACAACAAGCATAATAACAAACAATAAGCAAACTGCACGAGGTAACAAAAAAGGAGGGGGTGGAGGCGGCGGAACAAAAAAAAAAAAAAAAAAAAGCAGGAACAAAGGAACTCACCAAAATCGCACCGTGCAGTAGTACCCTTGCTTGTCTCCAGCCTGCCATCTGGTTAGCCAGCAGGACGTGCAGATTACCCAGACCCAGATCCGTATCCATGGCCACGCTGCACAAATACATGCGCGCTCGCACGCGCGTACTCGCGCACGCACGCACGCGTGCACACACATACACACACAGAGACGCACACACGTACATTCATATATACAAACATTCATACCACACACACACACACACACACACACAAACACACAACACGCACACACAAACACCACACAAACACACACACACACACACACACACACAAACACACACATACACACACACACACACAAACACACGCACAAACACACGCAACACACACACACACGCACACACACACACACACACACACCACACACACACACACACACACACACACACACACACACACACACACACCCCATCGCTGTGATATCTGCCATCTGATTAGAGGTTTCGTTTAAATAAGTCAAAACGTTCGCTACAACTGCTCGACGCCAGAGCAGCAGTTTCAGTCAGCTTGGGGATACATCACTGCGTGCGGACCAGTCCATATACGTTACCCTACGTCTGAGGAACCATAAGACCACAGTGCGTAGAAGCTAGAGCTAGATATGGAAGTAAAACGTGTCGAGAGAGTCTGAAGAACAACACTCAGCAGATACGTGACATATGTAGTAATCTATTACTATTTAACAAGCCTTGGATACCTAGTTCACATGGCCTGTGTCATATTGTAGATTGTGTGTGATTGTGTGTGATATTGTAGAATGTATATACATACATTCCTACATTCAAACATTCCTACAACACACACACACACACACACACACACACACACACACACACACACACACACACACACACACACACACACAACGCATACACACACAAACTCACACCACACACACACACACACACACACACACGCGCGCGCGCGCGCCGCGCGCGCGCGCACGCATGCACGCACGCATGCACGGATACACACATGCACGTACACACATACATACACAGACGGGCGTGCACCACTCAAAACACGTTGTTTTCATTGATAGTTTCAGTTTCAGTTTCATCAAGGAGGCGTCACTGCATGCGGACTAGTCTATATACGCACACCACATCCGCTAAGTTCTGAGACCAAAACTACGCATGATTTTAAGCTGATGAATAAATGAATTAACAACTAAGATGAGAGAATTGAAGAAGAGGATCTCGTGGCTACGGCTTAGTAGATGTCTGACCTACACCTGAGCCCAATGCGATGGTCAGACCTTGAGTGCCTACCTAACATTGTTTATTTGTTTGTTTTTGATTGATAACTAAAAGTGAAAGACGGTGAAGACCATCAGCTATGTTTGCACTCGAAAAGCAAGTGTTTACTGTAGGTGCATGTTTTTCTTTTTCATTAAATTAGTCAGGACGAATGTATTAACTTACGATCAGTTCCTACGTGAAGGAGAGAGAGAGAGAGAGAGAGAGAGAGAGAGAGAGAGAGAGGAGAGAGAGAGAGAGAGAGAGAGAGGAGAGAGAGAGAGAGAATGACAATGCTTTATTGATAATAGATAAACAATCCTTATGCCAAGGGAGTGCGTGCACAATTTCCACTTAGTGTTGCCAAACTCTGCCAACAATAGAAATGCGAGTCAAACAGAAGCGTACACACAGAAAACAGTTGAACAATACTAACAACTAGAGAGAGAGAGAGAGAGAGAGAGAGAGAGAGAGAGAGAGAGAGAGAGAGAGAGAGAGAGAGAGAGAGAGTCGCTTTTCCCTCTCTATGTTGATTCGAGTTACTTTTCGAGAGAAAAATCATTCTACTAAAATCGTGTCCCCCTTTTTTTTGGCAGCTGAGAGTGAGGGCTGAAACTTTTGCCATTTCTTTGGTTAAACAAACCTGGTGACTAATTACTCGAATGACCAGAACAGGTTGATTATAAATAAAGACATAGTGTCTACTGCATAGTGTCTATTTAGAAGCAGATTCAGAACAGAGAGATACGTTATTTTTATTTATTTTTTTAAAGTTTTACCATAGACGTGAAGAAATTGTCTGATAAAATTAGAAATTGGGAGGGGTCTTACTGTGAACGCTTCGTCGTTCAGACGAACACTCAAGTGGCATCCTGAATAACATTGTATGCAGTAGATAATTATTGTATGCCGATCATCATTTCATTTTCACGTAAACTTTTTAGAAATTATTTCCGCTGTCCGATCTTCTGTGCCACCTCAATGGCAGAGCACCCACGTCGCTCATTTTTTTCTAGCCCTCCTGACGTCGTCTCCGATTGATGAAGAACACACATACAACTGGGATGGTGGGGGTGGGGGGGGGAGGGGGGAGGTAGAGGAGGGAGCGGGGGTCTAGGGGAGACAGAAAGTAGGGAGATCCCTTGGCGAATGGCCGCACCCACACCCGCACTTTTATGTTTTAGCTGAACGTGACGCCGAAAAGTGCAAGTCACGGTGCCCTGCGTGTTACTGCTCTTTGCGGGTCAATATCGCTTTGCTGCATGGGCAGGAAACAGTGGAGTCTCCGCAACAAGCTTCCACCTTGGATCGATTGGTGAAAAAGAGGCCGGAATAGCTCGGGGTGTGTGTGTGTGTGTGTGTGTGTGTGTGTGTGTGTGTGTGTGTGTGTGTGTGCGCGCGCGCGTGCACGAGTTGTGTGTGCGTGTGTGTGCGCGTGTGTGCGTGCGTGCGTTCCTCTGTGTGTGTGTGTGTGTGTGTGTGTGTGTGTGTGTGTGTGTGTGTGTGTGTGTGCGTGTGCGCGCTGTGCGTGCGGCGCCTCGTGTGGGCACGCTTTTGATTATATGTGGGAAACGAATGTTCAGAGGATCACACACACACACACACACACACACACACCACACACACACACACACACACACACACACAGGCGCGCGCGTGCGCGCACGTTTAACCCCCACCCACACCACACACACACACACACACACACACACCACACTCTCTCTCTCTCTCTCTTTCTCTCTCTTTCACAGATACTCTCTTATTAGCCTGTATAATCTTTTAAGGAAAGAAGTTATTTTTATCACTTCTGAAGCAAGCCCTAATAACACTATATTTTGAACTTGGATATAACACTGATCCTTCTCATTTATAGGTTCATTTCACCTTTATCTTTTCCCGCTAGGCCACAAGAAAAAGATGTGGAAAAAAATCGCTCGTGTCCCATATTTTGACAGCACAGCCTGCTCCATGTCAAGTATTGTGCCCAAGTTTCGGGCGGTTTGGTATGTTTTTTTTTAAAATTAAGGGAGTGTGTCGATCGAAGTGATGGACTGCTTATGCAGGCTGTCGATAAAAACAAAACAAAACAACAACAACAACGACAACAACAACAACAACAACAACAACAACAACAACAACAACACACACACACACACACACACACACACACACACACACACACACACACACACTGATAATTCGTCGTTACATGGAATCCATATTACGGTAGGTATGTGTACAGCATGAAATTTATAACATTTGTCATAGTCGACTCAGTGCAAAGAGAATTTTTTTTCCCGTTCAAACAGATTTTTTAACGTATCCAGAGAACGATTTCCTTTATCGCCAGCATTGGAACACAGCTGTCTTCTCTATAAGCACTGAATCTTCCAAGAATGTTCTCTAAGTTTTTTTGCATTATTTTTCAAACACATCAGAATCTGCTGGCCGATGTCATTTCCATTATCTTCCTGCGATGTCTGTTCGTCTTCTGCATTGCTGACGCTGGCCCCGTTGTCTTCCGTCTGCTGTGTCAATGTGTCACGTTCTATGGTTGTTGAATGTGTCACGCTGACTGGCACACACTGTCTTGATCTTCAGGCTGGTCAGTGTGTCCAGTCGTTCCTTCACTGTCCAACTAAGGAAGCACTGACACTGAAGGCTGTTGTCAAACGATGGGCTTGCAGATGACTTTGCTTACATTCATTGTGATAAGAAATGACGCTGCACCAGCCGCCGTGGCGAAGTGGTTAGCGTCGCAAACTCCCGGCTGGGAGGTCGCAGGTTCGATTCCCATCAGAGTGTTGTAGAATTTTTCTGCCCCGACCGCCTCCTACCCTGAGTTGAGTTTGCTACGGGCTCAGTTGGGAAGACTGGGACCACACAGTTGAGTTTCATCCACTTAATGGATGCGTTCTGAGAGTGTTGCTCAAATTTCCTGACCAACACCGCAGGTGTCTGTTTCTCTCGGGTCTGGTTGACGCCGGGATATATTATGAAAGGAAGCGTGGAGTACAGCCCTGTCATGCAGTCTCAGACCGGAATGGAAATCCGTAGCATCATCTTAATCATCCTCATTCTCATCGATCAGCATAAAATTTTTTTAAAAAGTCTCAAATTCTGTGGCCTTTTGTGCCCTGCTTTCATGGTGACCTCAGTTTCGATGTCCTCAACACGTCTGTGGCCTTGGTTTGGTTCCGTCGGGATCACCGGTATCGGCAAGTCCATGGGGGCTGTCGTTGGACGGACGTGGTGGCGCGTGCATTTCTGTGCATCATCTTTTGTTTGAATGCTCAGTGTTGACCCCACTCTATGAGGAGAAAGGTATTCAGATGAATAACTTTGATAATGTTAATACTGTCTTATATAGTTCATATGTTGCTGAAATTGCCATGGTTATTTCGCAGTCACAGGTTGCAAAATTGTTTTATAAAGATCAACAATTTTGTGTACCGCTAGGGTATTTCACTCATGTCAATATGCACAAATCAGATGTGGGTTTGAAAGTACTAATGTGGGTGATAAGTTAAGCGTGTGTGTGTGTGTGTGTGTGTGTGTGTGTGTGTGTGTGTGTGTGTGTGTTTTATAAAAGTGTCTAATATCATCTGGCGATGAAAAGACATTAAATAAACCACTGAACTGAACTGAACGTGGTGGCGCCCTCCGGAGGGACAGCTCACTCACGCCGGCTCCGTGACTAAGCAATTATTGTCGTCAGTAGGGGGCTTAGTAGGTGGTGTCCTGCGTATGCTGGATCAGAACAGGTGCCACTGAACACCACCAAAGTGACTCGGCAGCAGTGCAGTGTCTCCTCCGGTGGGTTGCCTCTTGATGACTTTACATTGGCTGCTCCCTGTGGATTGCCGGTGCCGGGGTTGCGGCGGGACTGACCGGGCTGTGGCTGTAAACGGGGCGTCGTAATGAGCGGCGTGGGTGCGATGTCACTGAGGTGGCACAGAAGATTGGACAGCAATTAAAAAAAAAATTAATTATTAATTTTTTTTAATACTAATCATCGACAATCAGCTTTCCTTAGAAGAAGCAGTCTACTCTTGCATCACCAAAAATCTGGTGAGCCACAAGGACCAGTTGTTGGACCTCTTCTCTTTTCACTCAATGTTAATGATTTACGTCTACATAACAAACGCTCAAGTGAACTCTTCACGTATGACACATTTATCTGCTCTAATCATTCTGACCTACATCAACTATCCATTAGATGACAAGAGAATGTTAATCAGTTGGTTAGCTGGTCTGAACTCAATCACATTTCCTTGAATGAACAGAAAATGTAGAGTACTGTCAAAACTTTACGTCAGAAAGACAAATTGTTACTTTCTACATATATTGGTAACGAGCAGCTTGAAGAAGTCAGCAGTTATAAAGCTTTAGGAGTTGACTTGGTCACCTCATATTATTGGTTTCAGAAAACGTGTATCTTAAAAAACCTTTCAGCTTTCAAAAATGGAAAGTTTCCTAGACAGAAACACGCATAAACCCGGTTAGCACGCAACTATCCAGTTAGCTATCGATTATGCCTTCACTCTGTATAATTCCTGTGGTGTTAATAAATTTGAAATCTTTATGTAGAGCCTGTAAACAAGCTCTGGAAGCTATGGTGATAAAATCGTGTTCATTAACACCACACGACTATATTAAGCTGCATATTCTACCTTTAACATACAAACGTCAATACAGTAGAGCGATAATAGTGTGTAGAATTATGAACGGTTTTGCATTTTTGACATTAACTGAAATCAGTCGAGATGCTCCAATCACATACTAACCTAAAAACCTGGAAGTGATCCATTCGAAAGTAGTCTTGTTTACTCAGGTAGAACGCCTGGTACTCAGTCAGTAAACTAAACAAAAAAAAGGCAGCATTGGTTCTTTCAAGGCAGCATAGAAACATTTATTACTTGAAATAAGAAAACATAATAGCTTAACATCATCCATAAACATATTGCATCTTTATCAAGCAACATTTGTTGATCATCTTACAATATCAATAACTGGTGTATGCCTCCCTTCACTGCCGAGCCCCCCCCCCCCCCCCCCTCTCTGTCTCATTCTTTTCCTCTGCCATACTCCTTTCAGCCTATGTTTGCATGTTTTCAATTGCTACTCCTTTGTCAAAGGTGTTAGCAGCAATCTGACAGTTTTGGACTGTGTGAGATCGTATTATTTGTTTGTTTCTCTTAGACGTATTCACCTTTGATATTTTCCCCCTTTCGTCCCAAGGCGTGCAACAAAAAAGCGTAAATGTTTCTTATTTTATTACACTAGTAAAACAAAATTTCTATGTCTGTTGCTGTCTGTCTGTCTGTCTGTCTGTCTGTCTCTCGCTCTTCACACACACACACACACACACACACACACACACACACACACACACACACACACACACACACACACAGAGGCACGCACGCACGCACGCACACACAAACACACAACCACGGATGTACTAGCCAAGCAAGGTTCATGTTCTTTTCTTACTGAAAACTTTCACAGCGACTGCAACGTGCACTTTATTGACACTAACCCTAACCCTTCTTTTAAAAATACATGACAGCAGTCTTCTTTGTATTGAGGCGCCCATTTTTTTTTTATAATGGTTGGATGATAAAGGTTGTTCTCGTGAACGCATATTCTTTGTTTAACTTGTCACCTGAACGCAGTTTGATTGTAAATATTGGCCCTGAAACGTCCAAGTTTTTTTTCTGACACCCCCTTTGGTGAAATCCTAAACGTGATCATCACCATCAGTCTGGCCATGACTAACATCTGCTGCGATACGGGAGGGGTCATTGTGTTGTTTTGTAGGAAGTAAGGTTTTTCTTTGATTAATATTTCTTTTTTTTTTCTTTGTAGTTTCTTGCGTTTGTTCTCGGATTCGTGGTGCACGTGTTAGTAGGTGACCGGGCAGGGCGTTGTTAGTGCGCATGGTACAGGTACAGAGTACACTCTGTATTTTTACAGCGTCAGTGTCACATGATGGGTCATGTCCAGTAAGAAGAGTTAATTTTAGATCAAGGTTTTCCCGCTCCTCCTTGTGTGTGTGTGTGTGTGTGTGTGTGTGTGTGTGTGTGTGTGTGTGTGTGTGTGTGTGTGTATGTGTGTGTGTGCCAGTCAATGTGGTGCATGTGTGCATGTGTGAGTGGTGAGTGAGTGAGTGAGTGAGTGTGTGTGTGTGTGTGTGGTGTGTGTGTGTGTATGTGTGTGTGTGTGTGTGTGTGTGTGTGTGTGTGTGTGTGTGTGTGTGTGTGTGTGTGTGTGTGTGTTGCATATGCATGTGTATGCATATGCGTGATCTGTGTCCTTGTGTGAGCACGCTCCTGCACGCACACACACACACACACACACACACACACACACACACACACACACACACACACACACACAATATATATATATATATCAGTATTTATGTATCTATTTTCTGTCTGTGGATCTATATATGGATCTATCCATGGATCTGTCAATGGATCTATCTATCAATCCATCTGTCTATGTATGTGTGTATGTAAACATACATCCAAATTTCTCACACTTACATAGATACATAGATAGATATGTGTATGTATGTATTTATGTATAGATAGATAGACAGATATACAGACAGATAGATAGACAGACAGACAGACATTGAATACCACAGAAAGGCTGTGCTGCTCAATTCCTAACTGCTGTCAGCACTGACGTGACTAACAATGATATGAATGATACGATATGAATGGTGCGGTCTTCAAGATGGATGCTAGTAATCCCCATATGCTGCCAGTGAAGGGTTTCATATCTATATTTCCCCCTTTTTTTGTTTCTCATTTTCTTTTTCACCACTTCCACCACCCCTCCCCCTCCCCCCCCCCCCTTTTTTTTAAGATAAGTCTTTGCCAAGCATTAATATAATGAAGGAAGACTTGTTAGCCAGCACTTGTTTCCCCCACCACAAAATTGTACAACATAAATATGTATACACACATACACTGGCATATATATATATAATATATATATATATATATATTAATGTGTGTGTGTGTTTTGGTGTGTGTGTGTGTGTGTGTGTGTGTGTGGTACATAGTTTGTTGAATGATCTGGAGATTTCCCATTAAAAAAAAACTGTTATCATAAAATGAAATTTCAAAGCATGCGAAGAAAAAATCAGCTTCTGGTCAATCGACTTAAATCTTTATCTGATGATTAAAAAGTAAATGAAACAGCCAGCGACAACCAGACATCAGGGCATGTCGAGGTTTCTTCCTCACTGTGTCCATCGACGCTAACAACAGCCAAATCATCACCAACATCACCATGTGTCAGACAGAACATCAACGACACGCCCAACTCTCTCAGAATCTGAAAAATCAACTTCCTTTCATTTTTCAGTTATTTTGGAAAATAGTGAAAAGGTTCTGCGACCTTTTACTGGAATTGAAATTCTCAGCAGAAAACTGTGGACCAATACAACCGGCCCCATTGTTGAACAGACACAACTGTCATCGGGGAAATGGTTGATCGGTTGTACTTCCGTTGATCAGCAAAACACGCTCTTAAGACAAAGAAAACCTGAGCGGCATTATTATCAGCCGCTCTATTCCTGAAGTGTATACTGAAGAGTTATCAAACCCATTCCCTTGATAAGACAACTTGCCTGGGGTATGGTAGCAGGTCCTTGAGGAAGAGGTGGATAACAGCCCTTTGTTCTTACTTATCTTGATTTTGTCTCTTAACATTATTATTACTATTTTTATTTACTTTATCCCCCCCCCCCCCAGTCCTTCTGCTCTTAACCCATTTCTCTCTTCTTCCCCACCCTGCCCTCTCCTTCTATACCCCCCCCCCTCATCCCTTCCAACTCTCTCCTTCCTTCCCCCTCAATCCTTGCTGAACACTTTTCATCTTCAAGCAGTATTCACTTTTCAGCTTTTTGGCAGTGCTCACTTCCTCACTTCCCCATTTCTCCCTGCCCACTGTCACCCATTCCCACTTGTCCCTCTGAGCAAAGAAGGTTTTAAACCGAAACGCCCTCATCCACCTCTTCCTCAAGGACCTGCTACCATACCCCAGGCAAGTTGTCTTATTGATCCAGGTCCTGCAGTCAACCAACTATTTGTGTTTTCCATTCCCTTGATAGTTTTCGCGATGATAGTAGAAGAAAAATACCTAGTGCGAACGCGATAAAAAAAATAGAAAAAAATAAAGATGGCAGTGACTCAAAGGCTGTGAAAACTACCTTCTGAGTTCCAAATCTACTTTGAAATCTTACCGGGGTTTCAGTCTTTTGACATGAAACCATTGTTTTTGCCCAACCCGCCGCAGCCCTGGCATCAGCAGTCTACAGGGAGCAGTTAATGTCAAGAGGCAACCCGCCCAAGGAGACACTGAACTGCTGCCGAGTCACTTAGGTTGCGTTAAGTGGCGCCTGTTCTGGTCCAACATACGCAGGACACCATCTACTAAACTCCCTACTGACGACAATAATTGATTAGTTTCGGAGCTGGCGTGCGTGAGCTGTCCCTCCAGAGGGCGCCACCACGTCCGTCTAATGAGAGCCTCTATGGACTCGCCAATACCGGTGACCTCGACGGAATTAAACCAAGGCCGTAGATGCGGAGAGGACACCGGAACTGTGGTGACCATGACAGCAGGGCATGAAGGATGACAGGGCTGTACTCTACCCTTATTTTCATAGTATATCCCGGCGTCAACCAGGCCCGAAAGATACAGACACCTGCAGTGTTGGTCAGGAAATTTGAGCAACACTTTCAGAGACGCATTCATTACGTGGATGAAACTCAATTGTGTGCACCCGTCTTCCCAATTGAGCCTGTAGCAAACTCAGCTCTGGGTAGGAGCCGGTCGGGGCAGAAAAATCCTACATTACTCTGATGGGAATCGAACCCATGACCTCCCAGCCGGGAGTCCACGGCACTAAGCACTTCGCCGAGGCGGCTGGTGATATCAAACTTTTGTTCCACAAGTATTCGTTGTACTCGCTGCAACAGACTGGGACATACAAAAGCCGTGTGTCGTTCCAGATAGACATATGGCAGGTGTGGTCTCTCCAGCCATGACAGCATCTCTCTGCATTATCTCTCCAGCCATGACAGCATCTCTCTCGAGCCATGACAGCATCTCTCTCCAGCCATGACAGCATCTCTCTCGAGCCATGACAGCATCTCTCTCCAGCCATGACATCTCTCTCCAGCCATGACAGCATCTCTCTCCAGCCATGACAGCATCTCTCTCCAGCCGTGACAGAATCTCTCTCCAGCCATGACAACATCTCTCTCCAGCCATGACGGCATCTCTCTCCAGCCGTGACAGCATCTCTCTCCAGCCATGACAGCATCTCTCTCCAGCATGACAGCATATCTCTCCAGCCGTGACAGAATCTCTCTCCAGCCATGACAGTATCCCTCTCCAGCCATGACAGTATCTCTCTCCAGCCATGACCGCATCTCTCTCCAGCTGTGACAGCATCTATCTCCAGCCGTGACAGCAACAAATACACCGATGATGAGCGCTCTGTGAATTGTTCAGGAAATCACTCCGCTGCAAACCTTGGTCGTGCTGAATAGAAACTCAGAGTCTTGTCCAGTTCATTGAAACCATCAAGTCACACTCATTGCTCTTGCCCGAGGCTGGCTAGAAGGACAAGGACATTTTTAGCCGTATGGCTATCACTCTACACACTCGACTCCCAGTCAAGGTAACCGCACTGTTCTAAGATCATATTCTTCTGTTGCAGCTGGAAACAAAATCAAATCGTCGCTCAAGAAATTCCAGATTACAACGGAACGCTCTACATTTACCGTAGAGTTATTTACCATTTTGACAGAAATAGATTTTATTCCTGACACACTTGCTTTACATAGAAAAATACTTGTATTATCGGATTCAAAACCAGCGCTTAGGGTTGTACATTGTCAAACGAAAGCTAGTCGATCAGACGTGAGATCTTATTTCTAAGTCATCAGTGAATAATGCAGGGTACTGATATCACTTCGATATAGGTTCCAGGGCACTCTAGTTTACGTGGCAATGAACTGGCTGATTTTTATGCAAAGAAAGCTGCAAGAAATACATCCAGTGCTATGAATTGTGATGCTCCTTTTTTTTTTTTTTTTAAATATTTTTTTTTGATGTCCCAACCTCTGCGCCACCTCAGAGGCAGTGCACACACGCCGCTCATTCCGACACCCCGTCCACAGCCACAGCCCGGTCAGCCCGGCCGCAGCCCCAGCACCGACAATCCACAGGGAGCAGTCAATGTCAAGTTGTCAAGAGGCAACCCACCGGAGGAGACACTGCACTGCTGCCGAGTCACTTCGGTGGTGTTCAGTGGCGCCTGTTCTGATCTAACATACGCAGGACACCACCTACTAAGCCCCCTACTGACGACAATAATTGCTTAGTCGCGGAGCCGGCGTGAGTGAGCTCTCCCTCCGGAGGGCACCACCACGTCCGTCCAACGACAGCCCCCATGGACTCGCCGGTACCGGTGACCCCGACAGAACCAAGCCAAGGCCACAGACGTGGAGAGGTCATCGAAACTGAGGTCACCATGAGAGCAGGGCATGAAGGGCCACAGAATTTGAGACATTTTTTTTTTTTAATGCTGATCGATGAGAATGAGGATGATTAAGATGATGCTACGGATTTCCATTTCGGTCTGAGACTACATGACAGGGCTGTACTCTACGCTTCCTTTCATAATATATCCCGGTGTCAACCAGGCCCGAGAGATACAGGCACCTGCAGTGTTGGTCATGAAATTTGAGCAACACTCTCAGAAACGCATCCATTAAGTGGATGAAACTCGACTGTGTGGTCCCAGTCTTCCCAACTGAGTCCGCAGCAAACTCAACTCTGGGTAGGAGCCGGTCAGGGCAGAAAAAACCCACATGACTCTGATGGGATTCGAACCCACGACCTCCCAGCCGGGAGTCCGCGACGCTAACCACTTCGCCACGGCGGCTGGTGTGATGCTCCTTCTTCATCTGAAGTTGATACCATTGTCACAAGTTCAGTCTGAAACAGGAAAGAGAAACAAAATCTCAAAGACTCAGGTCGGAAGCACAGATAGGATATGACTATTCCAACAAGTAAATGCTTTAATCTCCAGGCTCTATCCCAAACTGTAACCTTATACATCAGCTGCAGGTGAATGGATGGTCAGGCAGATATTAAAAGCCGGCACCTGCTTGTACATGTGGTCAGAGTCTTCATATCACTCATTTTTCTTTATTTGACTGTTTTGGTATATGATCTCACATTCAGCCTCTTCATGACAAGGTAAAGTCTCTTAACCTTTCGCTGACAATGTCTAGTGTGTTCAGTCCCAGTTTGAGACTGGATGGTATCTGGCGCTGTCGGCTGTTTATCTTATTAAATCTCATCCACACGGAAGATAGTTCAACCCCTGCTCTCCCCCCAACAGCTTTTTGTATTTCTAATTCATAACGTTTAAAATCTTACTATCTCTATATATTAAATCAGTATGGTTCGGCGTCTAATTCACAAGTAAAGCAGGTCTTCTCATTCCCCTCTCACTCCCCCCCCCCACCCCCTTGTCCCTCGATTCGCATTCCACATACACCCACAAGCTGTTTTTGACTCTCACCAGTAACATGTTACCCTGTTCCGTACTCTGATGATCGCAGCACTTCCGTGTATTGTATACTGAGAGGCATAAATTCCGCACATCATGCACACAAGTTCCACGGGAAAAGTTTGATTTGTTGCTCCTTTTATGACCCATTCCTCAGTTGGTGGCAGTGTGACCCACCTTTCCACAGCGATGTTCCTCGTGCAGCACGTGCCAGCGAACAGACAATAGCGCCAGAAGCAAAAAGCCAAACTGGGCGACACTCAGTTCAGAGTGAGTATTGCGGCGCTTTCTTTTCATGTGGTAAACACACAGTTTAATCCCATGAAATGCCGCAACCAGAATGATTTTATCACACTGCAAGAAAATGCCATGGCTAGACAACAACCAGCGAAACCGTGCTGTTGGGATGCTGAGGGCCAGTTCATCTGTCCGACAGGTGGCAAGAGCCATGAACGCCCACCACATCACTATCTACCACCTACAACAGCGCTTGGCAGCCACCCAGTCAGTTTCTGACCATCCTCGACCAGGCGCACCTCGAGTGACGACTCAGAGACAAGATCGAGCCATTCGCCTTTCCCATCTCGGGAACCAATTTCTGACTGCTGCTGCCACCACTAGAGCAACTTTGGGGAGCATGGGGGACCCATCAGCAGCCACACCATCAGACGACGCCTGTCACTTGCAGGAATCAGGTGTCACAGGCCCTACGTTGGCCCTGTATTGACTGACAGACAAAGGCAGGCCCTGTGCCATTGGGAGCAAATGGTGCATTCCTGGGAAGACGTGCATGGAAGAATGTCATCTTCTCTGACCAGCCACGTTTTTGCATGAGCCACGCTGATGGGAGAATCAGAAGTTACAGGAGACGAGGAGAACAGTATCATGACCCTTGTGTTAGGCAGCTTGACCGGTTTGGCAGCCCTTCAGTGATGGTGTGGGGTGCCATCAACGCCAACTTTAGATCCCAGCTCGTGGTGATCGATGGCAACATCACGGCACAGCGTTACGTGAACCACGTTCTCCAGCCTGTCCTCCTTCCACTCCTGGATCACCATGGTGGACGACGCAGATTTGTGTTCCAGCATGATAATGCTACACCTCACAGTGCCCGGATGACCTGTCAGTTTCTGCAGCAGAATGGAGTGGAGGTGATGCCCTGGCCATCCCTGTCACCTGACATGAACTGCATTGAGTACCTTTGGGACGTGCTCGGCAGGAGAGTGGAGCAGCATCAGCTGAGGCCGCAGACGAGAGGTGAACTGATAGCCGTTCTTCAGCATCACTGGGTCAACATCCAGCAGGTGCAGATCCGACGTCTCGTGCAGTCCATGCCCTGGCGTCTTCAAGCTGTGTAGCTGCCAAGGGTGAATACACCAGATATTGACAGAATCATCTCTTTTGAAAGATGATTTATGCTGCGCAATAACCATGTTTGACAGTTGTTTATGACTTTGATTCAGGTCGTCTTTTTCTGTTCACACATGCCCTTTTCAATCAAATTTTCTAATGCAGATTTGGTTTGTTTAAGCTGTTACCAAGTTTCCAATTAAAAAGTGACAAATGAGATTTTTGTGCATGATTTTTTTTTGTTTGTGCGGAATTTCTGCCTCTCAGTATATATACACGTGACCATATTGCCATTTATCCCTTTCTCCCCAGAAATCTTAGCATCCTTTTCATGTATTCTTAAACGTCAGTACAGCTAAGAGTTATTCTAACAATAAACTGGTTTCAGTCAGTCAACACACACACACACACACACACACACACACACACACACACACACACACACTCACACACACACACACACACACACACACATATATATATATATATATATTTATGAACAATATAAAAAAAAAGTCCTTAAAAAATCTGAAGGTGCTCAACCCCTTGGGGAGCAACATCTGTTAAAAAATATTTTTAAAAATGAAGTAGTAAAATCTACAAGCTTGTTTCAAGCCTTGCTATCATCAGGATGTCTTTTGGGGCACGCCAACGATCTTTTATGGCGTGCGGGACTTGATTTCAACTCTGTGCGTGCAGGCGATCTCATTTGCTGCACGTGCGGCCTGTGGTTCTTATTGGGGCCTGTTCAGGTGGAATGTGCTAGCAAAGATTTCCACTTGTGCCTGCAATTGTTTACAATTTCTACTTTTGTGTTCAGAGTTGCTAAGTGTGGTTTGCATAATATTAACCATTTTTCTGTGGAGCATAGATTGCATCTTTTTGAAATATTGTTGTATGGTGTTGCCCTTTTTATGATTTTCCATGATAAGTTGTAGTCTATTTTTTATCTTTGAGTCTCCAAATGTATTTACTCAGCTCTGATTTTTGTATTTTTCATTTTTGAACATCAGAAAATGAAAAAGAAACATATATAGGGATTACTGAAAACACTTTCAAAACCAGATACGCAAACCACAAAGTCATTCAAAAATGAAAAATACAAAAATCAAACAGAGCTGAGTAAAATACATTTGGAGACTCAAAGATAAAAAAATAGACTACAACTTATCATGGAAAATCATAAAAAGAGCAACACCATACAACAATATTTCAAAAAGATGCAATCTATGCTCCACAGAAAAATGGTCAATATTATGCAAACCACACTTAGCAACTCTGAACACAAAAGTAGAAACTGTAAACAATTGCAGGCACAAGTGGAAATCTTTGCTAGCACATTCCACCTGAACAGGCCCCAATAAGAACCACAGGCCGCACGTGCAGCAAATGAGATCCGCCTGCACGCACAGAGTTGAAATCAAGTCCCGCAGCCATAAAAGATCGTTGGCGTGCCCTAAAAGACATCCTGATGATAGCAAGGCTTGAAACAAGCTTGTAGATTTTACTACTTCATTTTTAAAAATATTTTTTAACAAATATATATATATATATATATATGTGTGTGTGGGTGTGGGTGTGGGTGTGGGTGTATGGGTGAACGGGCGTGTACGTGCGTCTTTATACGTGTGTGTGTGTGTGTGTGTGTGCTTATGAGTGTGTACGTGCGTACGCGCGCGCGCGCGCGTGTGTGTGTGTGTGTGTGCGTGCGCGTGTCCCTGTGTGTATGGATGAACGCGCGCACGCGTGTACGTGCGTCTTTTTACGTGTGTGTGTGTGTGTGTGTGTGCCTCTGTGTGTGTGTGTGTGTGTGTGTGTGTGTGTGTGTGTGTGTGTGTGTACTTGGGTACCACCCGAACCAAGGAGCGAGTTGGTCGCTATTTCTATTGGCCAGGCATACATGCTGATATTCGTCGGTACTGCCAGTCATGCTTCCAGTGTCAGCATACTGTGGATAAAGGAAGAGTGTCAGAAGTTCCCCTCGTGAGGATGCCACTGATGTGGGAGCCGATGCAGATACTGAGAGATTGGTGGTTGCAACCGGAGAGGCAAGAGCTCTGCTCAGCTACAGAGTACGTCGTCAACCTAAGGAACAAGATAGCTGAGACGTGCAAGTTGGCAAAGAACTCGGCAACGGCAGCTTACAGGTACAAGCGACATTTTGACTTGAAGGCGAAACCCAGGAAGGTAGCTGTGGGGTCTAGAGTGCTAGTGGGAGGATCACAAGGTGGCACCGCAGCTGCAGCCATTCCAGTTTACGGTGCAGGCAGTGTCTGGAAGGGACAATGTGGCGGCAGACTTCTTGAGTCACTTGCGGTCGAGAGAGAGAGAGAGAGAGAGAGAGAGAGAGAGAGAGAGAGACTGTAAGTTCCATTTACCTATGTCTTGAGAGGTTGACGCTGTCAAAGCTATGCATTTGTTATTTTCATTGGAAGAGAATGAGGTAGCAAAGTATTACTGAGGGTGTGGTATTGGTAGCACGTTTTACGCAGCATTTATGCGTAATCAGAGCAGCCTCAGTTATGAAATTCATGAGTTAAAGTCGTGTGAGGCAGAGTTAGACCAGGTTGATTAATGTAATCTGTGGTTGTTAATGTCTGTGGAAGTGATGTTGTTTGGATGATGCCTTGGGTGTGCATCAAAAGTAACAGCAGGGCAGAGCGAGTGATGGGGAGTGTGGATTCTGATAGGTAGGAGTGTGGGTAACCACCGATCGAGGGGAGAAATTGTGGTTGGTTTTAATCTGTAGTTAAAACTTAGGCGGGGGGGGGGGGGGGGGGGTCACCGATCGGCGGTACTAAATCAGCACGTCCATGTGTTTGGAGTAATGGTAGCTCAAAAATAGAGAGCGTGTGCGCGTGTGTGTGTGCGTGTGTGTGTGTGCATATGTGTGTGTGTGTGTGTGTGTGTGTGTGCGCGCGCGCGCGCGTGTGTGTAAGATTGGGGTTTTGGGTTAGGTTGGAAGGTTAGGCTAGGTAGGGGGGCTGGGGAAGTAGGACATACAATATTCTTGGATTCCAGTCTTCACTTATTGAAGGAGTGGAAGCGGGAGGTTGGTTTCGTTTCCGACTGTTACCCTTTTGTTACTTTGGTTCTACACCAGAGAAGGCGGGGCAGGATATCGGCTGTTGTGTTGTCAAGTCAGTGAGTTGTGGTAAACTGTCATGTTGTTGCACGAGCAACAACTAGTCCATTGGTCGAGTGTGTCAGCTGTGCGGTGGGATACACTGTTCTGACCAATGGATGTTTTGTGTTGTGAGTGAGGCTCACTTGATTCTGACCAGGGCGGAATGCGTTGGGGTAGCTTCACTTCGGTCCCTGGTGTTCGGCGGAGTGGACGTGCTCCTTGTAGGTGCAGCGGGAGCGCCATTAGTTCTGCTGAGTGGGTGACTTCTAGTCATAGTTAGGGCCAGGTCCTGGTTGGGTTGGTGTGCCCTTGGCCTGTGCCGAGTCTGTGTCGTCTTCGTTGGCAGCCACTTTCAGCCAGTTGCAGAACTGGTGTGGTTGATCGTCTGTCTGATCTAGCGTGTGATAGGCGTGGGTAGGGGTGGTAGGGCCGTCTGGCTTAGCGACCGTGACAGCTTGTCTTTTTCATGCGTGAGTAGTGAGGCGTGAGCTCTTATGGCCCATAGCATAAAATGTGGAAGGTGAAACGTGAGGCGTGAGACGTGAGTTTCCATGGCCCAGCTGTCTTACATTACAATTTGAAAGTAGGTTTTACACAAATTCTAAATTCTCAACAACAGAAAATCATTGAGTGTAAAGATTACCACAAGGATGTGGTCTCATAGCTACACCTGATTAGTCAGGCAACTGAAGAAGTTTGAGGGCCACAGAATTTGAGATTGTTTCTAATGTTGATTGATGAGAATGAGGATGATGAAGATGATGCTATGGATTTCCATCTTGACAGAAACTGCATGTCAGGGCTGTACTCTATGCTTACTTTCATGATACATTCCAGCATCAACCAGGTCCGACAGATAGAGACACTTGCAGCATTGGTCAGGAAATTTGAGCAATGCTGTCAGAGACACATCCATTTAGTGGATGAAACTCGACTGTGAGGTCCCAGTCTTCCCAGTTGAGCCCATAGCAAACTCAACTCTGGGTAGGAGCCAGTGAGGGCTGAAAACTTCCATATGGTTCCGATGGGAATCGACCTCACAACCTCCCAGCCAGGGTCCACAACGCTAACCACTTCACCATGGTGGCTGGTAGATATTTCCTTTTTTGCAAGAGGATATGGGATCTATAAAAAAAAAGATGACAAGAGGAGGCGAGAGGTTCTTGCAAAGATAACAACACAAACCTGTCTGAATCCACAATCCATCATATACTCTTTGCATTCCATATGCTGACAGAAGTCTTCATCACATCCATATGAACAGTCCTCTCGAAAATCACACACCAGGCTGTACGGTACAAACTCTCCAGACATTTGACAATGAAAGTACAGCTCTGTCAATCCCTGGAGTTCCCTGCAAGTCGCCCTGTACCACGTTTCAGCGTTGTTCAGTCCCTCGCACAGACTCTTCATATCACAGGCCAGTAGGTCGTGAGTCACGTGCTGCATGGGACAGACGTGAAGATGAAAACTAGATAAACTCGAGCTGCTCGGGACAGGGAGCGTGACAGGTGTGCTGGTGTGGGGATGACCTGAAGGGGGAGGGAGTTCACACAGATAGCTAAGGCCAGGGTCACACTGAGTTGTACGCATGTGTTCGTATCCATACCATTTCATACATGGCTGATCGTGGTTTTTCCAATAACATTTTTTTCCTTTGGGCAGAAAGAAAACCACAGTTTCACTCTCCCAGCGTAAAGTGTTTCTGTACCTGCAAACGTATTATCAGAACTGAGATGATGAAACAAAGTTAAGCAAAAGAAACAAAATCTTCGCGAACAAATGAAAACAAACAAACAAAACACTGTGTTAGGTCTCTCTCTCTCTCCTCTCTCTCTCTCTCTCTCTCTCTTTGTGTGTGTGTGTGTGTGTGTGTGTGTGTGTGTGTGTGTGTGCGTCTCTGTGTCTGTCTGTCTGTCTGTCTGTCTGTCTGTCTGTCTGTCTGTCTGTCTCTCTCTCTCTCTCTCTCTCTCTCTCTCTCTCTCTCTCTCTCTCCCCAAATCTTCACAGTTTTCTGTCATTTCATGATTTTCTTAAAGTTGATCATTGGTACTGCAATTTCCTGCAAACATTTGGCTTATTCTTGTTGAAAAGGCAAAGACCATCAAGGTAAAACTGATGGATGTAGTCTTTGCTGAAAAAATGACTCGACAGCGTACGATTCGTTAAGATATGTACTCGTCAAAAGGATCTTGAATGTCGTATAACCGTTCCAAGAACAAATTGAGATACCATGAAATTAAATGATATATGAAAATGGTGAATAAAAAGGAACAGATGGCTGTTTTCCATTTACGATATTACACAAACATGACATTATACGTATGTTGTAAAAATAAGATAAAACAGACCATTTTATGTTTATTAGAATGTTAAGCAAGCTGATATTGTGATAAATATATAGACAAGCAGCCAGTGGAAAATTCCTGAACTTTTGTATGATTTCTCCTTCTTTCTTTCTATTTGTTTGTTTCTTTATTTTTGTTTAGGTGTGAGAAATAATTGCATTGATCATTGAAAACTTCCCAGTGGCAACATCTTTGTTTTACGGAATTCATGGCTTCAGATGTAGCCTTTGTATGATTAGGCAGAAGAAAGTAGTCAAATTTTTGGTGACAAGAATTTCTTCTTTTGAATTTCTTCTTTTCATTTAATCTATTTTCTACTTTCTGTCTCTGTCTGCTTCTGTCTCTGTCTCTGTCTGTCTGACTGTCTGTCTGTCTCTCTCTCTCTCTCTCTCTCTCTCTCTCTCTCTGTGCTTTCGTCATTATGTTTTTTTATATGCTTTTTTAGAACATTTTGTAATTAGTAAATTTAACGAGACTTACCTGTAAGTTGAGGTTAAATTGGAATTATCTAGAGTCTAGTGATGGGAATGAACAATTACGTGAGATGTGATGCGCGCGCATCTAGCCAGTATTTAGACACGAATGACCTCTAAAATAAATTCAACAGACAATACCTGGGAGGGTAAGCGAGAATCATCCAGAGCCGAGATGGGAGGGCACGTAATTGCTCATTCCCATCACTAGACTCTAGATAATTTCAATTTAACCTCAACTTACAGGTAAGTCTCGTTAAATTTATTAATTATCAATCGTCTAGCGATTGGTCATTCACAATGACGTGAGACTTCAGAGTTAGAGGTCATGAGTACTGAATCAATCATAAAAGCCATATAAACAAGTCCATGGATTTTGTTTGTCCATATTTAATTACACAAGAGCTGTAAAGTTTCTGGTAATTCAAAAACAATTTGTAATTTGGCGTGCAATCACTTTCAATCAGTCACTGGGTCAAACTGTACCATGAAACATCAGTCAGTCACTGGGTCAAAACTGGACCCTGCAGCATTTCTACTTCTTATTTACAAAACTGTCTAGAACTGATTGTCCCAAAGACTTTTGAAGCACAGGTTTGCAGTAGAACTTGGTAAAAGTGGTCTGTCTAGACCACCCAGCCGCTCTCATTATGCAGTCAATAGGCACATCTCTGCTGAATGCTGCTGAAGTGCTAGCTGCTCTGGTGCTGTGAGCTGAAAAACGGCTGATATCCACCCCGGCTAACCTCAGAACAGTTTTAATCCACCTGGATATAGTGTCTCTTGAGACTTCACTGTGGGGTTTGACAAATGAAATGAAGAGTTTTTCCCTTTCCTCAGAGTCTGTCACTCTTAAATACTGTCTAAGGTGGGTAACAATACACAATTTTTTATTTACAAATGACTCTAGTTCTAACGACTGAGAGAAGCTGTTCCTCTGGTTGCGCCCTTTGGGAAAGCTGTTGTAGCGATGCCCTTGTGCCTGTGGTTTTGGGTACTGATAGCCCCCACGTCTGGCTGGAAAATGCTTGTTCGAGACGGCCCCTAAAAAAGACCCTTTCCTGTTGCCCCCATTTCCGTCATACTGGAAGCGACTAAATTTGGGGTTGTTTCCCTTTTTCCCAGCAGGCAAGGCCTTGTAGCCTATCTTCTCCATTTCGCTTATATCTTTGAGGGTGGATGCAAGATTGTCGCCAAACAAATGTTCCGTAACGCCAATCGTTTCGTCGCACAAGCGCGGATTGACCGGTGGACACATCGCTCGACGACGGAACATAGACAGCTCATGGGTGGCGTGCCCTAGCAACGCAATTGCATCTGTGCAGTTCCGTATTACTTCTGCATTTTGTCGCGAAGCCTCGTTCTGGTCTGCCATGCGAGCAATCGCGGTTGTTGCCTTGATAATGGCGCGCTGGGCGTGTGCAATCTTCAGATCCGATCTGCGTTGATCTGTTGAAAGTTTGGACCATGCCTCCTTGTTTACCATTGGCACAACTAATTTTTCACAATTTTCCGGTCGATTGTGCGCCTCAAATTTGTCCTTCTGGACCTTTTCGCTCAGCTTTCGGCTAAAACGCGCATTGACTATTGTTGCCAAGCCATCACTGACCTTTGAACCTAGCATTTCTTTTCCACTGAGCTCTTGTTCAATTTCATCGAAAAACTGAGCATTGTCTTTCTTTGATGTGCTAGAGGTAGAAGTACTGGCATTTCCCTCAATCAGTGCCTTTTCACGCTGCTGTAAATCTAACTCTTCTTGATCCTCTTGTAAAACAAGGACATCGCGTTCGTCATATTCGACGTCAGAATCGTTTCCGCTCATGTCTCCGGCATCGAGTTTACGTTTTAACGAAGTTCTCAAAAGAGTTTCAAATTCATCAAACCTCTTTTCCCAATTCGCATCCAAACTTTGCGCTACATCTTGAAGCCTGTCCTCTGATAAAGTCACTGATTTCCAGTTTAGGGACTAATCCAGCAACATTCAAATTTAGTATCTTTAATGGTACCTGAGCTGTTCCTGTGGGCAGGCCTCCTCGTCATTTCCACTCGTCACTGACCTGGCAAAGCATGCAGATCACTAGAGTGGTTTCCATGAAGACTGAATTCCCGATCTTCGTATGCTAAAATTCGCTATACCGTTGGTATCGGGCAATGTTTACCATCTGTTGCTATTTCAAACGGAAATCATCGACACATGAAACTAATTGTCATGTTCCTCAAGGCATATCCATTTGTGATCCATTTGTTATACAAAAGAACAGCTAGATAAGAAAATGAGAAAAGACTTTGGGAAATACAAACGGAAAATAAGAAAAGGCAAGGAAAAGAAACTGGAGAAAAAAAGTTACAATGAAGCTTTTATTGCCAGACCAGCCGCCGTGGCGAAGTGGTTAGCGTCGCGGACTCCCGGCTGGGAGGTCGTGGGTTCGAATCCCATCAGAAGTCATGTGGGTTTTTCTGCCCCGACCGGCTCCTACCCAGAGTTGAGTTTGCTGCGGACTCAGTTGGGAAGACTGGGACCACACAGTCGAGTTTCATCCACTTAATGGATGCGTTTCTGAGAGTGTTGCTCAAATTTCATGACCAACACTGCAGGTGCCTGTATCTCTCGGGCCTGGTTGACGCCGGGATATATTATGAAAGGAAGCGTAGAGTACAGCCCTGTCATGTAGTCTCAGACCGAAATGGAAATCCGTAGCATCATCTTAATCATCCTCATTCTCATCGATCAGCATAAAAAAAATGTCTCAAATTCTGCGGCCTTCATGCCCTGCTCTCATGGTGACCTCAATTTCGATGTCCTCTCCACGTCTGTGGCCTTGGTTTGGTTCCGTCGGGGTCACCGGTATCGGCGAGTCCATGTGGGCTGTCGTGACGGTCGTGGTGGCGCCCTCCGGAGGGAGAGCTCACTCGCGCCGGCTCCGCGACTAAGCAATTATTGTCGTCAGTAGGGGGCTTAGTAGGTGGTGTCCTGCGTATGTTAGATCAGAACAGGCGCCACTGAACACCACCGAAGTGACTCGGCAGCAGTGCAGTGTCTTCTCCGGTGGGTTGCCTCTTGACGACTTGACATTGACTGCTCTTTGTGGATTGCCGGTGCCGGGGCTGTGGCGGGGCCGACCGGGCTGTGGCTGTGGACGGGGTGTCGGAATGAGCGGCGTGGGTGCACTGCCTCTGAGGTGGCGCAGAGGTTGGGACAGCAAAAAAAAAAAAAAAAAAAAAAAAAAAAAAAAAAAAAAAGCTTTTATTGCCGTTACCAAGCAAGTAGCGGAAATTACACACACGCACGCACGCACGCACGCACGCACGCACACACACACACACACACACACGCACGCCGTGCGCACGCACGCACGCACGCACACACACACACACACACACACACACACACACACACACACACACACATATCTATCTCTCTCTCTCACTCTCTCTTCTCTCTCTCTCTCTCTCTCTCTCTATATATATATATATATATATTGTTATATTAAAAGCAAGTTAAAATCAAGCTGCTAAAAACATCTACAAATTTGTTTCACGCTGTGCGGTCGTCAGGATGTGATGAGCTTGTATTGCCAGTGCCACGTATATATATATAGCTAGCTGGTTTGCTGTTGTTTTTTTCCCGTGCTACATGTGTTTCTCAGGTGTTGGTTTTATTCGCTGATAGGAACTTCCATCTGTGTCTGCAATTGTTAACATTTCTGTTCTAACATTTAGAGTTGCCAACTGTGGTTTACATAGTATAATGTATTTCTCTGTAAGGCATAGATTATATTTTTTTGAAATGTTGTTGTATGGTGCTGCTCTTTTAAGATTTTCCAAGATATGTTGTAGTCTATGTTTTTATCTTTAAGTTTCCAAATGTATTTACTCAATTCTGTTTGGTTTTTGTATCTTTCTTTGTTGAATGATTGTTTATGGTTTGCATATCTAGTTTTGAATTGGTTTTCAATGATACCTACATATGTTTCTTTTGCGTTCTCTGATGTTACAGTGGCTTGGTACACAATGTTGTTTAAAGGCATTTGTTGCTTAGGGGGCACTGTTCTTTTTTGGTACAGTTACAAGATTTCCATTCGTTACCCTCCTTTTTCTCTGTGCTGCTTTTTATTTTGTTTGCTGAATCGATGGCATTTTTAAGATTCGGCATACATGAATATGATAATTTGATGTTGTTTTTGTTGAATATCTTAAATAATTTATGGTCTTTTGGGAAAGATGATGTCAAGATTTTAAAGAATTCTTTCCCTACATTTGTTTTAACTCTTGCATCATATGGGGGATTGTACCATATGATATTCCTTTTCCTGTTCTTTCTGCATCTTTTTGTATCATTGTCTGGATCGTATCGTAGTTTGTAATTGTAGCCACTTTTATGTAACGCCTCTTGGTATTCAGCTGTAGCATTGTTGAATACTGTTTCGTTACATGACAAATTGGACAGTCTTTTATTTATGCTTTTGGGTATTGTTTTCAGTGTGGAGGGTGGGTGATTGCTTTTGATGTTTACATAAACAGGCGTGTCATTTGGTTTCTTGTATGGTTTATATGTGTGTTGGTTGAGGTCTAACGTTATGTCTAAATAGTTCACTATCTTTTTGTTTGCTTCTATTGTGATTTTTAAGTTTTGGTTGTGGAAAATTTTACACAATTCTTTTTTCTTATTTTCAATATTCCTAGGGTTGTCATTGAGAGCGGCAAGGCCGTCATCCCTGTACAGTCCAGTTTGTTTTCCAAGTTTTTTTTAAAATATTGGATAACATGAATAGTCCGACAAGTTCGCAAGTTTCGGCACCATCATATGATCTCATTGTGACATTGAACGTTGAATTCCTGCTTGTGTTCTTAATCCAGGTTTCATTTTTACTGTGCAGTAAAGTTTTCTTTGTGTGGAAAATGATTTCCATTTCTGACCCTGGTATTTCTGTGTACTTGTTGGCAAATTTTATAGCTTTAGTTAGTAGCTTTTCATCTATAGATGGGTAGAAATCTACTATATCAAATGTTATAAAAACTGTATTTTCTTGTTTATTGAGTTTTTTTAACCATTGTATTACTTCATATGTGTTTTTCCACAGATTGAGTTCAGTGTTTTCTTTTATGTTTTTTATGGTTTTCTCTAAGATTTTTTTAAACTAATTTTCCCTAGTTCAGCTTTGGAAGGGTTTATCAATCTACATGTTGGGTTGTTCAAGAAATTGGGTTTGTGGTCTTTAAGTCTAATAAAGGCTTCTCTAGCTGCTGTGGTCTCTACTCTGTCACTTAGGTCCATTTGGTGTACAAGTTCCTTTTCTTTCTTTCTGATGTGATCATATGTAGCCTTGTCAGCCTTTCTGTAATTTTTTTGGATATTTTTGTCAAGGAGTTTTGAGTACTCTTCGGGTTCTATTTGTAAAAGTTATTGGTTTTATCCGCCTTCACAAATATTTTGTTGTCATTTTGAATTTGTTTAATTTCCTTTTCTAACGCTGATTGGAATTTGTTATTAGATTTTTTGAATTCTATGTTGGCTAACATTCTTCTCATTTTTTCTTCAAATGTTTTCATTTCTTCAATGGCTGGTGGTACTCGCCATGACTTGAAGTCGTATGTATTTTTATCCTCTTTTTAGCGTTGGGGTTTAAAAAGAAAAATGCTTTCCATCTCATATTTTTGATGGATTTTTCCGTTTGTCCTATCATTTTCTTCATGTAGCACTGGGGTTTAGCTAACGGAATGTTTTTGATGGATTGTTTAAAGTTGATTTTTTCCATTTTAAAATTTGCTGATTCAAAGTGCTCAACGTATGGAGCAGTTAAGAGAATGTTACTGAGGATCAGCGCAATCTTAAAAACAGTGCTCAACCACAGTGGGAGCGACATTTGTTATATTAAAAGCAAGTTAAAATCAAGCTGCTAAAAACATCTACAAATTTGTTTCACGCTGTGCGGTCGTCAGGATGTGATGAGCTTGTATTGCCAGTGCCACGTATATATATAGCTAGCTGGTTTGCTGTTGTTTTTTCCCGTGCTACATGTGTTTCTCAGGTGTTGGTTTTATTCGCTGATAGGAACTTCCATCTGTGTCTGCAATTGTTAACCATTTCTATTCTAACATTTAGAGTTGCCAACTGTGGTTTACATAGTATAATGTATTTCTATGTAAGGCATAGATTATATTTTTTTGAAATGTTATTGTATGGTGCTGCTCTTTTTAAGATTTTCCAAGATATGTTGTAGTCTATGTTTTTATCTTTAAGTTTCCAAATGTATTTACTCAATTCTGTTTGGTTTTTGTATCTTTCTTTGTTGAATGATTGTTTATGGTTTGCATATCTAGTTTTGAATTGGTTTTCAGTGATACCTACATATATGTTTCTTTTGCGTTCTCTGATGTTACAGTGGCTTGGTACACAATGTTGTTGTAAAGGCATTTGTTGTTTAGGGGGCGCTGTCTTTTTTGGTACAGTTACAAGATTTCCATTCGTTACCCTCCTTTTTCTCTGTGCTGCTTTTTATTTTGTTTGCTGAATCGATGGCATTTTTAAGATTCGGCATACATGAATATGATAATTTGATGTTGTTTTTGTTGAATATCTTAAATAATTTATGGTCTTTTGGGAAAGATGATGTCAAGATTTTAAAGAATTCTTTCCCTACATTTGTTTTAACTCTTGCATCATATGGGGGATTGTACCATATGATATTCCTTTTCCTGTTCTTTCTGCATCTTTTTGTATCATTGTCTGGATCGTATCGTAGTTTGTAATTGTAGCCACTTTTATGTAACGCCTCTTGGTATTCAGCTGTAGCATTGTTGAATACTGTTTCGTTACATGACAAATTGGATAGTCTTTTATTTATGCTTTTGGGTATTGTTTTCAGTTGGAGGGTGGGTGATTGCTTTTGATGTTTACATAAACAGGCGTGTCATTTGGTTTCTTGTATGGTTTATATGTGTGTTGGTTGAGGTCTAACGTTATGTCTAAATAGTTCACTATCTTTTTGTTTGCTTCTATTGTGATTTTTAAGTTTTGGTTGTGGAAAATTTTACACAATTCTTTTTTCTTATTTTCAATATTCCTAGGGTTGTCATTGAGAGCGGCAAGGCCGTCATCCCTGTACAGTCCAGTTTGTTTTCCAAGTTTTTTTTAATATTGGATAACATGAATAGTCCGACAAGTTCGCAAGTTTCGGCACCATCATATGATCCCATTGTGACATCGAACGTTGAATTCCTGCTTGTGTTCTTAATCCAGGTTTCATTTTTACTGTGCAGTAAAGTTTTCTTTGTGTGGAAAATGATTTCCATTTCTGACCCTGATATTTCTGTGTACTTGTTAACAAATTTTTATAGCTTTAGTTAGTAGCTTTTCATCTATAGATGGGTAGAAATCTACTATGTCAAATGTTATAAAAACTGTATTTTCTTGTTTATTGAGTTTTTGAGTGTTGCCTGGCTGTCTATGTTCGTGTGGTGTGGTGTGTGTGTGTGTGTGTGTGTGTGTGTGTGTGTGTGTGTGAGTGTGTGTGTGTGTGTGTGTGTGTGTGTGTGTGTGTGTGTGTGTGTGTGTGTGTGTAAAAAATCGTTACACGCATCCAAACTGATTCTAGTGAGAGTCAGACGGTAAAACACGCACTAACCACACCATCTGTAACAACAATTTACTATTTCGGAGATCTTAATAAAAAAAAAAAACGATAATCCTCTGTTACTATCATCCTATGCCAAGGGCCTGATACATCACAAATATGATTCCTATCTACACTTTTTCACCGATGGTTCTGTATTAGATACTTCCGATGTGAGGTCCTTTTTTAATATCAGCACTTAATGTCAAAAAGAAATCCCATATTACATCGGAATGCCCTACATTTACCGTAGAGTTATTAACCATTTTAACAGCAATAGCTTTTATTCCCGACACACTTATTTTACATCGAAAAATACTTGTATTTTCGGATTCAAAACCAGTACTTTGAGCTCTACATTGTCAAATAAAAAGCTAGTCGTTCAGACATGGCATCGTGAGATCTTATTTCTAAGTCATCAGTGAATAATGTGGGGTAATGATGTAAGTTCGTTATGGGTTCCAGTGCACTCTAGTTTACGTGGCAATGAATTAGCTGATTTTTATGCAAAGAAAGCTGCAAGAAATAAATACACTGAGTACAACTGCGTCATACAGTCGGCAGAGATGGCCCTAGCTGCCGCTGCTTTCATTGCAGCCAGGCCCTTATTGCCTTTAAGAACAATATTCTCAACATGTTTTCTAAAGGTCAGCATCCTATCAATGCCTATATCCAAATAGCGCAGGTGTCAGGTGATTCAATTTGTACCCCATTGAAGGAAACGGATGGAGGTAATTGTCCTGACGTCTTATTATATAGAATGCAGACTAATGTCTGGGCTTTTGTAGGTTGGTGGACGATCCAGTTTCTTCCACTGCTGCTGAACTGCTTTTGTTCTTTCCTGAGCATTACAAAGCATTTTGCAGATCACATTATCATCTGCTAATGTCAACACTCGAAAAATTCTGTTTCTATCGAGGTCTGAAAGGCCTTTATTATAAACATTGTATAAACCAGGGGAGAGGGGAGAACCTTTAAGTATTCCCGTGGAGAGTTTACGAGGTTCAGGCATCCAGTCTCCAAACCGTAGGCTACGGTTCGCTCCTGGAACGCTGCTTCAATCCATCGTGTAAGTTTCCTGCTGGCTCCCTATTCTTTATGGCTTTAATGGTCCAAACGTTTAACCTGCGGGATTCAAAGCTCACACAAAGAGTTATTTGCAGGCTAGTGCAACTTTGTGGCGCAAATTAGCATAACATATTGAAAATTTGCAGGAAGCGTGTACGTATGGTATGTGATCTGTGTTCTGTGAATTAATGTTTTATAATTTAATTGTGTGAGGTATTACTGTTTTTGCTGAGCACGTAGCAATATCTGAAAACGGAGTTCTTGAGCTTTGCGCCGTTTTTCCAATATCAAGTTGTAAGTGTAGAGGAAAGGATTGAGCGCTGAATTGAGTGGCAACACAAAGATGGCCATTCCAACATTGATCTCCCCTGGAATGACGACATTTTTGGCAGCCAAAACCCCACACAGACCAATAGGAAACCAGCACAGAAAATCAGACACAGCAACAGATAGGAGACGCCTGGCGATAGTTGCTTCCTTGGACTGTACACTCTTGGTGCGCGCGTCTTTGGTGTCTGTCAGTTGATTAGACATAATGTTCCTCCTAACTGACCAATAGATAAGAAGCTGACCCACACCAATCATGAGAAAGAGGATCAGGTTGCAGACAATCATGATACTGAATGAATATATGTGACCAGGAAAGTCAGCTCTGGTGACAGGCAGTGGAATGCAAATACCTGTCTGGTGGAAAAATTCCCAGTGTGAAGTTACAGGGAGAAGAGGCACCGTAGCCAGCGTTATTCCCAGTGCCCATATGAGGACACAGGCTGTGTGAGCTGATCTGACTCCAAACTGGATCTGACTGAAAGGAAAATGGAGCACAAGGAAACGATCCCAAGTGATGAGACAGATCAGGAATGCTGATACTTCAGATGATAGCATCGACAAAAATCCTGCTGTGCTACAGGCTGAACTCTTTTTCCATATAGTTTCATTCCAAATATAACTACCAGCATAAATTTGATCTGCCACACCGATGAAGACTAAATACACTCCCATCAAAAAGTCAGAAGTACACAAATGAAGAACAAATATTATGGAACCAACCTTCGTGCTTTCTGACAAAAAATATACACGGTAGACAAAACTACCAAAGTTTCCAAGAATGGCAAGCACAGCAAATATCACAAGAGCACAGCGGTATGCAACTGATTTGAGTAAGTCATCGCATGACGAGATTTCATCAGATGGGGCCACACATTGACCACGAAAATTGTCCGGTAACACAGAGGAACAGCACAGTTTAAAATTGTCCGCGAAAACTCGATTAAGACTTGTTATCTGTTTCATGAAACCTGGAGTGAAATCAGTGATAGGACAGCCCTGCAAATTCAAAAACCGAAGATCAGTAAGCAAGAGTTGTTCACGCAATATCTGTATTTCATTCCATGATATATCCAGAACTTGTATGTTTGGCATAAGGGCTGATAAGGTGGATAGGTTCAGAGAATTTGTGTGGACATGGGAAATGTTTAAGAGTAGTAGTAATGTGTGTTTATTTTGTTCGGGGGCATGAAAAATACTATCAGACATTGGATTACCTGCCAGATTCAGTATCTGAAGTCGAGGCATTCCTGCAAAATGGCTTAAATTTAGAGAATGGAGTAGATTCTTGCTAAGATCCAAACTGTGAAGATGAGGTAAAATGACCTTTCTTAACCTCCTAATTGAGCACGCCTGCATGCCCAGGTGGATCAGCATGACATTATGAGTGACATGACTCAAACTTATTCCACTACTGGGAGCTTCTAAATAGCGTAGCTGCGGGAAGAGCTGAAGGAAAATGTGCTGTTGCAGAAGAAGGATAAACCATGACAAACACAAGATTCCGGACAAGCGATGTCGCATGCCAGTTCATCGTCATACAGTGGGCATTGCGCCCTGCCATCACACAGGTGATGCACATGCACGCAGGTTGTTTTGTGGTTATCACGACATCGATAAAACCCCGGGCATGTATCGTAATTCTCACAGTCCGCTTCATCCTCATGACCTGGACAGTCGTTCAACTCATTACACCGGACATAGACAGGGAGACAGTAACCATGATCATGACACTGAAAATGAGTTTCAGGGCATTGTGTTTTATTTTTCGGTGTGGGTGTAATGGTGAATCCTCCAGGTGTGTCAAAGTTGATCACAGCTGGGGGGCTTATTTCATAAAATGATAACATATCTCCAATTCCATTACAATCTTGTTCATCAGCATTTGTAAGACAGTCTGCATGCTCATCACATACTTTCTCTGCATCTATACACTGAACAGACAACAAGCAAAAACTGGTGTGATGCACAAAACTGAAAACCCCTAAGGCAGCTGGGCAATAGAAACTCATGCCTCACGTCTCACGCCTCATGCTTCACGTTCACATTTCATGTTCTGGGCCACGCGTCGCTACTCATGCATGATAAAGACAAGTTGTATTGAATTTGGTGTTGCTGAAAAAAAAATGATACTAATTTGTACAAGATGGGCTTTGAATGAAAACTAGGCTGTCAAGAAGGAGACAATGTGTAAGTTGAGGTTGTCGTTTTGATAAAACTGCTGACAGGAATAATGATAATAGTAACAATGACGATCACAATATTAGAAAAATAAATTTTTCCCTTCTCATAGCCTCGTTTTCATTCAACGCCCATCTTGCGCCGAACTGGATGAAGATAAATGATTGCCCGTTCATATTGGTTGTCCTGAGTGTTGTGTATCTTGCCTGAAGAAGACATAAGAGGTCAAAACGTGTCCAGCTGCCTTACATTACAATCTGAAAGCAGGTTTCATACACAAATACTAAATTCCCAACAACAGGAAAGCATTGAATGTAAAGATTACCTCAAAGATGTGGTCTCATAGCCACGCCTGGTTAGTCAGGCAACTGAAGTAGTTTGAGAGCCACAGAATTTGAGATTGTTTTTAATGCTGATCAATGAGTATGAAGATGATGCAGATGATGCTATGGATTTCCATTCTGACAGAAACTGCATGACAGGGCTGTACTCTACGCTTACTTTCATGATATATTCCAGCATCAGCCAGGCCTGACAGATATAGACACTTGCAGTGTTGGTCAGGAAATTTGAGCAACGCTCTCAGAGAAGCATCCATTTAGTGGATGAAACTCGACTGTGTGGTCCCAGTCTTCCCAGTAGAGCCCATAGCAAACGCAAACTCAACTCTGGGTAGGAGGCAGTGAGGGCTGAAAAATCCCATATGGTTCTGATGGGAATCGACCCCATGACCTCACAGCCAGGGTCCACAACCCTAACCACTTCGACACAGTGGCTGTTAGATATTTCATTTCTTGCAAGAGGATATGGGATCTATAGAAACAGATGGCAAGAGGAGACGAGAGGTTCTTGCAAATGTAAGAACACGAACCTGTCCGAATCCACAATCCATCATATACTTTTTGCATTCCACATGCTGACAGAAGTCTTCATCATATCCATCAGAACAATCCTCTCGAAAATCACACACCAGGCTGTACGGTACAAACTCTCCAGACATCTGACAATGAAAGTACAGCTCTGTCAATCCCTGGAGTTCCCTGCAAGTCGCCCTGTACCACGTTTCAGCGTTGTTCAGTCCCTCGCACCGACTCTTCATGTCACAGGCCAGTAGGTCGTGAGTCACGTGCTGCATGGGACAGACGTGAAGATGAAAACTAGATAAACTCGAGCTGCTCGGGACAGGGAGCGTGACAGGTTTGCTGGTGTGGGGATGATCTGAAGGGGGAGGGAGTTCACACAGATAGCTAAGGCCAGAGTCACACTGGGTTGTACAAAAGCTGTGTTCGTATCCATACCATTTCATACAAGGCTGATCGTAGTTTTTCCAATAATATTCTTTTCCTTTGGGCAGAAAGAAAACCACAGTTTCACTCTCCCAGCGTAAAGTGTTTCTGTACCTGCAAACGTATTATCGGAACTGAGATGATGAAACAAAATTAAGCAAAAGAAACAAAAACTTTTTGAACAAATGAAAACAAACAGATAAACAAAACACTGTGTTAGGTAATTCCTCCCCCCCCCCCCCTCTCTCTCTCTTCTCTGTCTCTGTGTCTCTGTCTCTGTATCTCTCTGTCTCTCTGTCTCTGTCTCTCTGTCTCTGTCTCTGTCTGTCTGTCTGTCTGTCTGTCTGTCTGTCTGTCTCTGCTCCTCTCTCTCTCTCTCTCTCTCTGAATCTTTACAGTTTTCTGTCGTTTCACGATCTTCTTAAAGTTGATCATTGGTACTGCCATTTCCTGCAAACATTGGGCACATTTTTGTTGAAAAGGCTAAGACCATCAAGATAAAACTGATGGGAGTAGTTTCGCTGCAAAATGACTCGACAGCGTACGATTCGCTAAGATATGTACTCGTCAAAAGGATCTTGAATGTCGTATAACCTCTCCAAGAACAAATTGAGATGCCATGAAACTGAATGATATTTGAAAATGGTGAATAAAAAGGAACAGACGGCCGTTTCCCATTTATTATATTACACAAACATGACATTATACGTGTTGTGAAAATAAGATAAAAAGTCCATTTTATGTTTATTTTTAAGCAAACTGATATTGGATAAATATATAGAGAAGCAGCCAATGGAAAATTCCTGAACTTTTGTATAATTTCTGTTTCTTTCTTTCTATTTGTTTGTTTCTTTATTTTTGTTTAGGTTTGAGAAATAATTGCATTGATCATTGAAAACTTCCCAGTGGCAACATTTTTGTTTTATGGAATTCATGGCTTCAGATGTAGCCTTTGTATGATTAGGCAGAAGAAAGTAGTCATATTTTTGGTGACAAGAATTTCTTCTTTTGAATTTCTTCTTTTCATTTAATCTATTTTCTACTTTCTGTCTCTGTCTGCTTCTGTCACTGTCTCTGTCTGTCTGACTGCCTGTATTTCTCTCTCTCTCTCTCTCTCTCTCTCTCTCTCTCCTCTCTCTCTCTCTCTCTCTCTCTCTCTCTCTCTGCTTTCTTCATCATGTTTTTTTAGATGCTTTTTTTAAAGATCATTTTGTAACTGACAAATTAACCGTATCCCTAGCACATTAACACACAACAGAGCAGTCAGTTAAAAAAAAGAGCAAGACGCAGCGTGGGCATGCACGGAAAGAGAGAGAGAGAGAGAGAGAGAGAGAGAGAGAGAGAGAGAGAGAGAGAGAGAGAGAGAGAGAGAGAGAGAGAGAGGACGGGGTATTTGCCAGAGAATGGACTGTCGTAAAGGCGTAAGGCTAAGGGCAAGGGGGTCGAGGGTGGAAGAGGAAACAAGAAAACGGGTAGCGTGTGGCGAGAGAAGGGGTTCGGTGGTGGCGAATGAAAACTGTAAATTAGTAAAATGCATCACTTTGACAAAATAGAGGACTTATACAAATAAAGCTTTGGGAGTAAGGGGAACATAAAATGCATCACTTTGACAAAATAGAGGACTTACACAAATAAAGCTTTGGGAGTAAGGGGAACGTAAAATGCATCACTTTGACAAAATAGAGGACTTATACAAATAAAGCTTTGGGAGTAAGGGGAACGTAAAATGCATCACTTTGACAAAATAGAGGACTTATACAAATAAAGCTTTGGGAGTAAGGGGAACATAAAATGCATCACTTTGACAAAATAGAGGACGTACACAAATAAAGCTTTGGGAGTAAGGGGAACATAAAATGCATCACTTTGACAAAATAGAGGACGTACACAAATAAAGCTTTGGGAGTAAGGGGAACATAAAATGCATCACTTTGACAAAATAGAGGACTTACACAAATAAAGCTTTGGGAGTAAGGGGAACATAAAATGCATCACTTTGACAAAATAGAGGACTTACACAAATAAAGCTTTGGGAGTAAGGGGAACATAAAATGCATCACTTTGACAAAATAGAGGACTTACACAAATAAAGCTTTGGGAGTAAGGGGAACATAAAATGCATCACTTTGACAAAATAGAGGACTTACACAAATAAAGCTTTGGGAGTAAGGGGAACATAAAATGCATCACTTTGACAAAATAGAGGACTTACACAAATAAAGCTTTGGGAGTAAGGGGAACATAAAATGCATCACTTTGACAAAATAGAGGACTTACACAAATAAAGCTTTGGGAGTAAGGGGAACATAAAATGCATCGCTTTGACAAAATAGAGGACTTACACAAATAAAGCTTTGGGAGTAAGGGGAACATGGAAAAAAATCAGACAACAAAACGTATTTTGACCATCAGCATGTTCATTCCGTTTCTTTATCATCATCTTCAACATCTTCTTCTTCTTCTTCTTCTTGTCTTCGCCCTTTGTTTTCTGAAAAAAAAAATGATGTAAAACATGGATACTTTCTTTGTGTACAATGTTTACAGGAGATCGTATATTGTGTCACTAGCTTAGAAAGAAACAAATTCATTTCGGCAGAAAAAAAATCAAACCATGAAATAAACTGATTTTGTTAACCATGTGGATGTTCTAAGTTGTCACAAAGCAAGCATCTGAACGTTTACTAAGAAGTCCCTGAATATAGGAGCTAATATTGAGATAAATAGCATGCAGTCTTACATTGCATTCACGGATGCCCTCACTCTCCCGTACTCCACTGCCGTGAGACCAGCCCACATCTCAACTCTGGGGACATTTTCCATGAGTTCCAGAAAAACCTTCACCTCATCAGCAGTTTCCAGACTGACCAGCGAAGCTCCGCTTCTTTGACACTCTTTCTTGGCATCAAGATAGGACATTTTACTAGCTTTGAAGATGTAGCATCTCCCTCCTGCGTATATCTGTCGACAACACACACCCCCACACACAACACACACACAACACAACGCGCGCGCGCGCGCGCGCGCGCGCGCGCGCACACACACATATAAACACACACACTCACACATGTACACATGCACGCACGCTGGCACGCATGCAAAGAAAACACACACACACACACACACACACACACACACACACACACACACACACACACACACACACACACACAAACACATGCTCGCACGCGCTTAAACGCACGGAAATTGGGAATCTCTCGAGCCCTTTATTAATTAAGCTACTTACCTGACCCCTGGTCTAGATGGACGAGGCGCATGCACATGGAACAGGTCCTCACCCCTTGGAATTCACACACGCCTGTGCAGCTCTCCTTGTTCACTTCAATCGAAGTGTGGGACCGTGAACATTATTTGCACTGGTTGCACAGGAACACAACTTGAGCGGTTTATCTTGTAAAATAAAACAACAAAGTAAAACCATATGGGCCGAGAACTATAGCCAAATGTACAGTAGAAATCCTGAGCCTGACACGATATGAAGCAGTCACTGTATACATCTGAAGCAGACAAACTGACTACTGCAAGATGCAAAGTAGACAGATTGATAGCTGTTCAATGTGAGGCAGACAAATTGATCGCTGTATACAAGGTGGAGAGGGACGGACTGACCACTTTACAGATGGACTGACCACTGTACGCTGTAAAGCAGACGGACTGACCGCTGCACATTGTAAAGGTGACAGACTGACCACTGTTCGATGTGAAGTGTACAGTAGGAAGCAGATGAACTGTCAGTGTGCAATGTGGAGCAGACAGACTGGCCTCGGTACAGTGTGAAACAGACAGTCTGACCACTGCACTCGGTACAGTGTGAAAAGGACTGACATGCGAATGTCGATGATCGTTAGAAGTAAATATATTCATTAAATAGGAAGGAGCACTGCCGTGTAGTATTTTATGCATAAGGAGTGCTTTATTGTACAATAGTTTGGTCTTGAATGGAAGGATACCTGCTCGTTCATAATCAGGGTGCCTTTTAGCGAGGGTTCATCAATAATTTTGACTGCGCTCTTGTGCATACTAGTTAATGGTTTAAGCAACTTATTGCTAGCTAAATCCCAGAGTGTCGAGGCATAGTCAATATTTGGTTGAATATAAGATTGAAAAAATAATTTTCTGGTGTGATAATCTAAAAGGTTTTTTATTTTCCAGAGCTGATACAGTTTTACGGCAAGATTTTGGAAAGAAGTTCTAAATGTTTCGACCAAGATAGGTCGTTGTCGATTGCTATTCCTAAGACTCTGTGGTTAGAAACCTCTTTGATTTTGTCGTTCCCAATATAAAGGATTGGCAAGTTTTCGGTTACATTTTGACGTTTTTGCCTTGTTGTAATCAACATGAATTTTGTTTTTTGAGGATGCAGAGACATGTGATTGAGTTGTGCCCATTTAACGAGAAGGTTGATATTTTTCTGAATGTCAAGGTAGACTTGCTGAGCATTAGAGTTATTAGTGTCAATAGTGGTATCATCGGCAAACAATTCACAATGAGAAGTCAAGGTCAATGGTAAGTCATTAATATAGAATAAGAACAGCAGAAGGCCAAGCACCGAGCCTTGTGGTACACCAAAGTTATTGGGAATCAAAGTAGAATAACAATTATTTCATAATACTAATTGTTGCCTGTTGGAAAGGAAGGATGAAATGAGTTTTGGAGTGTCGGAAGTTAGTCGATAAATAGTTAATTTTCTGAGCAAAAGTTCATGATTAATGACATCGAAGGCTTTAGCAAAATCCACGAAGAGTACTCCGGAAAAGTGTTTGTTGTTTATGTTTGAAAGCCATCGATCAACTATCTTGGTAAGAGCTGTTTGGCAAGAATGATTCTCTCTAAATCCGGATTGATTAGGGTGTAGTATATCAAATTTTTTTACATGAGAAAGAAGACACTTTTTTATTTGTTGTTCTAATGGTTTTGAGAGAACTGATAGAATAGAGATAGGTCAATAGTTAGAAGGATCAGCCATATTTCCTGATTTGTACAATGACTTTAGCTTGTTTAAAAGCATCAGGAAAGCAATACTTATCAATGCAGAGATTATAGATATATGTGAGAGTTTCTGCTATAACAGATGCTGCTAGCTTAAGCATTTTCCCGTCAATTCCATCAATTCCATGAGTTGCTGTCTGTTTTAGTTGTCTAAGAGAAGATCGTGAACATCTATGGCACTAATATCCAAAGCTGAATGGATGTTCTTCTGGTGGCAGTATTTCAATAATTCTTGTAGATCGTTACTTTTGGATACATCGTTTCGTATGATTTGATTTGCTATACTTGCAAAATGGTCGTTCAGTTCACTTGCAGATACGTCTTTCGTTAAGTTTAATACAGGGTCAGAATTTTGCTT
>CM065727.1:68128569-68143569 GCA_033310375.1 Conus canariensis
CACACACACACACACACACACACACACTCATACACACACAAATACTCATAAAAAGTTCAAACACTCGGTCACCGGGCTTCTCCGCATTTTGTTTCCACATGGGTCTACAGAACCACGTTATAAACCATCAAAAGAAATGTTTCAAGCGCCTAGTGTTATGTATTACAAGGACAAGGCAATTATTTTGAGAACATTTGCACCGCAACAACACACATTTCCAGTTTGTTTAACGGCGGGCAGTGGAGAGTCAAACCGGTTTTCACACATCACTCTGTCACAGAGATCAGCTGGACGGTATACACTTGCACGTGCAGTCAGGAATAGAGGTCAGTGAACGATGCTTAAGAAGGTCTCTGATTCTCTCCTTCATCAATCAATGTAAATCACTTTTTTGTTTATTACGGCCTGATCACTGACCTTTTTGACTATTTAACTACACGATACAATCCACACACACTTGATGTTTCACTGTGCAAAAACACTCTGAAATCTTGGGAGTCCAACCGACATAAACTGGTAAGAAATAGAGAGCTGAAAATGACACGTCCAACTCATAGGCACGCGTCACACACACACACACACACACACACAGAGAGAGAGAGAGAGAGAGAGAGAGAGAGAGAGAGAGAGAGAGAGAGAGAGAGAGAGAAAGCTAAGTCTTTTTGTTAGAATGACCATTAACATCTGTAAAATCTGGGCAGTCTGGGTAAGCAATCGTGTCCAAGCACTTCAAATGAGTGCAGCAGAGAGCTTTGCCTTCTAACTCCTAGTGGCAAAGTGAGGTGACTGCAGGCGGACATTGAAACGAGAGGAAAAGATTTACTGTTCCACTGAACGAAAGAGACGAACAAATTACAGACAAAATGTAACGCGTTTCGACCTCTTTGGTTTTCTTCAGGCAAGACAAACAACATTCAAGACAATGAAAACGAAGAACGAACAATGGCTTATCTCCTCAAATTGGGCACAACAGTGACTCTTTTTTAACGTTTCTTATTACGCCTGATAGGCACTTTGAAAGAGTGCATGCTGAGTGAAAAGAAAGCGCAATGAAATGTTACAGTACCAAGAACGCTGCTTTTGTCAACAGATCCTAATCATATTCAAATTTAAAGAACCAAATTTATGAGAAAAATCATGTACACATGCGTTTTTAGTCGACAGTCTGAAACTTGAGTAGACGTTGCCATTTTGTAAGAAAAAAGGCTGACGCCAAAGAACGAAGTCCAAAGAATCTGCTGTAAGTGTATTTGAGTAAATGCAAACATATGTCTTCCTCAAAGACTGAACAAGTCATACGCCTACTCATGAGGGATGAATCTGGCAACTTAAAACGAAGATGCACTTTGCGAGAGTGAAAGGTCAAAATTAGGCTATGATCATTATGATGACTATAAGTATCAACAACAACGACGACGACTACATTAGCAACAAGAAGCAATTACCTTGGAAGTGGCTAGAATCATTTTCTGAGAGGTGGAATTATATGAATTTTGAGCACCTGTCCAGTGAAGTACTGTGCGCGTCTAATGTTTAGTGTAGAGAACAGAGAACACTGAAGACTAAAGACGGTCCACACATTTACAGAAATCAATACGACAGTCACCAAATTTGCTCATAATTGTAATACCTAAAGGATCATCAGTTTGCTGGTGACCAATGTTGTATTTCAAAAGGGAAAAACGTTTAGGGATTTAGTACTGAATTGCGGACGTAAGGCATGTAATCTGCTTATAATTATGAGAAAATCCGCAAAAATCTTGAAACGATAAGCCATTGAAAATTAGTGTGCGAATGCCTTCTTCAGCGTCAGCAACACAGATCAGGAAATGATAGTTTTATATTACTCCTACAGAACAATTCTCTTTGCTAACCACATTATCCAGCCTCATTTGTTTACGAAAATTTCTTTCAACTTCAGTAACAATTACATTTCACAACAGAAACAATCAGTGTGTGTTGTGGAAAAAAATACAAGATAACTGTCCGTGCAAAATATCAGGAAACATGAAATTGTCCAGTTGCCCATCCTCATAATCTGAAATGTCACATTGCTGTCTACAAGACATACAGAATGAATGAAGTAAAGGACCAATCAGAGGACATTGCTCTTTATGATGAACGGAAAACGGCAGTACGTTAACCAGAAATTACTTTTAACGTTTCAATCAGAGAACTTGGCTCTTTATGATGAATGAAAAACGACAGTACATTAGCCAGAAAATAAACGTTTCAATCAGAGAACATTGCTCTTTAAGATGAATGGAAAAAAAAGACAGTACATTGATTAGAAATTAAATCTTAATCTTTCAGTCAAAATAAAGCCATTCTGACATTTGCCACTTCTTTGCATCATTGATCTGTAAGTAAATTACAAACATAAACATAAATGAATAAAAGGACTTGGTTCTAATTACATTCCTGTCTTGTTTTTCAATTTCAACGCATCAGCATATGTGTTGGGCAACACAAACGTCTTGACGACTCGTAATTTGAAAAACTCTATTCATCTGTTAATAGATAATTATGTGCAGAAATATTGCATGCACTTTACCTTTCCCAGTCCACATTTGTCAGAGGTGTAGGGACAGTGGGTCTCATCCTCATGCTCTGCGCACTGGGACTTCAGATCACAGGGAAAGTGCTCAAACAGGTCAGGCCACACAGACACCGTACAGTTCCAGAAGCCCAGCCCTGGCACTTGACGAGGTTTTAAATCCTCTGAGTGGAAAGAGAAGCGAAGTTTGAATCGTATGCATTCCGACTTAGCAGGGGAGAAGAAAGACAAGTGGGGCTCTTTGCTCGTTTTGTCACCAAAGTCATCAGGGAAGAAGAACAAACCTGGATAATACGTTTTCAGCTCTTTCAGAAATTTCTGTTTGGAACCGCAGGGACCGAGGAACGTCCTGACGTACTGGATGTTACTTCGGGTACGTCTCAGCCAGATGACGGTGCTTACAAAGATGATGCGGTCAGGAGGTCGTGTTAGAGTGACACAGCTTTTGCTGACCGATGGACATGGGACTGGCCCATCCATCCCTGGGGGTTGTATGTATCCTGCACGACCACCACGCTCTTGTCATCTCAAGTTCGTTGTCTATTACAATGATTCACATCTCCTCTTATTTACTTTATGAAATGGAGGTGGGTTTGTGTGTGATGGAGTGGGTGAGGCGGGGGCAGAGGGCTAACGAGGGGACGTGTGTAATGAGGTCTAACTTATTGCTTTTGTCGTTATTAAGAATATTTGTTATCTAAGCGGATTAATGACTGAGGCGTTTCCATTCAACACATTCAGGAATCAAGTTGTAGACCCAATATACTAAAACAACCAGTAAAGGACACAACGCATGTTACAATCAAACACTAACACCACATCAATCTGTGCCACCACCCACCACTTTCACTTTCCACAGCCCCCTCCCCCTTCCATCTTCCTGCCACCCCTCCTGACCCAAATTTCAAACTAATAGCTCTACATCGCAATTTCAAATAAAACCAGCTCATATTTGGTGTACCAATCAGAGAGAGAGAAAGTTTTCAGGTTTGACCTGAAAGAGGAGCAGTGAATTTAAGCTAACGTGACAGCTGATTCCAAACGAAAGGGGCTTAATAGGCAAAGGCGTGCTTATAGAAAGGTTGTAGCACGAAGGGAGGAAACCTTGAAAGACGAGTATAAGACGAAGAACAGAATTGACGTGATGGGGTGCACAAGTGCAGCAGGTCTGTCACATAAGGAGCGCAGTGCGTTCAATGGCCTTTGAAGAAAGATGCGACTTTGAAGGAATCCTTTCGTGAACAGGAAGCTAATGAAGAGAACGCAATGACGGCGTTATAAGGTCAGACATACAAACAGACAGACAGACGTACAGACAGAGATAGACAGAAACACACACACACAAGCACACACACACATACACACGCACACGCACGCACGTACACACTCGCACGCACAAACGGGCGCGCGCGTGCACACACACACACACACAACCTGTGTGTCATACACACACACACACACACACACACACACACACACACACACACACACACACACACACACACATCCACACACATCCACACACACACACACCACACACACACACACACACACACACACACACACACACACACACACACACACACGCACACACACATAAAACACACATACACACACACAAACACATGTACATGCACGCACACACGCACACCACACACACACACACACACACACACACACACACAAAATACACACAAATACATGTACGTGCACACACACCACACACACACACACACACACACACACACACACACACACACACACACACATGAACACACACACACACACACACACACACACACACACACACACACACACACACACTCGTGCGCACGCGTACACTCACACACACACACACACACACACACACACACACACACACACACACACACACACACGCACACACACACACACACACAATATAGCACGCGCGCGATCAGCGCACACACACACCGACCTCGGCCACTTTACACCGCGCCGAGGACACTAGCTGCCTTCATTTTTCGGAAGATCACGCACAGCTTAGCTTTCTACCGAAAATCCCAGCAATTTCAGTAGTCTAGTCTAACAAGTGACTCGCCTACAAACAAAAATAGCTCATAGCAATGATGGTGTGCTAGCAGTGAACAAATTGTTGAATTTGTTAAAGATGGATAACAAGATATAGCTCTTCTCTCTCTCTCTCTCTCTCTCTCTCTCTCTCTCTCTCTCACACCACACACACACACACACACACACACACACACACACACACACATACACACACGCTCATACACATGAGCGGATTCATACCGTACATGCACACACTCGCTAAATCAACAAGATATACACGCAAATCAGCGCCTAAAGACCAGGTTGATGGCTAGCCACTACACCACTCTCAACACTGAAGTCACTGTCTCAGGACAACAAAATAGGAACTGCTCAAGAGTTCAGCTGCCTGGAATCCATCATTAACAATCAGGGATCTAAACCAGAAACCTTCCTAAGTGCGGCAAAGACGATCCAAATTGAAACCTTGATAGAAATATATTAATAATTGCATGAAACATGAGATCGGTTTCTGCACGCTGTGAGACTTTTCACATTCTTGTGGGCACGTGGAACATTCACTCTAACAGCGGACCTGGAAGGAAGAATCCTTGTCATCCAAACGCAGTGTTATAGCAAGGCACTAGACGTAAGATTTACCATCACATCACGAATGAGCTAGTGCACTGAGCAACCGAACAGCGCTTAGGACCGTCAGGACTTCTGGTGATATGATTAAGTATGAGATGACTGCATTGGTACGGCTGGATAACACAATCCAGTAGCCTTGCCAAAACAGTCTTCCTGTGCACTGTTGATGGGGGCAGACAGAGGGGAAGAGGAGAAGAAAGAATATGATGGACTGATAACATTGTAGAGTGGATAAAGAAACTTTTTGCCGAGACCCAGGAGAACAACCACGATGGACTGATAACATTGTAGAGTGGATAATGAAATACTTTTGCAGAGACCCAGGAGAACAAACACGATGGACTGATAACATTGTAGAGTGGATAATGAAATACTTTTGCAGAGACCCAGGAGAACAAACACGATGGACTGATAACATTGTAGAATGGATAATGAAATACTTTTGCAGAGACCCAGGAGAACAAACACGATGGACTGATAACATTGTAGAGTGGATAATGACCCAGGCCCTGGCATACAACCGACAGAACTGTGAGCAGCCTGAAGACAGACGAAGAAAAGAAGAAAAGAAACACCCGAAGGTGCTGGGGAGGACCCAGAGAAGCACTGTCTTCACCCGCCTTTGGAGCAGTCCTGTACCACCCTTGGAGGCCTGCGCTGTGTTGACGATGGGTACAGGCACGCGCAGGACACTCCATTAAGATATCAAGGGACATAACTGCTCCTGAACAGAGGTAAATCAGACTACAGGATGCAACTCATAACAGCCTTAAAATAGCGTCCCCATGGGTATACCAGCCCGTATTTCATGACTGCAGAACCCACCGGCAATAGACACCACCCTCCAGCTGCCGAGCACACCCCACAGACCCAACCACCCCTGCCCACGGACAGATGAAGACAGTGCCACTCCAGACACAGCCAAGCTTTCGCCATACGGTCTTATGTGCCCTCAAGAGAGAATCCAAAGTTGTAGTCTTTCCCACTGTCAACAGGACTTTCCCTGTGGTCAGTGGGTCTTTCCTCACCGTCACTGGACCTTTCTCCAGGGTCAGCCTAGTTAAGGCAATGAACGTTCAGTGCGTGCCTCGATGACATCTCACTGAGCTGAGGGAAGAGAAGAAGTAGGCTATTAGACTTTCTGAAACTAACTGTCCGGACAGTTTGGGGCTGGAATAGCTCAGCTGGTCGAACGCCGGACTCTTAATCTTGGTGATCCTGGGTTTGCAGGTTCGAATCTCCGCCGGGCCGTTTCGGTAATAGGGGATTTTTCCTCGGAGTCAACATTGGTTCTGACTCCAATTCCCAGACAGTCCTTCGAATAAGTCTCTAAAGCGAGGTTCCGTGTGTGAACGCAAGCATAACATCTTGCACACACGTAAAATCCCTTCACTAACTTTCAGAAGAGAAGGCCAGTTTGGCCGTTGGTGTCGATGACACGTTACACATAGCATGCACCCTGCGTGAGAAATTGAAAGAATGAAGGAAGTAAGGAAATTGAGTGAACGATATTAAGTGGATGACACAGGAAACGCTTGAATGAAGTGCCGGTGTCGTATATAATACTGTCGCCGTAGAATTGTATCGCAGCGATAGCATTTCACGTGAAATATTGTTGCAGCGACAACATTTTCTGGAAAACGTTGTCGCGCTACAACTTTTCACGAAATATGTCCTATAGAATATTGTAGCTGTCCATAAAATACTGTCGCTCGAAATTTTGCGACAGCTTTTTGCGACAGGACACTGTGAAATACTGTAGTCAGTGAATGCTGTCGCTTGCGACACATTTTCACGTGAAATCTTACTGCTAGCGTCAAAATTTCCCGTGAAATATGGTCGCAGCGTTAATATTTCACAGCGACGATTTTTTCTGCTAAATGAAAAAACGTCGCCGCGGTTGAGCGTCAAAATATCACAGAAAATAATGCAGCCTGCCCTGGAATGAAAAATTGTCGCAAGTGATTTTTTTTTATCATAAATGTTTTTGACGAAAGTCAAATTTCCATTCGTGTGTGTGTGTGTCGTCGTCGGTTTAATGTCCTTCCACTATAGTGATTCAGACAGTTTATGTGTGGGTGAATGAAGTATGCAAGTGATGAAGTATATTATTCCATTAATGATAGAATATGACATCCCCTGCTCTCTCTCTCTCCCCCCCTCCTCACCCCCATCCCTCTTCCACGTTAACAATTTTAAGTGAGAAGTGATAAGATCTACAGATAAGGACCAATTGAACTATTTAACAAACACTTACAAACTGAGTCAAGAACAGAGTAATTGTTTAAAATATATCGTAAAGGCAACGAAGTCGATTCATCAGTAAAACCATCAATACCCGAATGTCTTAGGAGCTCTCTTGCTCTTTGGCATTGAATCAGCAAATGACTGACATTTAAGGATTTCCCACACATACATTTAACATTATGACAATTTTTTTTTTCAACGCGTTCAAACGGAATCTATGGATTAAGCTTTCAATCTCCCTAGACGAGGAGGACACTTGTTTGAACGTTTTCCCATCGTACCCATCACTAAATGTGTGTGTGTGTGTGTGTGTGTGTGTGTGTGTGTGTGTGGTGTGTGTGTGTGTGTGTGTGTGTGTGTGTGTGTGTGTGTGAAATGTGATGTTTTTTTTATCAATATTGTAGGCCTAGGACATTCAGCACAACGAAAGTAGGGGAAGATTGGGTACGTAAGAACCCTTAAGAAATGCAGCCCTACCTCCTTCACTAATTTTACTTCACTTAAGGTTAATTATTTGTAAAGCTTACCATAGGAGCTTCATATAGTACAGCCATCAAATGGCTATCTTTATTTCAAAAAGTTCTATATAAGAAATCATAAAATTCTTAAAGAAAAGGAAGCCCACTTTAGACATCATTTCGGGTTAAATGGACCAGGGAGTGGTAAATATTGGGCCACGGGCCTATATTAGCCGACACGCATTATTCATAAACCCAAACTAATATTGTTTGTCTGTTGGCCATATAAGATGTGTGAGCTTGTTCGATAATCCATTTAAAGGCACCTAAGGTCTCAACACATTCATAAACTAAACTTATAGAGTAAATGAGTATCCTTAATTGTCAGAACAGAAACACAAACATAATAGCACACACACACACACACACACACACACACACACACACACACACACACACACACACACACACACACACTCACACATACACACACACGCACGCACGCACGCACGCACGCACGCACGCACACACACACACACACACACACACACAACGCACACACGCACACTGCCGACAAAGCTGGATCTTGAACCTCTGAAGTCTTGCGGTAGGAGACAGAACCGAAATTTTCAAAAGATGAAGTTCCTTTTAACCAAGATCAAAGACATGTGTTCGTTTTGTGATGCCGCGAAGTTAAGAAGTAAAAAGGTCACATAGTCCAATAAGGTCGAAGCGGTTAAATAGCTAATAACGCAAATTTCTCAAATATCATTGTCATAATTATTTCTCTTTCTTCGTCATACACTATTTAGGCCTATTAATAATGAGCAGTCCAAAAGCTGCAACTTGTAATAAGTATACTATAATGCCATGGAACTACTACACATCATTTTTTTTTTCTTCTTTAAAATAAGATCCAAATCAGAAATTCGGAGACATTTGAGGTAGAAGGAAAGGAGTTTTAAGAGTTGGGTGTAGCATGTAATGAATTAGGATATCCATAATATAAGAGTGCGGCTGTTATACGATTTCGTGTCTCTCGTTGTCTTCCCATGACTATCCATATGTCTTCCATGACTATCCATATTGACATTCACATAGCCCTGTCACCATATTATGTAATATTATGGGGATAATTATATGATTTGTTCCCTCGGCTTTGACCTCCTCTCTGCCCCATCCATCTCTGACCTATCATACCTCCTTCAACGGTTTGTGTCCCTCCTGTACTGTAAGGGAGTGCATGAGTGAGGAAATGTATGTGTGTGAGTTTGTGTGCGTGTGTGCCCACGCATGCGTGTGTACATGCGTGTGTGCATAGTCTCTCTCTCTCTCTCTCTCTCTCTCTCTCTCTCTCTCACACACACACACACACACACACACACACACACACACACACACACACACACACACACACACACACACGTGGAACACGTAAACGCGCATGCGCGGGCATACACAAACAAACTCAAACACGCACATATACTTCCACAAAGAGATTATTGTGTAACTTGCAGGGTTTGTGGGGAGAAGTCTTAAGGGTTCTATTCAATTGTCTAGGGGAAAGAGTATCGTCCAACGAGAAGATGTTCAGAGTGGGTGGGGTATGTAAAGTGATAGCTGACACGGGGGTATCCTAGGAGAGAGAGAGAGAGGGGGGGGAAGGGGAGGGAGAGAGAGAGAGAGGAGAGAGAGAGAGAGAGAGAGAGAGAGAGAGAGAGAGAGAGAGAGAGAGAGATATTATGATTATGGACAAATGAATCACAAATATATCTGAGCATGAATGCAGTTGTTTCAGGGTCCACACACACACACACACACACACACACACACACACACACACACACACACACACACACACACACACACACACACACACACACACACACACACACACACACACACACACACACACAACACACACACACACACACCGTCGCGCTCTCTCCACATACTCGCACACATACTTGCAAGTCCAGGGAGAGAGAGAGAGAGAGAGAGAGAGAGAGAGAGAGAGAGAGGGGGGGGAAGGGGGGGGAGGCAGAGACCAACTGACAGACAGTTTGATGGACAGAGTGAAACTAAAGAGAGTCAAACAGATAGAGGGAGGACGATACATAGAGAGAATGAGCGAGAAAAACAAATAGAGACAGAAAGATAGACCGACAGTCAAGCAGACGCAAATAAAATCATAGACAGACAGACAATGGGGCAACTGATACGTAAAACCATGAGAGAGGGAGGTGGGGGTAGAGTTAGGGCAGAGACCGAACATGTCTTCGACGTCGTTTTTTTACGGGAAATGCTGTCTCAGAGCGACAACTTTTCTACGGCAGCAATTTTTTTACATGAAATGCTGTCGCTGCGACATGATTTTATTTTTAAGCAACGACACGATTTTATGGACATTTCTCGTAAAATCCTGTCGCGCGACCAATTTTTATGAAATTAAGTCGCTCAGCAATAATTTTTCATGAACCAGCTGCAATATTTCCCGGCAAATACTGTCGCTGCGACACGATTTTATGAGCGACAGTATGATATACGACACCGGCAGGCAGTTCTTCAGTCGTCACTACTCAGGTAGGGAGCCTGTTGCATACACGACAGTGTGGATGGTCAGCGCCTAGAACCTCTCGCAAGGCGGTTAATAAATGCTATATTATTCTTATCATTATCATTATTATTAGTTGTATTAATATCATTATCAACATTCGCATCAGCGTTTTTTCTTCAGTGTTATCAAGTGATACATGTAAAAACATTTTTTTCCACTTTCAAGGACATGATTTCGGACGAAAAAAACTAGAATATTGCCAATCATAATGGTTACTCGCTACCTTGGAAAGGGGCTAAAATTAATTGCAGAAAACACACACAAAATACCAAAGTGTATAAATGATAAGAAGATATTTTTCTGTTGTTTCGATACACAGCTTTCTCGTGGCTGTTCACTATTCATTTCTTGACAAAAAAAAAATACTATTCATATGAACACCTTGTGACCTGAGAGAGAGAGAGAGAGAGAGAGAGAGAGAGAGAGAGAGAGAGAGAGAGAGAGAGAGAGAGAGAGAGAGAGAGAGATGGGATGTTCCTTCCTGGAAACTGGACGGTTAAACAATGCTTAACAGTATAGCATGTAGTCATTGTGGTAGTATTGTTTCTATTCATGTTTTGTTTCGTTTAACCTAAAAATCAATAATTAAGACGTACTACTCACCAGCAGAAGGAGATAGAACAATGAGTTGCAGTTCCAAATGCTGCCTCTGAGACCGGCCAATGGCAGAAAAAGTCAAAGAGATGGAGACATTTGAATTACAGATGCGAAGAGAATAGTAACAATTAGCTAGAGTCAGTTCATAAATGTTCATGTACACAGTGACCTTCACCGTGTCAGTCATACTATGTTGAACAGGGAACGATGAAGACTCTGCACATGTCATTACATCCTCATTTTCTTTTATGGCGCTGAAAAACTCGGAAATTTTGATTTTGGCATCACCTGTGCATTCGTTAATTTGAAAACGCACAACGTGGAAAGGTTTTACATAGAGTATAAATTGACATTTCCACTCAAGTACTTTAGCTGAACTCTGAGCAAAGAAATGACCAGTTGAGTCTTCAATCATAAATTCTTTAACTTCCGGTGTTTGCAAACATGCTGACAAAGCAGAAATGTTCATGGAAGCGTTCCGTATTTCAGTACTACTTGTAGTTAATCTGTCTGCAGTATTTTGCTGTGCTGACACATTGATGTAGGTCGTTTGACTTGAAACTGTATTAAAACGATACTGAGCTGGAGTAGTCTCTGTTACATATTGAACTGTGTCTAAATCTTTGGTTGTATTCAGTACTTCGAAGTTTTTATGTAGAAAATATGCCATTGTGCTGCTGTTTGTTGCCTTCAAACTATTTATCACATGAACACTGTCACTTATCATCAAGTCACAGACATTGCAAAGTATGCAGATCACTAGAGTGGTTTCCATGAAGACTGAATTCCCGATCTTCGTATGCTAAAATTCGCTATACTGTTGGTAGCGGGCAATGTTTACCGTCTGTTGCTATTTCAAACGGAAATCATCGACACATGAAACTAACTGTCATGTTTCCCAAGGCATATCCATTTGTGATCGATTTGTTATACAGAAGAACAGATAAATAAGAAAACGAGAAAAGACTTTGGGAAATACAAACGGAAAATAAGAAAAGGCAGTGAAAAGAAACCGAAGAAAAAAAAGTTAGAATGATCTAATTGCTGTTACCAAGCAAGTAGCGGAAATCACACACACACACACACACACACACACACACAGAGAGAGAGAGAGAGAGAGAGAGAGAGAGAGAGAGAGAGAGGGAGGGAGATAAGCGCGTGCGAGCGCACACAGCTGGCACATGCAGACACATAAAAATTGTAATAAAATCAACATACAGATTTAGATTTGTAAAACCAGATTGTAATATCTGATGTTAGCTGCTTTACCTTTGCTGGTAGCAGAGATATATTAGCCAATATTCATGGAGATACCATTCATTTTTTTAAACATAATTCCCCCCCCCCCCCCCCCCCCACCTTCTGGAAAGTCTGTGGTTGTAAATTACCCTGGTCATCTGTCTGTTTGTCCGTCCGTCTGTCCATCCGTTCGTCCTGCCGTCCATCTGTCTGTCTCAGTCAGTCTATCTGTTTGTCTCTGTCAGTCGGTCATTCAGTCTGTCTGTCTGTCTGTCTGTCTGTCTGTCTGTCTATGCCTCTCTCTCTCTCTCTCTCTCTCTCTCTCTCTCAACTTCCTTTACTGTTGCACATCTCACTGTTTTGATGGATTATTGGAAAATATTAAATGATCATGAACAACTCTAAGCTCTGTGTTAGCAGCATGCAAATGTGGAGGGATACGTCTTCCTAAGAGCAGAATAGAGCTACTTTGTGTCAAACCTTTCTTTTTTAAACGGCGAATGAAATACACGGTCTTTTTAAATTGAAAAACAGTCATAGGCAAGATTGTGAAGTTCAGACAACAAACAGCACTTGTAAGAAAGCGAGCTTTAGGCTGTGGCTGGAGACAGATGGTTCAGCCGTTTTGTTTATAAAATGAATGATGGGAAGGACAATGAGAAATGCCCCCAGACTGAGCCAAAGCCCTTGCCGGTCTATGGAGTTAAGCATTTAGAAATATGGAAATAGCATAGAACTATAAATGCCCTGTTTGGGATGGATTGAATTCTTGTGGACACCACAATCTTTGTGGGTCACAATCAAATAAAGTTTATTGCTCTCTGACTGGATGTATTTCTGTGCTGGATGTTATTTCTAAACTTGTGCTTCTGATCGAACGTAACTTTCAGAAATTTGACTTCTGTCACTGCTAGAGTCATGATTGTTTTTGTTATACAGGGATTTAAGTACCATCGAAGTATTCTCTGCAAATTATCGAAGTGGTTAAGATGAATTTCAGGAGCTTAGAATTCCCCGAAATTGGAGTATGGCTGCCCTAATTGCGGGATAAAAAACGGTCATACACACAAAACTCCACTCCCTTTTTTTGGTAGATGGGATTAATCTTTGCCTGTCTATACAGCGAGTTTCCGAAAGAATATCAGCCTGCGTACGCAGAAAAATGTAACTTAGAAGACAAAACAATTTTGGCTTTCAATCAGATCAGATCAGTGCAGATTTTAATTCATGGTTGCACGCCTTTGCACGTTAACTTGACTGGTCGGATGCAAAGACTTCAATAAACAGAGAAAAGTCGGTACCCTAGTTTGAAGATTGAAGAGAGCAGTGGAAAGAATGTTTGCTTGCGTAACGCCAGCTCCTGCTTATGAATATCAGAGAATTAAGTATCAACACGGAACTGAAACAGTTGATTTGTCAGAAAATAGTCAATAAGAAAAAAAAACATAAAGGTCCATTAGAAAATTCCAACATTCCCAAAAATAAGAAGAAAAAAATCGAAATACAATATTCTGTTTATTTATATAAAAAGCAGACACTAAACAAACAAATGGATGAATTTTGTACATGTAGAGTCCGGAGAGAAAACAAGCAACACTGCAGAATAGTACTTGCGGAAACTGAGGTTTTCTGTGGCCATGAGGCCATCGGTTTACAGATTATTCATAACTACTTCTATCCTGTCTGTTCTCTCCACTATCATGTTTGCAGCAATAATGATCGACGCCTTTGGAGACGTTGACGAGGCACTAGTATACATTTAAACAGGGATGATGAAATTTTCAGTATACAGTATCTTGAGGACAGAGCAAAAGTCTCTCGGGCCACATTGTATTCGATCCTTTTCACAGAGAACTGCATGCTGGCCATATACATCTGGTGCAATCAGACCATTTTTTAACAGCGTGCAGACGATTCGGCCTCAGAATAATTTTACTGTGAAGCATTGGGCTATAATCATTCCAACTCTTACCAACACTGGCGAATGCCTCATTTCCGCGACCTGTGGTTTTCAATAACACATAGATCAAGGGCCTGAAAAAGCTCAATTGCTTTGGCACCCCTGTGAGCAGTAATAGTTACCTGGTTCACTGAAGTGACACTGTGAATCCCAAAAGCTCGCGAGAAACTGCGCGAACTTTTGGGCATCAAATTCTCTACCAAAATGATCCTGAGTGTTTGGTGTACTGCTTTGAGATCCGAATCACCTACAAAGAAAAATCCAACAGCTGAAATGTCTGTAGTCGATCATGTGTTTCAAAGACAGGCCTCCAATTCTACATGAGGAGCGATTCAGACAAATAACCTCCCTGCACACTCGTGTTTCGAACTGACAGGAGATTCCAATGTGATTTTTTCCTTGAATAAGGTCTAGTTAATTTGATTTTTATGTAATGAAAATAATATGTTTTTTTTCTCTATCTATTTGTGCCAGCACTTTCAAAAGTCCTTTTCAGACCATTAATGTATTGATTTCTTGCATATTTGCTTTTAGGCGTGTCTCCTGTAAATATATATTATGTCATTTTCGTCTTCCGATAAAATTAAAGACAAAAAAATCAGTAGACCATTAGCCAATACTGATAAATCCATAAATCAGACTT
>CM065727.1:68148569-68183569 GCA_033310375.1 Conus canariensis
AAATGAAGCAAAATTTAGAAAGAGAGGGGTTAGTTACCGCCAAGGATATAGACAGACAAAGTACAGGACATTGACACAATGTCCTGTACTTTGTCTATATCCTTGGCGGTAACTACCCACCTCTCTTTCTAAATTTTAAAACGATGTGTCGTAAAAGACAAGAAAATGTGGAAGGAAAGAATGCAAAGGCCCAAAATGTGGTCTATTCAAAAAATAAGTACGTCTGTACATAACTTTATGTGCATAAACATGAAAGCATAGATGTTTGCTGTAAATATTGATGTTGAAAAGGGTACTTGAACAGACATCTTGGGCACATGGCAACTCTGGCTGATACTCTAGTTTCCTTCTTCACACCTCTTCCTTGGGGAAGGGCAACGAAATGAATATACGGTTTGTGTTTTACTTTTCTGTTGCTCTTCTTTTCCTTTGTTCTTCTGTGCTTCCTTTCTGCGTGGAAAAAATTAAATTCAAGCGTTTGCTGAGAGGTCTTTATTGGAGGACCAAATTTGCAAAAGAAAGGTTATTAGTTCTGCAAGACAATTCAGACAAACAGATTACATGACAAAACACGATGTATTTCGACCTCCTGCGTCTTTTCAGGCAAAACAAACTAACATTTAGGACGATGCAAATGAATAACGAGGAACCACCTATCTTCTCATACTCGGTGCAAAATGGATGTTAAATGAAAACGAGGCCGTTGGGAAGGAAACCATGGGAGTTAAAAAGTAATGATGACAATAATGATAATGGTAACAATAGCATTAACAGTGATGATAGTGATGATGACAAAAAGAAATAATAAGAGGAGAAACACTGTTACTTTTGGTGATAATATGATGATAATAGTTTTGGTAATAATATGACGATTATAGTTGTAGTATTAACAGTGGCTAAACACAGAAGGGGGGAAAGGAGAGGGGTTGGAGGGCAGTAGAACAGCAGGGTTTGTTGGTTTGATTCTTTTGTAATTATTGTTTAATGGCATGATATATAAGATTGGTAGCAGTTGTGGTAGATTGACAATAGACAATAATGCTTAGTAGCAAGGAATAGAAGAGATCAATGAATAAACAGCAAACAAAACTAATGGGTGGTAATCATAAAGATAGTAGTTATATGTAGTGATGTTGGTACTGATAATAATGTGGAAAGAAATGAAAGTGATCAATGAGTGAAGGGCTTTCACTGCTATTGGAACAGTAAAAGAAATGGGGAGGAAAACAAAAAGAAAAGAAGGAGGACCAAAGCTGCAAGTACTGGATAAGCGATTCCGACTGTCTTCTTCTGAAGTGGCTTTGCGAGCATACGAGTTTATCAGCGTGGTTGGCCCCTCAGCCTCACTCTTTTCTTACTCCAGCTCCCTCTGGACATTGAGTGCACCCAGTATGTTACGGATGGTGTGCGGTGCGTGTTTTGCTGTCTGACTCTCGCTCTCAAAAGTTTGGATGCGTGTAATAATTATTCCCTACGCACACCCACACCAAACGCACATGGATAGCCAGGCAACACACGAGTTAGATTTTTTTTTTCTTCTTTATAATTATGCTGCCTGAACCATCAAACATACATTCATGTGAACTGGTACAAATCAATACATGTCACTACATAGCATATAGATCAAGATATCAATACATAGGAACTTCAATCATCAGATATCAGCATATCATAGTACATATCTTGATATCACTCACAGATCTCGCCGGCGCCGTCCACAGTGTCTCACATATACAATCAACGCACTCGGTTCCACAGTACCCAAGCCACAGTCTACAGCATTAAAATAAGACGAAGAAGGATAACCAAGGTCCCCACACGGTAAACACAGCCGTTCACAAACACAAGCGATGAAGAAGAAGAAACAGTCTCCACACAACAAGCACAATAAATCACGTAGAACTTTCAGAAGAAGAACCGCAGATTTACATTCACAAGGCACAGTAATCCATAGCAGAACCGCAGATTCACAAAGCACAGCAATCCATAGAAGAAGAATCGCAGATTCATAAAGCACAGTAATCCACAGAAGAACCGCAGATTCACAAGGCACAGTAAACCATTGAAGAACTGCAGATTTACAAGGCACAGCAATCAATATTAAATCCCCGAGAACACGATTTCAGCAAAGTCCCATAGAACACAATAAACTTCGATTCGGCGTATTGTTGATCTAAAACAAAAATTAATTAGCTTCTCCGTGTATTGATATTACAATGTTCACATCAATAAATTCAGCTCACCGACACACATGAGGCGGTACAATTAGAACACATAAATATTCTTGCAGGAGTTTTAAGTCACTCTCGGCGACACAGCATTCACAACATTTCTATAACAATTAAATTTCCTGGTACATATTTCGTTGGTACCGTCATCAGAAGTATCGCACATACACAGTGAATATCAACGTACTACTGACTTGAAAGTCAGCCTCTCCACATAGTAACACTACGGAGAAAACGACGATTAAAACAAAATAAATTAGGCTGGACACCAAAGCCTCGGCCGTTAGTTCTTGTTCTCTTCTCTCGTCTCCTATTATTATTTTCGTCATGTAGTTACCTATGTCATTTTAAGTTGACGTCATAATTTACGTTGACGTCACAATACTCCCCCTCCTCAAACAAAAAACAATGACCGAATTGTTTTTTTGAAGAAGAAGTAAACAAACAGCAGAATACACAAACCCAGAAATCACATTCACTCGACGGAAAACGAAGCCACTCACGGCTCACAGAAAAACACAAGTTGTCGTCCCAACGAACTCTGAACCCCTTTGACATGCTAGCTCGTTGCTGACCTCACGGAAAACCTCTCCATACCCACACAGGGTAGAGACCACACATATCTACTGACCACTCGGTCAGCCTCTCCATACCCACACAGGGTAGAGACAATGGCTGGGCATGGGCTGCACCCCACACCCGGATGGCAATGCACATACGATGTCTACTGACCACTCGGTCAGCCTCTCCATACCCACACAGGGTAGAGACCACCCATGTCTACTGACCCACTTGGTCAGCCTCTCCATACCCACACAGGGTAGAGACAATGGTTGGGCACGGGCTGCACCCCACACCCAGATGATAATGCACATACAATGTCTACTGACCACTCAGTCAGCCTCTCCATACCCCCACGGGGTAGAGACAATGGATAAACATTCCCGCTCAATAGTATTGTACACCTCACGATTCAGCAACTTTCAACTAGCAAACACGACTGGGTGAAGAACATCATCATTCTCCTGGAGCGATACAGCATCCAAACCAACAGAACTAGCATCATTCCTGAACACAAAAGTATTAACCAATCTAGGTAACAACACACAGGTGCAGAAGACAAGATTCCCTGAATCTTCCTCAAAGCTTCAGCACACTCAGGAGTCCAAGAAATAGACATGAAATCAATGCAGAAACAACACGTACAATCTTTCTTCCTGACGAACACAACTGGAGATGCATACGGACTATTCGATGGCTCAATGATACCAAGATCCAACATGATACCAATCTCTCTCTCAACAACCTCTTTCGCAGAAAAGGGGATTTCATAACATTTCTTTCTAACAGGGGCATCTGTTGTAAGAGGGATCTGTAATAGTACATCACCTGAGAAAGAACCTGGTTTGGGGGTCAAAATGTCCTGAAAATCATCAAAGATTACACGCAACTCCCTGGTACTTTTGTCAAAGTACAATTAAACTGTACAGAACGAACATCTTCATCTGGCATAGAAGACGCCATCAGAATAGTTAAAGTGGGAATAGGTAAAGCGTCATCACAGTCCTGGACGACACCAACTGTACAAACCACTTCACGAAAAGTACAGACAGACACCAGAGAGGGATCCACAGAAAGACCAACTCCTGGAGAACACTCAAGAGAAACCTGTTCCTGCCCACAAGCCAAAGGTGCTATCTCTGACCCAGGCACTGAAGTACCTTGTGAAAAAACAACTGTAGGTACAACAACATCAGAAGTAGACACAGCAGACGCATCAGAAGACGCTAACTGAAAGCAAGACTTCAATGACTCATCCTTCTGTTCCTGAACAAGATCAGAACTGGAAATGTTCAGATCATCAGGGGTCTGACACAAAGGCTTTTTGTCCCCAACATGCTTATCTCTAGCCCTCGTAACAGCGGCTAAAGAGAAGGTTCACCAGATACATCACTAAACTCACCGCTCACAGAAACTCCAGGTACATTACCCACAATGAGATCTGCGACAGGGCTATCCAAGACACAACAAGTCAAATCACCCACAAAATAAGGACAACTGACTGAAACTGTAGCCAGTGGAAACTCATCCACACGACCACCAAAAGAAACACACTTCACTGTGGTTCCTAACATCTGACTGTCAGAAACTAATCCTTTGCGAACGCCACAAATGGTAGCACCAGTATCACGCAGAACAGAACTCAAAGTGCCACTCACAGAACCAGACTCCAAACGTAATTTGCCTGTGAACTCACCAGCTGCTAGACAAGCAAAAGGAGTATCAAGAACAGAGCAACAAGCAATGGACTGTTTGCTGTCAGCTGAGTTCTCAGCAACAGTAGAGTTACCAACCACAAAAGGACATTCATCTGGGTGGCTAAGGCTACAAATTCTACAAGGGTTTCTACCTGACTTCCATGGACACCTAGCAGCTACATGTCCTGTCTTTTTACACAAAAAACACACAACACTTGCAAACTGATCAGAAGCACTTCCTGGGGAACTCTTACTGCCACAGGTATGACGGGCGCCACGACCACGATAACGGCTACCGCCAAAGTTATTTCCACGACCAGCTGAGTAACCAGAGCTCTGATGACCACAATAACAGCTACCACCGAAGTTATTTCCACGATCAGCTGAGGAACCAGAGTAGTGGCCACTGTTTTGAAAAGTAGAGTATCTGTTTCCTCTGTCAGACTGACCAGGATACGGATTTCTACCAAATTGACCAGGAGTTTTGTATCCAACAGAAGCAAAAATGTTTACATCAGCTTTCCTAGAAAGCACCTTAGTTGGATGAGCACGTCTGTATGACTCTGCCGACTTGATCATTTCATCAAAAGTTTTCACATCTTTTTCACACAAAAAAGTAGCCAAGTCCTTAGAGACACACTCCAAAAACTGCTCACGCAAGATAAGATCCACCAGACCTTCAAAAGACTTATCATTTTTTGACAAAGAGACCCAACGGTCAAACAAACGCCTAAGTTTAACTGCGAAGGTCTCGAAAGGTTCATCTGAGCTAGGCTTAGCCTCACGAAAACGCTTACGAAAACCATCTGGAGTACATTGAAATTTTTTCAGCAAGCTCTTTCAAAAGCTCGTAAGACACAACATTATTTTCAGCGAGACTATGATAGAGAGTTAATGCGGAACCCTCAAGTAGTGCAGACAGGTATGTAACCCACAAACTCTCAGACCATCCTAAGGACCGAGCATGGGTTTCAAAACGAAACAAGTAACTGTCTATATCATCAGTTCTTTCCTTAAAAGGGGGCAACTTAGGAAACGTAGGGCGAGGGGCGTTAAACCTGGGAAAACCAGAACCCTGACTGTCCTGTCCTGAGACCGCACTCTGTGAGAAGTTATTTGTAACTGTATTCTTTTAGTTTCCTCTATCTCTCTTTGCTGAATTCTTTTTGTTTCCTCTTGCATTCTTTTTGTTTCCTCTTGCATTCTTTTTGTTTCTTCTTGCTCTTGTATTTGTATCTGCTCTCTTTTAGTTATCTCTTGTATTTGCTCTCTTTTAGATTATCTCTTGTATCTGCTCTCTTTTAGTTATCTCTTCTTCCTGTACTTTCAACTGAAATTCTTTCAATCGCATTCTTTCCTCTCTTTCCATGTCCTGGGCAATACATTTGTCAACATAGTCCAACAGAGCTGGTTCCTCCAAACCACATACCTTACCTCGTTGTAAATATTTAGCGAAAACTTTGTCCTCGTCCACAGAGGACACAACAGGACTTTCTTCCTTAGCCTTCTGTGCCATGTTGAAAATATGAAATATTGTCCTGTCAAACCCGACACACACACTAGTGGATCAAATACAAACAATTGCTATCACAAGCAAAAAAGGTTTGAAACCCCTGTCCACTAAAATATATACATGAGTTCCAAAGAGGATTTTTTTTTCAAACAAACATTAACGACAATCACTCTTTAAAGACTAAGTATTATCAAACCCAACCAACAAAAGATAGAGATAAACAATGACACAGGATTTCAGGGATATGGGGAGAAAGAAAAACGCAATCGATAATCAATGCCAAATTTTCAGCAACAAGTATAAATCAAGCAATGACATGAGAGTAATAACAAATATGATCAATGTATTGTTGCTATTTTTTTTCACACACAAAGCATTCAAAATGAAACAACTAATAATTTTTTTTTTAAACTGGTTCAGGGCAGCCACTCACACACTCACTCATTCAAGAGAAAAGAACCCTAAGAATGCTGAAGAAGCAACACAATCCCCAAGTAAAGATAGAAACAGAAATAATCAAAGAGATAACTGAAGATAATGAAAATAAAGCCCACAAAGGAAGGAAGAACTAGGAACTAGGCCCTCGTATCTCCAGACACTATACAGAAGGAGATACCCCGTTACGCTGGAGACGGGAAAGAAAGTAGACAAGAACAGTCATAAAACAAAACAATACAACACAACTCAATTGTTCAAAAGAAAAGTCTGTGAACGTGACCTATTACTTCTAATTGGGCAATTATAGGTGTACAAAAACAAATCCTACCACTAAGGCGATTTTCAATTCAATAGCAAAAGAAATTTAACTACGGGGTCACCAGATTTTCACGGATGGTGTGCGGTGCGTGTTTTGCTGTCTGACTCTCGCTCTCAAAAGTTTGGATGCGTGTAATAATTATTCCCTACGCACACCCACACCAAACGCACATGGATAGCCAGGCAACACACGAGTTAGATTTTTTTTTTTCTTCTTTATAATTATGCTGCCTGAACCATCAAACATACATTCATGTGAACTGGTACAAATCAATACATGTCACTACATAGCATATAGATCAAGATATCAATACATAGGAACTTCAATCATCAGATATCAGCATATCATAGTACATATCTTGATATCACTCACAGATCTCGCCGGCGCCGTCCACAGTGTCTCACATATACAATCAACGCACTCGGTTCCACAGTACCCAAGCCACAGTCTACAGCATTAAAATAAGACGAAGAAGGATAACCAAGGTCCCCACACGGTAAACACAGCCGTTCACAAACACAAGCGATGAAGAAGAAGAAACAGTCTCCACACAACAAGCACAATAAATCACGTAGAACTTTCAGAAGAAGAACCGCAGATTTACATTCACAAGGCACAGTAATCCATAGCAGAACCGCAGATTCACAAAGCACAGCAATCCATAGAAGAAGAATCGCAGATTCATAAAGCACAGTAATCCACAGAAGAACCGCAGATTCACAAGGCACAGTAAACCATTGAAGAACTGCAGATTTCCAAGGCACAGCAATCAATATTAAATCCCCGAGAACACGATTTCAGCAAAGTCCCATAGAACACAATAAACTTCGATTCGGCGTATTGTTGATCTAAAACAAAAATTAATTAGCTTCTCCGTGTATTGATATTACAATGTTCACATCAATAAATTCAGCCCACCGACACACATGAGGCGGTACAATTAGAACACATAAATATTCTTGCAGGAGTTTTAAGTCACTCTCGGCGACACAGCATTCACAACATTTCTATAACAATTAAATTTCCTGGTACATATTTCGTTGGTACCGTCATCAGAAGTATCGCACATACACAGTGAATATCACGTACTACTGACTTGAAAGTCAGCCTCTCCACATAGTAACACTACGGAGAAAACGACGATTAAAACAAAATAAATTAGGCTGGACACCAAAGCCTCGGCCGTTAGTTCTTGTTCTCTTCTCTCGTCTCCTATTATTATTTTCGTCATGTAGTTACCTATGTCATTTTAAGTTGACGTCATAATTTACGTTGACGTCACACAGTAGCCATGAGTTGCACAGGTCCTCTACCAGGTTCCCTCCAACACAGGCCTGACCCTACTGGTAGGCTGAGCAGTGTGACATGACGACTGGTTTTGCCAAAGCCTTTGTCTCTGGGAGGGAAACACCGACCTCATGGACTAGGTTGTCCTTAATGGAGGATTGCAGTCTTTGTAGTCTTCCCCTGCTTCTGCTTTTTCTTCTTTACATCTGTCCATTTGGTTCAGTCGTTCCTCGTCGTCCCCCTTTCAGTGTAGATCCCCCCACCCCTTTTTCGTGACTCCCTCTACCCCCCCCCCCCCCCCATCATTCCATCCCCACTTTGGGGTTAATTGGAGATAGATTGGTGAGTGTGGAGGCACAGTTCAGGATTTTGTTTCCTTCAGATAGCTATTCTTTTCCTGATCATTCATTGGTCGAGGGGATGAACTAACTAGAGTGAAAGGTAAACTTTTGTGCAAACTATTGCTTTGCGCGTCGTGAATGCGAGAAACAGGTGAATTCTCGATGGACGTGGCGTCTAGCACTAATGCAATAAGATACTATTTCATATAGAACTATACAGTCATAGACAATGTTTCTTTTTTTTTTTTTTTAACAAAAAGTGCTCTGCTGTGTTTAAGTTGTATTCAGTTGAGAAATGAACTCGACTTGTGATACGTGACTTTCAGATGGCACCAAGCTTAACTGTCAGAGAGAAATGAGAGATGAGAAATAGGCCAAAGCCAGTGAAGTGGGGTGAAGAGTGCATTGATGTTATGCAGACAAAATGTTTGAAGGCAAAGTGGTTTTAGATGAGAATGCTGCACAGTATATTGGTGACAAATGATGTGCTGTAGGGAAAGGAATTTTTCAATTAAAAAAAAGCAATGATTGTGGCTAGATATAATAAAATATGGTAACTATCATATGTTTGGGAAATTTCATGTATGTCGACGATATTGGATCGGTTTTGTAGATTTGTTCAATGGATATGCTATTTTGTTTAGATGTCATGAACAATAGAACTATAATCATTATTGACTCCATGATACCTTTGGTTGTGTATTATATTTTGAATTGTAAATGAAATCATTTCACTTAAACCTGATCAAAAGAACTTCAATTCAAACAATTATAATTATAAGTATAATGATAACGATTATCATTATCATTACCATCATCATTATTACTATTATTATTATCATTATTACTATCATTACATCATTATTATCATTATTGTCATATCTATTAAAAAATTCATTACTATCATTATTATTTTCACAATGATTTTTCATTATTATAATCTTAAACAGCAACAGCCTTGATAATAATAATAATAATAATAATAATAATAAGAAGAAGAAGAAGAAGAAGAAGAAGAAGAAGAAGAATTTATAATAATATTAACAACAAGGATAATAACAAAAACGATGATATGTTTTTTAAAAATTATTTTTATTATTATTATTATTGTTATTATTATTATCGTTATCCTTACTATTATCATTTTTATTATTTTTGTTAATGATTTTGTTGTTGTTCTTGCTGTTACTATTCTTATCAGTTCTAGAAGTCACTTTGTTTACTGTCGTCATTTTAAAAATCAAGGCCCTTCCAACGTTTCAAGATGAGTTCTGTTACCTTCAAGACACATTCCTGGGCAGCATGTATCAAATGTTGATAAGGGTGTCGACCGTCCTAGACTCCGGGATGGTTAGAAACAAGTTTTGCTGTTGATGGACCAGCCGCTGTGGCGAAGTGGTAAGCGTCGCGAACTCCCGGCTTGAAGGTCGTGGGCTCGAATCCCATCAGAGTCATGTGGGTTTTTCTGCCCCAGCCGGCTCCTACCCAGAGTTGAGTTTGCTGTGGGCTCAGTTGGAAAGACTGGGACCACACAGTCGAGTTTCATCCACTTAATGGATGCGTTTCTGTGTCTCTCGGGCCTGGTTGACGCCGGGATATATTATGAAAGGAAGCGTAGAGTACAGCCCTGTCATGTAATCTCAGACCGAAATGGAAATCCGTAACATCATCTTAATCATCCTCATTCTCATCGATCAGCATAAAACAAATTGTCTCAAATTCTGTGGCCCTTCATGCCCTGCTCTCATAATAACCTCAATTTCGATGTCCTCTCCACGTCTGTGGCCTTGGTTTGGTTCCGTCTGGGTCACCGGTATGGGTGAGTCCATGGGGCTGTCATTGGACGGACGTGGTGGCGCCCTCTGGAGGGAGAGCTCACTCACGCCAGCTCTGCGACTAAGCAATTATTGTCAGTAGGAGGCTTAGTAGGTGGTGTCCTGCGTATGTTAGATCAGAACAGGCGCCACGGAACACCACCGAAGTGACTCGGCAGCAGTGCAGTGTCTCATCCGGTGGGTTGCCTCTTGACGACTTGACACTGACTGCTCCCTGTGGATTGCCGGTGCCGGGGCTGCGGCGGGCCCAGCCGGGCTGTGGCTGTGGACGGGGTGTCGGAATGAGCGGCGTGGGTGCACTGCCTCTGAGTGGCGCAGAGGTTGGGACAGCAAAAAAAAAAAAAAAAAAAAAAAAAAAAGCAAACAGCTGGAAATACAGGTAACCTCAATGTGAATGGTATGAAAGGAAACCTTTAATGAGACAGGGAACCGTAAACAGTAAATAACAAACAAGACGGGTAACTCTTGCTCCCATGATAAAATGATTACAGGCCAATAACTCCAAACGAATGTGGCATACGACTCCAGATCGTCCGAAGATGGCTTTTACAACACATACGGGTCTATTCCAGTTTGTTGGATGCCTTTTGGACTTGTGTCGGCTCCTGCAGTATTTGCACGTATAATGCGTATGCTGGACTTAGATCAGTTTTCAGCTATCAGCTTCTTCGATGACATTCGTATGCACAGAGTGTCATGGGATGCTCTTAGTCATGTGAAAGGTGTGCTTTCTTGTCTGAGGACTTTCAACCTCGCAGCTTGTCCCTCGAAGATCGAGGCAGGCTTTCGTTCACTTGAATGTCTTGGTCATGTTTTTGTGGAGGTTGTACGATGCGTCCTGAAAGGAAGAAGGTTGATAAGGTTTTGAAGATTATCCACTCCTACTACTTGGAAGCAGGTCCGGTCTTTGCTCAGTTTTTACAGGAGATGTGTTCCTGGGTTTGCTACTTTGAGTGCTCCACTGTCTGATTCGATCAAAGATGCTGGTCGTGCTGGAAGGTCAATTTCTTGGACTCCTGAGTGTGTTTAAGCTTTGAGAAAGATTCAGGAATCTTGTCTTCTGCACCTGTGTTGTTACCTAGATTGGGTAATCCTTTTGTTCTCAGGCTGATGCTAGTTCTGTTAGTTGGGGTGCTGTATTGCTCAGGTGAGTCATGATGTTCTTCACCCAGTCGTGCTCGCAAGTCGAAAGTTGCTGGATCGTGAGAAGGTGTACGTACTATTGAACGGGAATGTTTAGCCATTGTCTGGGCTGTGCAGAAGTTTGTTAGGTTCTCCCGAATGTTAAACTTCAAGAATTCGAGAATTATGCAATGGGTGTTGTCGTTGCAGGAGTTCTTGTTTATAAGTCCACCAGTTCCTGGTTCATCGAATGTTTTCGCTGATCTTCTCTCCCGTTCATGTGAGAATCAGTTGATCTCTTAGGAAGTGAGTTTCCTTGTATGTACTGCAGTTGTCTGATGCTGTTTTGTTGTGTAATTTCTGGGTTTTGGCATTCTGCTGTTTCCTTACTTCTTCTTCAAAAAACAATTCGGTTATTGATTTTTTTTTAACAGGGGGAATATAGTGACGGACCATTTTTTGTCCGGTTCCAAATTGTGGGGACAATTCTGAAGCGGCACAGTTTGCCTGTTCACCGGTTGGCCTGTTTACGTGACAGCTGCTCACCCTCGTTTGTGTGAGTCAGGTGAGCGAGGATTTTCCTTCAGTCTCTGCAGATCTGCCGGCCTAGGATCAGGATCAGGATAAGGACTTGTACATTGCTGGAACCTTCCTAGGTTATAATAGCAATGGAAACAGAGAGTAGCCCTCTTCAGGTAAATAAAGACTAATTAAATTTTTTTTGGTGTATTTCCTGTTTAAAAACTTTCCAAGCCCATGAAACTGATGCCCCAACGGCCATCCCCGAGTTCAGCTCAATGGGACCGTATTGCGGCGCTGCATCCAGCCAGGCTATCTTATTCTAAGATTGACCTGTACGGTTAAAACATTTCTGTTGCAATTTAGTGCAAGGATGGCAACATAGCGACTCTGCTGATTGCTGCAGAGAATGCTGCCACAGAGCCTGCCTGGACGACTTGCTCGTTCAGTTCATTCCAGTCCATGGCGGTCTGCACGAAGAAGGAGCGCTGGTACTGCTCGGTGCTCGACTCTGGAACTACATATCTACGGCTGATTGATGTGAATTTTGTGACGATGTTGTTTGTCACAAAGCCATGAAACATTTTTGGATGGATTTTTCTCTTTTCTTTTTTCATTGGTGTTAAAAATTTGTCTGCGCGAAGTGCTGGAAGAAGTCCTTCAATGATCTTATAGAAGGTGACTAGTCTTCGTTCTTTCCTGCGCTCTTGGAGGGGTGGAAACGAGTTCAGTCAGCATTCGCGTGACGCAACCTGGGTCTCTGTACCTGTAGTCACGCTTGATGATCTTGCTGCTTTTCTTTGGATGCGCTCAAGCTTTTTCCTGGTCCTTTGCGAAGTACGGGTCCCGCACAGTAGCTCCATAATCCAGGGCTGCGCGGATGAGGGAGAGGTATGCCAAGCGACGACATTCTGGGGTGCAGCTGCCCAGATTACAACGTAGGAAACCAAATGTGGAGCTCGCCATTTTGCAAATATTTGCCACATGTTTTGACCATTTCAAATCTGTGGATAGTTCAATACCAAGATATGAGGTTTGTTCAACATGTTTGAGGATCTCATCATTCAATGTGTAAAAAAGAGGACTGGTTCTTGGACTGTGGAGAGGATGTAGCACTTTGATGCATTAAATCTCATTCCCCAGTCTTTGGCCCACCTTTCGAGTTTCTTGAGGTCGTCTTGCAGGGAGACGTGATCTTGCAGTGAGTGAATCTCCCAGTATCAGAGGAAGTCGTCTGCGAATAGGCGCATTGTTGAGTTCACAGTATCAGGGAGGTCATTTATATAGCACAAGAAGAGCAATGGGCCTAATACCATGCCTTGTTGCGCGCCTGACTTCACCGTTGTTTTCTTTGAACTTTCCCCTTCCAGGGCGACTTTCACAGTTCTCTTAGTCAGGAAGCTGCTAATCCATTGCAGAACAGGGCCTTTAATCCCGTAGTATTCTAGCTTGTGTAAGAGCTTGGCATGGGGCACAGTATCGAATGCCTTGCTGAAGTTGAGAATGATGACATTTGACTGAATTCTGGAGTTCTGTGTTTGGAGGATGTCATCCATTGTGTTAAGTAACTGGGTTTCACAGGAGAATCCAGATTTGAAACCGTGGTTTCTGTCGGTCAGGATGTCGTACTTCTCCAAGCGCTCTCGCATGTGACGGCAGACGATGTGTTCCATTAGTTTGCAGGCTATTGATGTCAGTGACACTGGCCTGTAGTTATACGCTCTATTTCTACCTCCCTTTTTAAAGACACTGGTGGTGATTGCCATGAGCCAGTCAGCTGGGAGTGATCCAGTCTGTAGGGATGGTTAAAGATTTATGTCAGAGGTGCCGCCAGGGTTTTCGCGCAGTTCTTTACTATTCTGCTGGGTATCCCATCTGGACCACAGGCTTTAGATGCATTGCGTTTCTGCAGAAGTTTTTCTACGCCATCTTCTCTGATTTTCAGATCATTTACTTGAGGGTGCGGTGGATCTTTCATCAGCGGCGGTAGAGACCCATCATCTTGTGTATAAACTGAACAGAACTGCTTCAGGAGGATTTTGGCCTTGACGCGCTGACACTAACAAGACTGGTGCCGTCCTTGAGAGGTGCTACGCCAGTGTTGTCTTGTCTTCTGGCTCGGACATACCTCCAAAAGGGTTTGCTGTTGTTTTCTTTCATTCTTTTTTCGATTGTATCATTAATGCACTGCTGTTCAGATTTACGCATGGCCCGTCGACACTCCTTCTGGCAAAACCTATAGTTGGTCCAATTTTTGTTTTTCTGCGCTTTTCTGTGGAGTCTAATTTTCCGCTTGATGAGTTTCCGGATATTTCCGTTCAGCCATGAGAAGTCGTTTCTGCTACGTCTCAGATCTGATGGTACATACTTCTCAGTAGCAGACATGATTGCTTCATTGAATGACTCCCACATGCTATTTACATCTGCTCCATCTTTCCTTATGGTGGCAATTTTTTCCTCTAGTGGACTGAGATCTTTGTTGAATCCTTCTCAGTCGACTTTCGAGAAGAGGTACCCTTTCTTTGGCTTTTCTTTCATTCTATGGGGTTGAGTGTCAAAGTCGGCTACCACTGTGTCGTGATCAGAACACCCTGGCATGGTAGTTGAGTGCTTGGCTAGTGACGGGTTTGAAACGAAGACGAGGTCGAGCGTGTTCTTCATTCTTGCTGGCTGGTCGTAGATCTGAGTAAGGTGAGCATCAATCGTTATGTCCACTGGACTACACATTAAAGAAAAACCAACATTGAAGGCAAACTTTAAATCTGAAAAGACATCACACAAAGACATGCCTGTTAATGGGGTAAATGTGTTTGAAGAGGTAAATAGTCGAACAGCAGACGCATGCCGGTTATTCTTTGTTCTCCACAAATACAGTTTGCTTCGTTTGTATATTTAGTTTTGAAGGCATCACGCTTTGATTCATAAAATATTGAAATGAAATTTCTGTATTGGTATAACTTTGACTTGTAATTGAGGAATGAGCGTGCGCGCGTGTGAATGTGTGTGTGTGTGTGTGTGTGTGTGTGTGTGTGTGTGTGTGTGTGTGTGTGTGTGTGTGAGCCTGCGCGCGGGCGTTTGTGTTACATGTGTGTGTATGTGTGTGTGTGTGTGTGTGTGTGTGTGTGTGTGTGTGTGTGTGTGTGTGTGTGTACACACGAGCGTGCGCACGCGTGTGTGTATGTGTGTGTGTGTGTGTGTGTGTGTGTGTGTGTGTGTGTGTGTGTACACACGAGCGTGCGCACGCGCACGCGCGCGCGCGCGCGCGCGCGTGTGTGTGTGTGTGTGTGTGTGTAAGCGCGTGCGCGGGCGTTTGTGTTACGTGTGTGTGTGTGTGTGTGTGTGTGTGTGTGTGTGTGTGTGTGTGTGTGTGTGTGTGTGTGTGTGTGAGCCTGCGCGCGGGCGTTTGTGTTACATGTGTGTGTATGTGTGTGTGTGTGTGTGTGTGTGTGTGTGTGTGTGTGTGTACACACGAGCGTGCGCACGCGTGTGTATGTGTGTGTGTGTGTGTGTGTGTGTGTGTGTGTGTGTGTGTGTGTGTGTGTTGTACACACGAGCGTGCGCGCGCACGTGTGTGCGTGTGTGTGTGTGTGTGTGTGTGTGTGTGTGTGTGTGTGTGTGTGTGTACACACGAGCGTGCGCACGCGTGTTTGTATGTGTGTGTGTGTGTGTGTGTGTGTGTGTGTGTGTGTGTGTGTGTGTGTGTGTAAGTGTGAGTGTGTGTTTGACTGCTCTTAATCATTTGTGCGAAACGAATGTTCAGAAGAAGTAAAACAACAACAACAACATCATCATCATCATCATCAGCAGCAGCAGCAGCAGCAGCAGCAGCAGCAACAACAACAACCACAACAACCACCACCACCACCACCACCACCACTCTCTCTCTCATATTTATGGACTCTTCACTATACACATATACATGGATAACTTACCGTTGCACATACGTTTACAGTAAAACTAAGGGTTTTATGAGAGAATCAAAGTCATAGGACAGTTGAAGTGTTTGGTCATTTATGAGTGCCATTGGTAAGGCAAAACGCGAGTCTGCCCCAATCTCTGAGTCTTCGCAGTGCTGACCTTGAGATTATTCCAGTATCTCTTAGGTTGGTAATGTTTCATGCTCTTCCTTTAAGTCTTGATACGCGCCACTTCCTCTCCTCGGTGTTGAGCTCTGAAAGATATCTATGCTACAGTGGCTTTGATCTTATTCATTAAATGATTCTTTAGATTTCTTATCACGTCAGATCGGTCAAGCTGTAAAACAGTATTTATCTTTGCCTTGCCTGTCAGTGTGTGTGCACTCTCATTTTCTTTACATCCTGCATGTTCTGGGCAGCACATCCATTTGAGTCTCCCCAATAGAAGGCTGCACGTTATTTCATGCCTAGCACGTTCTGAAGCAGCTTCATGGAGTCAGTCTGGATAGTTCTGCCTTCTTGCTTCACGGTGTATCCCCAGCCTGACTTTTACCCTTGATGACAGAACTGTCAGGGTATATAACAGCATCTTTTTATGTTGGGGTTTTCCACCTGGTTCTGAATTTCTGTGTTGGTTTTGCCTTCTGGCCATTTTCGACAGTATATTCCAAACTCTGAAGCGATGGCAGTTTGGGTGAGGTGTCTGAAATGGTTTACTTGTTTTTCCAATTCCCTATTTCTTTGAGTTCTGATAAATGGCACACAAGCTGTATATTGTTAATTCTGCCTGTCCAATCCATGATTTTCCTCATCTTAGACGAGTGGCTTTTGTTTCCTTGACTGTCGCATGTAGTGATTTGGGGGTATTTTCAAGTGCTATGAAATATGCCTTAATATGTTCTATCTTGCGTATGACTTAAACTGAAGGAATGTCGATCCAGCAGGTATCGCGTAGTTTCCAATGGTATGTTCTTCGTAGCTCCGAAGATTAGTCTCATTCCTACAGTTTGAATTCTTTCTCATTGAATGAGATTGCTCTTGGGCAATCTTGTAAGCCTTAATCCATAATGAAATACACTGAGTACAACTGCGTCATGCAGTCGGCAGAGATGGCCCAAGCCGCCATTGCTTTCATAGCAGCCAGGCCCTTATTGCATTTAAGAACAATATTCTCAACATGTTTTCTAAGAGTCAGCATCCTATCAATGCTTATATCCAAATAGCGCAGGTTGTCAGGTGATTCGATTTGTACCCCATTGAAGGAAACTGGTGAAGGTAATTGTCCTGACGTCTTATTGTATAGAGTGCAGACCAATGTCTGGGCTTTTGTAAGGTTGGTGGACGATCCAGTTTCTTCAACTGCTGCTGACTGCTTTTGTTCTTTCTTGAGCATTAAAAACATTTTGCAGATCAGATTGTCATTTGCTAATGTCAACACTCGAGAAATTATGTTTCTATTGAGGTCTGCATGACTTTTATTATAAACATTGTATCAACCAGGAGAGAGGGGAGAACCTTTAAATAATCCCATGGACAGTTTACGAGGTTCAGACATCCAGTCTCCAAATCGTAGGCAACGGTTCGCTCCTGGAACGCTGCTTCAATCCATTGTGTAAGTTTCCTGCTGACTTCCTATTCTCCATGGCTTTCATGGTCCGAATGTTTAACCTGCAGGATTCAAAGCTCATACAAAGAGTTATTTGCAGGCTAGTGCAACTTTGTGGCGCAAATTAGCATAACATATTGAAACTTTGCTGGAAGCGTGTATATATGGTATGTGATCTGTGTTCTGTGAATTAATGTTTTATAATCTAATTGTGTGAGGTATTACTGTTTTTGCTGAGCACGTAGCAATATCTGAAAACGGAGTTCTTGAGCCTTGCGCCGTTTTTCCAATATTAAGTTATAAGTGTAGAGGAAAGGATTGAGCGCTGAATTGAGTGGCAAGACAAAAATGGCCATTCCAACATTGATCTCCCTGGAATGACGACATTTTCGGCAGCGAAAACCCCACACAGACCAATAGGAAACCAGCACAGAAAATCAGACACAGCAACAGATAGGAGACGCCTGGCGATAGTTGCTTCCTTGGACTGTACACTCTTGGTGCGTGCGTCTTTGGTGTCTGTCAGTTGATTAGACATAATGTTCCTCCTAACTGACCAAAAGATAAGAAGCTGACCCACACCAATCATGAGAAAGAGGATCAGGTTGCAGACAATCATGATACTGAATGAATATATGTGACCAGGAAAGTCAGCTCTGGTGACAGGCAGTGGAATGCAAATACCTGTCTGGTGGAAAAATTCCCAGTGTGAGGTTACAGGGAGCAGAGGCACCATAGCCAGCGTTATTCCCAGTGCCCATATGAGGACACAGGCTATGTGAGCTGATCTGACTCCAAACCGTATCTGACTGAAAGGAAAATGGAACACAAGGAAACGATCCAAAGTGATGAGACAGATCAGGAATGCTGATACTTCAGATGATAACATCGACAAAAATCCTGCTGTACTACAAGCTGAACTCTTTTTCCATGTAGTTTCATTCCAAATATAACTACCGCATAAAATTGATCTGCCACACCGATGAAGACTAAATACACTCCCATCAAAAAGTCAGAAGTACACAAATGAAGAACAAATATTATGGAACCAACCTTCGTGGTTTCTGACAAAAAATATACACGGTAGACAAAACTACCAAAGTTTCCAAGAACGGCAAGCATAGCAAACACCACTAGAGCACAACGGTACGCAACTGATTTCAGCAAGTCATCACATGACGAGATTTCATCTGATGGGGCCACACATTCACCACGAAAATTGTCCGGTAACACAGAGGAACAGCATAATTTAAAATTGTCCGCGAAAACGCGAGTAAGACTTGTTATCTGTTTCATGAAACCTGGAGTGAAATCAGTGATAGGACAGCCCTGCAAATTCAAAAACTGAAGATCAGTAAGCAAGAGTTGTTCACGCAATATCTGTATTTCATTCCATGATAGATCCAGAACTTGTATGTTTGGCATGAGGGTTGTTATGGTGGATAGATTCAGAGAATTTGTGTGGACATGGGAAATATTTAAGAGTAGTAGTGATGGGTGTTTATATTGTTCGGGGGCATGAAAAATGCTATCAGACATTGGATTCCCTGCCAGATTCAGTATCTGAAGTCGAGGCATTCCTGCAAAATGGCTTAAATTTAGAGAATGGAGTAGATTCTTGCTAAGATCCAAACTGTGAAGATGAGGTAAAATTACTTTTCTTAACCTCCTAACTGAGCATGCCTGTATGCCCAGGTGAATCAGCATGACGTTATGAGTGACATGACTCAAACTTATTCCACTACTGGGAGCTTCTAAATAGCGTAGCTGCGGAGAAGAGTCGAAGAGAAATGTGCTGTTGCAGAAGAAGGATAAACCATGACAAACACAAGATTCTGGACAAGGGATGTCGCATGCCAGTTCATCGTCATACAGTGGGCATTGCGCCCTGCCATCACACAGGTGATTCACGTGCACGCAGGTTGTTTTGTATTTGTCACGACATCGATAAAACCCCGGGCATGTATCGTAATTCTCACAGTCCACTTCGTCCTCATGACCCGGACAGTGTTCACCCCATTGCACCGGCCATAGACAGGGAGACAGTAACCATCATCGTGACACTGAACATGAGTTTCGGGCATTGTGTTTTATTTCTGGTGTGGGTGTAATGGTGAATCCTCCAGGTGTGTCAAAGTTTATCACAGCTGGGGGGACGTATTTCATAAAATATTAACATGTCTTCACACAGCCTTGTTCATCAGCATTTGTGAGACAGTCCATGTGCCCATCACATACTTTCTCTTATCTATACACTGAACAGACAACAGGCAAGAACTGGTGTGATGCACAAAACTGAAAACCTCAAAGGCTGCTGGGCCACAAAAACTCATGCCTCACGTCTCAGGTCTCATGCTTCATGCCTCATGCATGAATAGAAAATGAACAGACATGGTCTCTCTTGCATGGGGCCATACAGCTCCACTCACGCTTCGCGTTGGATGGTTTACAGTTCACTCATGAGGGGCAAAGTGGGACTGCTCAGTTTTTTTTATGCTGAAGTTAAAGCTCCTGGTTACCATTGGCCAGTTCAATGTGGATGACTACAAATAGGCGGCAGCCTTATTGCAGGGCTTGTACACATGTACAGATTAATATCAGATTTTGTAATGTTAGCAACACAAGTGAGGCGACTGCAGGTGGAAAAATCTACACAAAGAAAACGTAGACAAACGAATCACAAGACAAAGTGCGACGCGTTTCGACTCTTATGTCTTCTTCAGGCAAGATACACAACACTCGGGACAACGAATATGAATGGGCAATCACTTACCTTCATCCAATTCGGCACAAGATAGGCTTTGAATGAAAACGAAGCTATCAGGAAGGAAAAAAATATTTTTTCAATATTTTGACCATTATTATTATTTCTATTGGTAGTATTATCAAAATGACAACCTCGACTTACACATTGTCTCCTGTCTGACAGCCTAGTTTTCATTCAAAGCCCATCTTGTACAAATTAATATAATATTTTGTCAGCAACACAAAATTCAATACAACTTGTCTTTTTCATGCGTGAGTAGTGAGGCGTGAGCTCTTATGGCCCAGAGCATGAAAATGTGAAGGTGAAGCGTGAGGCATCAGACGTGTTTCCATGGCCCAGCTGTCTTACATTACAATTTGAAAGTAGATTTTACACAAATTCTAAATTCTCAGCAACAGAAAATCATCGAGTGTAAAGATTACCACAAGGATGTGGTCTCATAGCTACGCCTGGCTAGTCAGGCATCTGAAGTAGTTTGAGGGCCACAGAATTTGAGATTGTTTCTAATGCTGATCGATGAGAATGAGAATGAGGATAATGAAGATGATGCTATGGATTTCCATCCCAACAGAAACTGCATGTCAGGGCTGTACTCTACGCTTACTTTCATGATACATTCCAGCATCAACCAGGCCCGACAGATATAGACACTTGCAGTGTTGGTCAGGAAATTTGAGCAACGCTCTGAGAGGCGCATCCATTTAGTGATGAAACTCAACTGTGTGGTTCCAGTCTTCCCAGTTGAGCCCGTAGCAAACTCAACCTGGATAGGAGCTGGTGGGGGCTGAAAAATCCCATATGGTACCGATGGGAATCGACCCCACGACCTCCAGCCAGGGTCCACACGCTAACCACTTCACCATGGTGGCTGTTAGATATTTCCTTTCTTGCAAGAGGATATGGGATGTATAGAAACAGATGGCAAGAGGAGACGAGAGGCTCTCGCAAACGTAACAACACAAACCTGTCCGAATCCACAATCCATCATATACTCTTTGCATTCCACATATTGACAGAAGTCTTCGTCACGTCCATCTGAACAATCCTCTCGAAAATCACACACCAGGCTGTACGGTACAAACTCTCCTGACATCTGACAATGAAAGTACAGCTCTGTCAATCCCTGGAGTTCCCTGCAAGTCGCCCTGTACCACGTTTCAGCGTCGTTCAGTCCCTCGCACCGACTCTTCATGTCACAGGCCAGTAGGTCGTGAGTCACGTGCTGCATGGGACAGACGTGAAGATCAAAATTCGATAAACTCGAGCTGCTCGGGACAGGGAGCGTGACAGGTGTGCTGGTGTGGGGATGATCTGAAGGGGGAGGGAGTTCACACAGATAGCTAAGGCCAGAGTCACAGATAGATATCGTAAAGCTGTTTTGGGAGGCATCCCATACCCCACATTGATCCCAAAACGTTTTCAAATAACGTTTCTCTTCATTTCTGCGCAGAAAAAGAACCACAGAACCACTCTCCCAGCGTAAAGTATTTGTGTACCTGCAAACGTATTATCGGAACTGAGGTGATGAAACAAAGTAAAGCAAAACAAACAAAAACTTCACGAACAAATGAAAACAGACAAACAAAACACTGTGTAACTCTCTCTCTCTCTCTCTCTCTCTCTCTCTCTCTCCCCTCTCTCTCTCTCCCCTCTGAATCTCTACAGTTCTCTCTTCGTTCTCATATCTCTTCTCAAGTGCTCCTCAATACTCCATTTCCTGCGAAAATTTGGCACATTTTTGTTGAAAATGCGCAAAATTGCACATTTTTAAAAGGTAAAACCTGGTATGGGTGTAATTTTCGCTGAAAAAATGACTGACAGCGTACGATTCGTTAAGATATGTACACGTCAAAAGGATCTTGAATGTCGTATAACCTCTCAAGAACAAATTGAGATAACATGAAAATTAAATGCTATTTGAAAATGGTGAGTAAAAAGGAACAGATGGCCGTTTTCCATTCTCGATATTACACAGACATGACGTGTATACGTATGTTGTAAAAATAAGATAAAACTGACCATGTTATGTTTATGAGAATGTTAAGCAAGCTGATATTGTGATGAATATGTAGACAAGCAGCAAATGAAAAATTCCTGAATTTTTATATAATTTTTGTTTGTTTCTTTTTTTCCTATTTGTTTTTTTGTTTTTGTTTAGGTGTGAGAAATAATTGCATTGATCAATAAAAACTTCCCAGTGGCGACATTGTATTATGAAATTCATGGTTTCACCTGTAGCTTTTGTATAATTATGTGGAAAAAGTAGTCAAATGTTTGGTGACAAGAATTTCTTCTTTTCATTTAATCTATTTTCTACTTTCTGTCTCTGTCTGCTTCTGTCTCTGTCTCTGTCTGCCTGTCTGTCTCTCTGTTTCTCTCTCTCTCTCTCTCTCTCTCTCTCTCTCTCTCTCTTTCTCTCACTCTGTCTGCTTTCTTCATCATCTTCTTTTTCTTCTTTAGATGTGTCTTAGAACATTTTGTGAATGACAAATCAACCGTACCCCTAGCACATTAAAACACAACACAGCAGTCAGTTAAAAAAAGGCAAGATGCAGTGTGGGCATGCACGGAGAGAGAGAGAGAGAGAGAGAGAGAGAGAGAGAGACTCAAAGACTAAAAAAAAAGACTCAAAAATTTTATTCAGATAAAGGCCTAGGCCCCTTACTGAAGGGGGATGTTCACACAACTAAGCGAGAGAAACGCCAGTGACATATACCAAATCAACAATTAATAGACGAAATAACATTCTTCATGGTATACACTAAAAACTAACATTCTATGAAGTAACGATTTTCAGCCTATTTTGCGCCAGATAAATATACATTGCTAAATTTTTTTTATTGTAGTCTCATGCTGTGACGACATAAGTAAAGTTAACCTGAAATTGCATGGAACCTTATAGTATTTCGGATGTATCAATTTTTCTCTAAGATCATTCAGGGCAGGGCAGCAAAATAAAAAGTGTAATTCATCTTCTTTTCCAATGTTGCATAGACGGCATGTAAGCATATTTTCATTTCTGACGCTGTATCTAAAGCAATGGCATGCAATACGAGACACACCAAATCGAAACTTGGTCAATTCACTTTTCATATATCTATTCATTTTTAGCTCAATATACAGTTCTCTCAAATGAGTAGTTTTAAACAACCTGTACTGTGCAAATCTGTCGCTAGTATATATATATATATATATATATATATATATATATATGATCATGCCAGTCCTGCCATCTACAATCAATAATTCTTTGCCTAAAAGATGTTAAAAACCTGATATATTTAGGACACCCTGGTTGTCCCAGACATACGAAAATCCATAAGAATTTAAACAATGACGAACATTTGTAACCAAAGTCCTCTTCCCATGAAAATCTAGATTTAATAACATTTTGTATGCCTTAAACGGCAATCTATCTTTATTCATTCTGGTCAGTTTCAGCCAATACTTAATACATTTCATGTATGAATTAAGGTAAATTGGAAATCTGCCTAGTTCACCATAAACAAGATCATTTGGCGTTCGACTATCGACATTAAGAAAGCGTTTCAATGCAAACAAATGTACTTTTTCTATTTCTGTCGTTTTTTCAAAAGCCCATATTTCCACACCATACTGTAGCATTGGCTGAATCTGAGAGTCAAATAGTTTACTAAAGACACTGAAAGCATTGCAATCTAATTTATATAAGACATGAAGCAAGAGAATAACCGCTTTCTTCCCTTTATTAGCTATACTTTGGCACGCAAAACTAAAACTGAGTCTTGTTGAGAAATAGATTCCAAGATACTTATACGCATTTACTACTTGTACTCTCTCATTTCCATACGTCCATTTCTCATTTGCCGACAAATACCCTCCCTTACGAAAAATAATGATATTAGTTTTCTTCATATTTACTTTCAGTTCTAATTTACTTGCAGCATTATATAAATTATTCAACTGACTCTGTAAACCCACTACTGTTATAGACAATAGAATAATGTCATCAGCGAAAAGTAGGATAAATAATTCTATGAGATCAAACGTAACTCCATGAAGCCCATTCTCAATTATTTCCAAAGCCAGTTCATTTATAAAAAGTGAAAACAAAACAGGACTACAAACATCACCCTGCTTGACCCCTTGTGTACAGTTCAACGCCTCAGACAGTGTTGCCTCAGACCTTACTCTTGCCTTTACTTCGTTATACATGCTTTTAATACAACGATACAACTTACCCTTAATTCCGTTTTTGATCAGAATTGGCCACAGTAACCTTCTAGATATAGAATCGAATGCCTTTTCAAAATCCACAAAAGCAACATATAACTTTCTATTATAGGCGAATTGGTTTTGAATAGAAGCAAACAAAGTAAAAATATGTTCGATTGTCGAATATCCCTTTTTAAATCCGGCTTGGTACTCACCTGTAATATCATTATGGGTTATCCATTCTTGTAATCTGCTATTAACAATTGAACTGTATAATTTGCTACTAATGTCACATAAGGAAATACCACGATAATTGTTAACATCATTGACATGACCTTTCTTATATAAAGGAATGATTACGGATTCTGTCCAATTTTTCGGAAAAATTCCTTTTTCAAATAAATAGTTAAATAGTGAGACAAGGAAATTAACAACTGATTCACCGGAATTTTTGAAGAACTCACTTATAAGTCCATCTGGACCAGCTGACTTACCAGTCCTTACACTGAAAGGGGGACGACGAGGAACGACAGAACCAAAGGGACAGATGTAAAGAAGAAAAAGCAGAAGCAGGGGAAGAATACAAATACTGCAATCCTCCATTAAGGACAACCTAGTCCATGAGGTCAGTGTTTCCCTCCCAGAGACAAAGGCTTTGGCAAAACCAGTCGTCATGTCACACTGCTCAGCCTACCAGTAGGATCAGGCCTGTGTTGGATGGAACCTGGTAGAGGACCTGTGCAACTCATGGCTACTGGGTGCACTCAATGTCCAGAGGGAGCTGGAGTAAGAAAAGAGTGAGGCTGAGGGGCCAACCACGCTGATAAACTCGTATGCTCGCAAAGCCACTTCAGAAGAAGACAGTCGGAATCGCTTATCCAGTACTTGCAGCTTTGGTCCTCCTCCTTTTCTTTTTGTTTTCCTCCCCATTTCTTTTACTGTTCCAATAGCAGTGAAAGCCCTTCACTCATTGATCACTTCCATTTCTTTCCACATTATTATCAGTACCAACATCACTACATATAACTACTATCTTTATGATCACCACCCATTAGTTTTGTTTGCTGTTTATTCATTGATCACTTCTATTCCTTGCTACTAAGCATTATTGTCTATTGTCAATCTACCACAACTGCTACCAATCTTATTATATCATGCCATTAAACAATAATTACAAAAGAATCAAACCAACAAACCCTGCTGTTCTACTGCCCTCCTACCCCTCTCCTTTCCCCCCTTCTGTGTTTAGCCACTGTTAATACTATAACTATAATCGTCATATTATTACCAAAACTATTATCATCATATTGCAAATATATAAACCAAATACGGTACACATGTTAAGTAGTTTTTTCCCATATGAATTCAATACAGTATCCTCAGAACACCTCTGTATTTTGTTGTCCACATCCTTTATATGGTTAATGTGAAGCTCACAATCATGTAGAATATCAGGGAAAATATCAGAAGTCCTTGCATTCAGGTCACCATATAATAATAAATCAAAATCATCGACACGCAGTGATTTCTCCCGACACATTCCTCCAACATATCTATTCCATTATTGTAACCGTATAATGAGTAATATGGGGAATTTTCTGGGGGGACATAAGCACATATAAGCAGGACATTCTTACTCAGTCCAAAAAATCTTTTTCCAGCATAAATAATAAAAAAATACTTATAATCACAATCAAGAGGATGGACACAAGAAAGAAGATATTTACGAACTAAGACTATTATACCCCCGGAACATCTCCCTTCCGTTGCCAGTTTTACCGCTGGTTTGAGGAACAATTTATGATCTTTGAATATGCCAGCATCAAAATGTTCTACAAAAGTTTCCACTAAACACACAAAATCAAAGGATGTAACAAAGTTAACAAAATCTGCATCATTCATTTTCGACAAAAGACCACATACATTCCAATGTAGAAAGGATACAGTATTCACAGGATTGTCAACATTTCCAGAGTTTTCACTCAAAAAGCTATCTCCATCCTTGTCACTCACATTACTTTGATCATCTATTCGCACATAATCACAGTGACTGTCATCAGTTTCATTTGATTTCTCACTATTGTTTTCACAAAAACCATCGCGTTTACATTTGTTTTTAAACTTATTTACATTCCCCACAATCACAGACTTACCACTTTCACCATCCTCGCCAAAATATCTTTCTTGACCACGTGCTTGTGATCCACTGTTTTCATTATCATTTTCATAGGCACAATTATCAACCACACAGTCAGCTTTTATTTCCATTTGTTCCCCATTCATGCAGTCATCCTTACAAATCGTTTCATTCCCAGCAATGTAATCACCGATCTCATGATCATATTCGTCTGTTACATTTATACAGCCCCCATTGTCATCATTCACACACTTATCATCCTTAACAGTTACATTTACTGACGTACTATCATAATCACTTGCAATGCCGTTTTTAACCACACTGTCATTATCACTGGCAGCTCTCAACGTGTTGCAGCTATGAACAATATTACAAGGAGCAGTGTGTTTGGGAACATCACATAAAATAGAACAGTTATTTACAGTATCATCATATGAAGTGGTCTTTCTTTTAATATTCTCGTCATTATTATCATCATCATTTACAACACAAGGAACACAATCACTTGACACATTCCTAGCATATTAACACACAACACAGCACTCAGTTTTAAAAAAAAGCAAGACGCAGCGTAGGCATGTATGAAGAGAGAGAGAGAGAGAGAGAGAGAGAGAGAGAGAGAGAGAGAGAGAGAGAGAGAGAGAGAGAGAGGACGGGGTATTTGCCAGAGAATGGCTGTCGTAAAGGCGTGAGGCTAAGGGCAAGGGGGTCGAGGGTGGAAGAGGAAACAGGAAAACGAGCAGCGTGTGGCGAGAGAAGGGGTGGGTGCTGGTTGGGGGCTAGCAGAGAGAGAGTAACAGAAGGAAACTTTTAATAATGAAAAACATTATGTAATTAATAAGAGGGAGATGAAAAAAGTCAGACAACAAAACCTTTATTGGCCATCGGTATTTTCATTCCATTTCTTCATCATCATCATCATCATCATCATCTTCATCTTCATCATCTTTTTCTTTCTTGGTTCTTCTTGTTCTTTTTGTTCTTTTCTTTTCTTTTCTTCTTCTTCTTCTTCTTCTTCTTTCTTCTTCTTCTTCTTCTTCTTCTTCTTCTTCTTCTTCTTCTTCTTCTTTTTGTCTTAGCCTTTGTTTTCTGAAAAAAAAAATCATGTAAAACATGGATACTTTCTTTTTGCACAATATTTACAGGAGATTATACATCATGTCACTATCTAGCTTAAAAGGAACACTAAACTCTTCATTTCGACAGAAACAAAAATCATCACGGCAACGGTGAAAATTCCCTTAAACCATAAAAATAAACTGATTTTGTTAACCATGTAGATGTTCTAAGTTGTCACAAAGCAAGCATCTGAACGTTTCTAAGAAGTCCCTCAATATAGGAGCTAATATTGAGATAAATAACGTGGACTCTTACATTGCATTCATGGATGTTCTCAATCTCCCGTACTCCACTGTCGTAAAACCAACCCGCACATCAACTCTAGGGATATATTTCATGAGTTCCAGAAAGACCTTCACCTCATCCAGCAGTTTCCAGACTGACCAGCGAAGCTCCGCCTCTTCGACACTCTTTCTTGGCATCCATATAGGTCCTTTCACTACCTTTGAAGATGTAGCATCTCCCTCCTGCGTATATCTGTTCGAAAACACACCGACACAGACAGACAGACAGACAGACAGACAGACAGACAGACACACACACACACACACACACACACACACACACACACACACACACGCACGCTCCCTCTGCCCACACACACACACCACACCACGCACCCAGGGCAACACACCACGCACACCACACGCAAGCACACACACACACACACACACACACACACACACACACACACACACACACACACATACACACACGCGCGTGCTCGCGCGCCCATAGACTCACGAAAATCAGAAATCTCTCGAGCCCTTTATTAATTAAGCTACTTCCCTGACCCCTCTGCACATACACGCCTTCTGCAGCTCTTCTTGTTCACTTCGATCGAGGTGTGTGCCCGTGAACATATTTGCACTGGGTTGCACAGACACGCAACTTGAGCGGTTTAGCTTGTAAAATAAATCAACAAAGTAAAACCATATGGGTCGAGAACTATAGCCAAATGTACAGTAGAATTCCTGTGCCTGACACAATATGAAGCAGTCATTGTATACACCTGAAGCGGACAAACTCACTACTGCAAGATGCAAAGTAGACAGACTGACAGCTGTTCAATCGTGAGGCAGACAAATTGATCACTGTATGCAAGGTGAAGCGGGACAGACTGACCACTTTGCAGATGGACTGACCACTGTATGCTGTAAAGTAGATGGACTGACCGCTGCACATCGTAAAGGTGACAGACTGACTGTGTTCGATGTAAAGCGTACAGTGGAAGCAGATGAACTGTCAGTGTGCAACGTGAAGCAGACAGACTGGCCTCGGTCAGTGTGAAACAGACAGACTGGCCGACTTTGGCACTAAATGTACAGGCAGACGATGACACCACCTACAGTGTGAATGAGAAGAAGAGATTTAGGGAAAAGAGAGAGAGAGAGAGAGAGAGAGAGAGAGAGAGAGAGAGAGAGAGGAGAGAGAGAAGAACAACAAGGCTAAGTCTTCTTGTTAGAATGACCATTAAAATCTGTCAGATCTGGGCAGTCTGGGTAAGCAATTGTGTCCAAGAACTCCATGAGTGCAGCAGAGACAGCTTTGCCTTCTAACGCCTTGTGTCAAAATGAGGTGACTGCAGGCGGAAATTGAAACAAGCTTAAAGGAAGATTTACTGTTCCACTGAAGGAAAGAGACGGACAAATCACAAGTCAGAACGCGACGCGTTTCGACCTCTTTGGTCTTCTTCAGGCAAGACAAACAACATTCAAGACAATGAAAACGAAAAACGAACAATCGCTTATCTCCTCAAATTGGGCACAACAGTGACTCTTCTTGTAATGTTTCTTGTAACGCCTGGCTGGCACTTTGAAAGAGTGCATGCTATGTGAAAAGAAAGCGCAATGAAATGTTACAGTTCCAAGAACGCCGTTATTGTCAACAGATTCTAATCATATTCAACTTTAAAGAACCAGATTTATGAGAAAAATCATGAACCCATGCGGTTTTAGTCGACAGTCTGAAACTTGAGTAGACGTAGCCATCTTGTAGGAAAAAGGCTGACGCCAGAGAACGAAGTCTAAAGAATCAGCTGTAAGTGTATTTGAGTAAATGCAAACATTGTCTCCATCAAAGACTGAACAAGTCATACGTTTACCCATGGGGGATCAATCTGGCAACTTAAAAAAAGATGCACTTTGAGAGAGTGAAAGATCAAAATTAGGTTATGATCATTACGATGACTATCAGTATCAACAACAACGACGACGACTACATCAGCAACAAGAAACACTTACCTTGGAAGTGGCCGGAATCATTTTTTGAGAGGTGGAATTATACAAATTTTGAGTACCTGTCCCATGAAGAACTGTGCGCGTCTAATGTTTAGTGTAGAGAACAGAGAACACTGAAGACTAAAGACGTACAGAAATCAATACGACAGTCACCAAATTTGCTCATAATTGTAATACCTAAAGGTTCAACTGTTTGCTGGTGACCAATGTTGTATTTCAAAAGGGAGAAACGTTTAGGGATTTACTACTGAATTGTGGACGTAAGGTGTGCAATCTGCTTATATGAGAAAATCCCCGGACATCTTGAAAATATAAGCCATTGAAAATTAGTGTACGAATGACTTCAGTGTCAGCAACACACATCAGGATATGATAATTTTATATTACTCCTACTGGACAGTTCTCTGAACTAACCACATTTTCCAGCCTCATTTGTTTAAGAACATTTCTTTCAACTTCAGTAACAATTACATTTCACAACAGAAACAATCAGTGTGTGTTGTGGAAAAAAATACAACAAAACTGTCCGTGCAAAATACCAGGAAACATGTAATTGTCCAGTTGCCCATCCTCACAATCTGAAATCTCACATTGCTGTCTACAAGACATACAGAATGAATGAAGTAAAGGACCAATCAGAGGACTTTGCTCTTTATGATGAACGGAAAACGGCAGTACGTTAACCAAAAATTACATTTTAACGTTTCAATCGGAGAACATTGCTCTGTATGATGAATGGAAAACGACAGTACTTTAGCCAGAAAATGAACGTTTTAATCAATGGAAATGGCTCTTTAAAATGAATGGAAAACGACAGTACGTTAGGCAGAAATTAGATTCTAAAGTTTCAATCAGAGAACATTGCTCTTTAAGATGAATGAAAAAAGACAGTACATTATCCAGAAATCAGACTTTAATGTTTCAGTTAGAGAACATTGCTCTTTAAGGTGAAAGGAAAATGACAGTACATTGATTAGAAATTAAATCCTAATCTTTCAGTCAGAAGTAAGCCATTCTGACGTTTGCCGCTTCTCCGCATCATTGATTTATAACTAAATTACAAACATAAACATAAATGAATAAAAGGACTTTGTTCTAATTACAGTCCTGTCTTGTTAAAAATTTCAACGCATCAACATATGTGTTGGGCAACACACACGTCTTGACGACTCGTAATTTAAACAACTCTATTCATCTGTTAATAGATAATTATGTGTAGAAACATTGCGTGTACTTTACCTTTCCCAGTCCACATTTGTCCGAGGTGTAGGGACAGTGGGCCTCATCCTCATGCTCTGCGCACTGGGACCTCAGATCACAGGGAAAGTGCTCCAACAGGTCAGGCCACACTGACACCGAACAGTTCCAGAAGCGCAGCCCTGGCACTCGACGAGGTTTTAAATCCTCTGAGTGGAAAGAGAAGCGAAGTTTGAATGGTGTGGATTTCGACCTAGCAGGGGAGAAGAAAGACAAGTGGGTTTCTTTGCTCCTGTCGTCACCAAAGTCATCAGGGAAGAAGAACAAAGCGGGATAATCCGTTTTCAGGTATTTCAGAAATCTATGTACGAAACTGCAGGGACCGAGGAACGTCCTGACGTACTGGATGTTTCTGTGGGTACGTCTCAGCCGCCAGATGATGGTGCTTACAAAGATGATGTGGTCAGGAGGTCGTGTTAGAGTGACGCAGCTTTGGCGGACCGATGGACATGGGACTGGCCCATCCATCCCTGGGGGTTGTATGTATCCTGCACGACCACCACGCTCTTGTCATCTCAAGTTCATTGTCTATTACAATGATTCACATCTCCTCCTATTTACTTTATGAAATGGAGGTGGGGTTTGTGTGTGATGGGGTGGGTGAGGCGGGGGCAGAGGAATAACGAGGGGACGTGTGTAATGAGGCCTAACTGATTGTTTTTATCATTATCAAGAATATTTGTTTTCTAAGCGGATTAATGACTGAGGCATTTCCATTCAACACACACAGGAAGGAATCAAGTTGTACTCCTAATATACTATAACAACCAGCAAAGGACACAACGCATCTTACTATCAAACACTAGCACCGCATCAATCTGTGCCACCATCCACCACTTTCACTTCCTCTCTCCACAGCACCCCCCTCCCTTCCTCCTCCTGCTGTCCCTCCTGGCCCGAATTTCAAACTAATAGATCTACATCGCAATTTCAGATAAAACCAGCTCATATTTTGTGTACCAATCAGAAAGGGAGAGAAAGGTTTTCAGGTTTGACTTGAAAGAGGAGCAGTGATTCAGTCTAACGTGAGGCAAAAGGGTGTTGATAGAAAGGTTGTAGCACGAAGGGAGGAAACCTTGAAAGACGAGTATAAGACGAAGAACAGAGCTGACGTGATGGGGTGCACAAGTGCGACAGATCTGTCACATACAGAGCGCAGGTGCGTGCGATGGCCGTTTGAAGAAAGATGCGACTTTGAAGGAATCCTTTCATGAACAGGAAGCTAACGAAGAGAATCCAATGACGGCGTTATAAGTCAGACATACAAACAGACAGACAGACGGACAGACAGACAGATAGACAGAAACACACACCCACACATACATGCACACACACGCACGCATGCACGCACTCGTACACACATACAATGTGGTCGAAAAATTGACTGACTGATGCGAGTATTGAGAGGTGAACTTACCTGCTAGTGCGATCTTCATTGAGGCAGCCATCTTGGGTATGATTGGTTCGTTTGTTTACAGTTGTGATTTCTTGTTTGGTTGGAGAGAGACCTGTGTTGCCTTCTTCGCTGTATGCGGTGTCTGGTGTCTTAGTATTCCTTGACATTAAACTCATTCACTGTGACTGTCCTTTCATGTATAGCTCTATGAGTGATTCAACTGTTTACAGTCGATATGTCTTGCTTAGCCTTCGCCAGGCTCAAAGTAACAGATTGGGTACACTTGTTTTGTTCAGGACATTTCCATGTTTGCGTCCAAAAAGAAGAGGTAAACGTTCTGGGGTTGTTCTGAGAGCAAGAAGACGAAAGCACAAACTGCCTTTGCCATCTATCGTCTTTGGAAACGTTCAGTCATTGAGGAATAAACTGGATGAGTGTCTAACAAGTGTGCAGTACCTCCACGCCTATAGAGATGCAAATCTTGTGTGTTTTTCCGAGTCCTGGCTTTCAGAAAAGGATGTGGAAATAGACTTCCCGGGCTACACAGTTGCTCGCCTTGACCAGACTGTGAAGGACACAGGGAAGACAAAAGGAGGAGGAGTCTGTACGTTTGTCAGCAAGAAGTGGTGCACGAACATCACAGTAAAGGAGCAGTTCTGCTCTCAGTGCATAGAGCTGTTGACAGTCGCATTGAGACCCTTCTATCTCCCAAGAGAATTCAATCAGCTGTTTGTCAGCGTTGCGTACATCCATCCTAGGGCAGACGCAAAAGCTGCAAGTTCAAAGTTGGTGGAAGTGATTCACAAACTGGCATCACAGTCACCTGATGCTCCTTGTTTCCTCTTAGGGAACTTCAACCACTGCAAGCTGAAGCGTTCGCTCCCCCACTTTAAGCAGTACGTGACGTACGCTATCCACCAGGGAAATATCCTTGACGTCTGCCACGGCAACATTCCCAGAGCCTACAGGTCCAGACCTCTCCATGGCCTCGGTAGAAGTCCACACAACATGGTGCAGCTGGTGCCCACCTACCGTCAACGTCTCAAACGAGAGAAGCCGGCTGTGAAGCTGGTGAAGAAGTAGAGAAGCGAGTCAACAGAAGTTTTGTGTGACTGCTTTGAAACAACAGACTAGACAGTCTTCTCTGATCCAAACCTCGACGTGATTGCCGACGCCATCTCATCCTACATCTCCTTCTGTGAAGACACCATCCTCGAGACCAAGTTATGCAAGATTTATGCCAACAACAAGCCCTGGGTGACCCCGGGTATGAAGAAAATCTTGCACAAGAAGAGAGACGCGTTCCTGAGAGGTGACAGGGATGAGGAGAAGGCAGCCCAAAAGCAGCTCCAGAGACAGATCAGGGAGGACAAAGGCCTCTTCACATCCAGGGTGGAGTCCAACTTCCGGGAAGGCAACGCCAGGCAGTACTGGAGAGACATCGGGACAATCACTGGCCACAAGCAGCAGAAAGTCCCTCTCCAGACCAGTGATGAAGCCAAGGTGGCCAGAGAGCTGAACACCTTCTATGCCAGACCGTTGGGACTTCAGTGAAAAGCAGCAGCGGGCCATGCAGGAGGTGACAATTCGAACTGCGCATCCAATCACCATCTCAGTCGATGAAGTCAGGACATCTTCAAGAAGGTCAAAGTGCGCAGTGCTGCAGGCCCTGACAACATCACTGGTAGGCTGCTGCGGGAATGCCGTGACGCTCTAGCTCCGGTCTACTGTGAGCTCTTTCAGAGGTCCATTGACGAGGGCTCCATCCCAGCCATGTGGAAATCAACTATTGTGCCTGTCGCCAAGAAACGTTCTCCAGTCACCAGGAACGACTACAGGCCAGTAGCACTCACTCTTGTCCCCTTTAAGTGCGCTGAGAAGATCATCCTTCGCCTGCTGAGGTTGGAGACCGAGGAGCATCAGGATCCTCTTCAATTTGCTTATTCCCGCAACCGGAGTACTGAAGATGCCATCCTCACCCTCCTCCACAGTGTCTACACTCACCTCGAGAAGCCTACCTCATACGCAAGGGTCCTCTTCATCGACTTCAGCAGTGCTTTTAACACGATCCAACCCCATCTCCTTGTCACCAAGCTTCTCCGCTACAATGTCAACCCGGGCCTCATCAGCTGGATCTTCAGTTTTCTGACTCAGAAAACGCAACGAGTCCGAGTTGGGCACGCTTTCTCCGATCCTGTGACCACCAACACTGGCGGTCCCCAGGGCTGCGTGCTGTCTTCTGCTCTTTTCACCCTGTACACTGCCGACTGTCACAGCAAGGATGATTCTACTCTGCTGATCAAGTTTGCAGACGACACCTCGCTGACTGGCCTCATCCTACAGAACGACAAAACAGTGTACAGGCACGCCATGGATGAATTGGCTGATTGGTGCAGCACGAATCATCTGGAGCTGAATGTGTCCAAGACCAAGGAGATTTCGTGGACTTCAGGAAGAACAAGCCCAGCACCGAACCCCTCTTCATCAATGGTAAGCCAGTCGAGATC
>CM065727.1:68188569-68226069 GCA_033310375.1 Conus canariensis
TATACAGAAGAACAGATGAATAAGAAAATGTGAAAAGACTTTGGGAAATACAAATGGAAAATTAAAAAAACGTAGGGAAAAGAAACGGAAGAAAAAAGTTACAATGAAGTTCTTCTTGCCGTTACCAAGCAAGTAGCGGAAATTACACACACACACGTATGTATGTATATATATATATATATATATATATATATATAATATATATATTCAATTATAAACAAAGCTTGCTCTTATGTCTTAGATTGAAGAAATAGGGGAGATAAGCATTCATATCTGCAGTGGTAGATAATTCTGCCTAACTAACAGTATGTGCTTGAGTGGGTGAATGGGGAAAAATAAAATAAATGCTTCTCAAAATGAGCCTTCAGCAAGCTTATAGTCTCCAAAGGGGAGACAACCTCCAATGGGAGGAAACTCACTAATATATAACTCCTGGTCAGATACCGATATTTCGAAACCTGATTGTTTCTCCTCAGTGACCGCGGAAAGTGGTAATTTGACTCCTCTGCCTTTTTGGTTTTAAGAAGAATGCTATCCCCGAAAAAGGCTGGTGTGCAATACCGTAGTATGTTGAGTTTTCAAAAAACCAACCAAAGGTGCCACCTAAGAAGCAAAAGAAAATTATGAAAGAGCAAAACAAGCTACATTTTCTTGTGAAAAGTAGAAGATATAAAATGATAACCTCTTAAGACACAAGTGCTGAGGGCCAGTTCTTGGAATGAATCCGCAAGGGACTAAATTACAATAAACTAATAAATTCCAAGGATGTAACCGAGCGCCATTCCAGCAACTTACAGAGCAGCTTGGTGTTGCAATGACTGCAAGAAATATTCAATTATAAACAAAGCTTGCTCTTATGTCTTAGATTGATATATATAAGCGTACGCGCGCACACAGTTGGCACATGCAGACACATAACAATAGTAAGAAAATCAACATACAGATTTGGAAAAACCAGATTATAATATGATGTTAGCTGCTTTACCCTTGTTGGTAGCAGAGACATGCTACAACCAATATTCATTGATATACCATTCATTTTTTTAACATAAATTTTCCCCCGACATTCTGGAAAGTCTGTGGTTGTAAATCACCCTGGTATTCCATTTGCTTGTCCGTCCGTCCGTCCATCCGTCCGTCTGTTGGTCTCAGTCAGTCTGTCTGTTTGCCTCTGTCAGTCATTCAGTCTGTCTGTCTGTCTGTCTGTCTCTCTCATTCTCTCTCTTCTCTTCTCTCTTCTCTCTCTCTCTGACTTTTTCATCTTCCTTCTCTGTTGCACATCTCACTGTTGAGATGGATTATCGGAAAGTGTTAAATGATCATGAACAACTCTAAGCTCTGTGTTAGCAATTTGTAAATGTGGAAGGATACGTCTTCCTAAGAGCAGAATAGAACTAGTTTTTTTTTTAAAATGGCGGATGAAATACACGGTCTTTTCAAACTGAAAAACAGTCATCAGCAAGATTGTGAAGTTCAGACAACAAACAGCACTTGAAAGAAAGCGAGCTTCAGGCTGTGGCTTGAGACAGATGGCTCAGCCGTTCTGTTTATAAAATGAACGATGGGAAGGACAATGAGAAATGCCCCCAGACTGAGCCAAAGCCCTTGCTGGTCTATGGAGTTAAGCATTTAGAAATATGGAAATAGTTTAGAACTATAAATGTCCTGTTTGGGGTGGATTGAATTCCTGTGGACACCACAATCTTTGTGGGTCACAATCAAATAAAGTTTATTGCTCTCTGACTGGATGTTTTTCTGTGCTGGATGTTATTTCTAAACTTTTTCTTCTGATCGAACGCAACTTTCAGAAATTTGACTTCTGTCACTGCTACAGTCATGATTGTTTTTAAAATACAGGAATTTCAGGGCCATCGAAGGATTGTCTGCTGATTTTCAAAGTGGTTAAGATGGGTTTCAGTAACTTAGAATCCCCCGAAGTTGTAGTATGGCTGCCTTAATTGCGGGATGAAAACGGTCATACACACAAAACTCCACTCACTTTGTTGAGTAGATGGGATTAATCTTTGCCTGTCTATACAGCGAGTTTCCGGAGGAGTATCAGCCTGCGTACGCAGGAAAAAAGTAACTTCGAAGACAAAAGAATTTTGGCTTTCAATCTGATTAGATCAATGCAGATTTTAATTCATGGTTGCACGCTTGTGCACGTTACCCTGACTGGTCGGATGCAAAGTCATCAATGAACAGAGAACAGTCAGTACCCTAGTTTCAAGATTGAAGAGAGCAGTGGAAAGAATGTTTGCTTGCGTAACGCCAGCTCCTGCTTATGAATATCAGAGAATTAAGTACCAACACGGAACTGAAATAGTTGATTTGTCAGAAAATTGTCAATGAGAAACAAAAAACATAAAGGTCCATTAGAAAATTCCAACGTTCCTAAAAATAAGAAGAAAAAATTCGTGTTACAATATTCTGTTTATGCATATAAAAGGCAGACACTAAACAAACAAATGGATGAATTTTGTACATGTACAGTCCGGAGAGAAAAGCATCACTGCAGAATAGTACTTGCAGAAACTGAGGTTTTCTGTGGCCGTGAGGCCATCGGTTTACAGATTATTTATAACTACTTCTATCCCGTCTGTTCTCTCCACTATCTTGTTTGCAGCAATAATGATCGACGCCTTTGGAGACGTTGACGAGGCACTAGTATTCATTTAAACAGGGATGAAGAATTTTTCAGTCTACGGTATTTTTAGGATAGAGCGAAAGTCTCTCGGGCCAGTATGTATTCCTTTTCGCAGAGAACTGCACATTGGCCATATACATCTGGTGCATGACAGACCATTTTTTAACAGCGTGCAGACGACTGGCCTCAGAATCATTTTACTGTGAAGCATTGGGCTATAACTATTCCAACTATTACCAACACTGGCGAATGCTTCATCTCCACGACCTGTGGTATTCAATAACACATAGATCAATGGCCTGAAAAAGCTCAATTACCCATGTCAGCAGTCACTGTTATCTGGCTCACTGAAGTGACACTGTGAATCCCAAAAGCCTATGAGAAACTGCGCGAACTTTTGAGCATCAGACCCTCTACCAAAATTACCGTGCACAGAGTAATGGTCCTGAGTGTTTGGTGTACTGCTTTGAGATCTGAATCACCTACAAAGAAACATCCAGCAGCTGAAATGTCTGTAGTCGATCATGTTTTTCAAAGATAGGCCTTCAATTCTACATGAGGAGCGATTCAGACAAATAACCTCCCTGCATACTCGTCTTTCAAACTGACAGGAGATTTCAGTGTGATTTGTTCCTTGAATGAGATACATTTTAGTTACTATTTAATTAATGAAAAGTCTGCACTTTCAAAAGTCCTTTTCAGACCATTACGTATTGATTTCTTGCATATTTGCTTTTAGGTGTGTTTCCTTTCATTATAAACTATGTCATTTTTTGTCTTCCGATAAAATCAAAGACAACAAAATCAGTAGACCATAGTCAATACTGATAAACCCATAAATCAGACTTTGAAATTGTGAGGTCAGACCATCTGAGGTGTACATTTGTCAGATATTACATTATTCTGCCAGCCTGTGCACTTGTTCATCCTTACATTTTGCATCCTCAGTCTCTAGGGTTTGCCATTTGGTTTCACACGCATCAGTGGATGATTAGGTTCCGCCTCTGTTTTTCTTTTTTTTCTTCGGTAAAACTCTTTTCCACCCCTCCACCTCCACAGTTGTGCAGGCCTGCACCGTCCCATGCCGAGCATGAGCTGCTTTCCTTCTCTCGTTACCGCTATTGTTAACCCTGTTTCTGCACCACGCTGGTTCTACCTTTAGTTACTTAGTGATTGGTAGCTGGCTGTGACTCTCACTTTACTCCCTGTATTGATTGACAGCAGCTTCAGATCTGGTGTCTCTTTCTGTTCCTTTGCTGTCAGCTTTACAGTGGCAATGCCGTCATCATTGTATGCTCTGGCTGCAGGCAGCTTCCACACACATACACTACTTCTTTCTCACAGATAACAATCTGTGGTTGTTCTACAGAAGTTTATTACATCTTCTTTTCTGTATTGATTCTTTATCTTAGTTACCTGCAGAAAAATGGCCACTTTTTAAAACAGGCAGCAGAGGAGTGTTAGGAATGGTATTGACACAATCTGCGACCAGTTTTAAAGTGAGTAACTGATCGTGAAGGTTTCTTGTGAGCCCACCGCATATTGTGCACCGTAGCTTTGCACGAAACTTCGGTAGCTCTCCTTTAATGACCGTATGTGGAATACAAAGGTGGACACGGGGAGGGGGGGGGGGGGGGGTAGGAGTGTACTGTCCACCCATAGTTTTATGGAGGGCTTCTTCATCCTCTTCGTTTCCGACACTAAATAGGGTTTTGTCCAGGAGAGACATGTTCTCCTTACTTCCCATTACCCCTCGCCCCCTTACACTCTTCTGAAAACAATCTCTTTTATAAGCAAATTATCTCTGTCATTTATTTTTGTCTTGGATAAATTTGCAACAGTTCTTTGGTATGCTGCGTGCTTTAAATGGTTTCCTGCCCGACACAGCTCCTGCTTTAACACAAATGATGTACGTGATAGGCAAGCCATTTGCGGTTACGTACTCTGGATCATCTGACAGGGTTGTGGTGTGTATGTGTGTGTGTGTGTTGTGTGTGTGTGTGTGTGTGTGTGTGTGTGTGTGTGTGGGGTGGTGTGTGTGTGTGTGATAATACGCCAAATCATGTGCATCGCAATACTGGCAGCAACAATGGTAACAGTAGTAGTTGTAGTATAGTCATAGTTGTAAATAGTAGCAGTAGTGGCAGCAGCAGCTGTAACAGCAGTTTTCATTTTGTACACGTATAAAATCCTATCTGGAAGAGTTTTAAGAGTCTTAAACATGTTACAATCACAGAACGCACTCATGAAATATTCAGGGTAAAGAATGCTTTCTTAAATGCCGTACGATTTTAGCAGTGTAGTACCTATGCAATATAACTGCATGCAATATTGTGCTCTACTGGTGTAGGCGTCGTTTATCTTATTCATATTTGTTAAAAAGAAAAAGAAAAGAACGCAAGCTTGGTCTGTGTCTTGACGGAACTAATGGGAGAAAAAGTGATAGCGAGCTCGTAAATTACAATGAAACATATATGGTTCTGTTTTGGTGTGTGAGTGCGCGTGTGTGTGTGAGTGTGTGTGAGTGCGTGTGCGTGTGTGTGTGTGTGTGTGTGTGTGTGTGTGTGTGTGTGTGTGTGTGTGTGTGTGTGTGTGTTCTGCTCGAAAATGAATGTATTGACTGTGATGGTTTAATATGTGCGTAATTAGCAAGTAATGAAATGATTTATGATCTAAACTGAACTTCGTTCTAGGCTGTGACAGACAAGGGGTGTGTGTGTGTGTGTGTGTGTGTGTGTGTGTGTGTGTGTGTGTGTGTGTGTGTGTGTGTGTGTGTGTGTGTGTGTGTGTGTGTGTGTGGTGTGTGTTGTGTGAGTGAGTGAGAGAGAGAGAGAGTGTGTGTGTGGTGTAGCATGCGTGTGTGTGTGTGTGTGTGTGTGATGTGATGTGTGTGTTGTGTGTGTGTGTGTGTGTGGTGTGTGTGTGTGTGTGTGTGTGTGTGAGAGAGAGAGAGAGAGAGAGAGAGAGAGAGAGAGAGAGATACAGAGACAGAGGGACAGAGACAGAGACAGAGACAGTGACAGAGTGAGTCAGAGAGACGGGCAAACAGAGTGGGAGAAAGAGAGTACTTTTATGTAATTAGATTGGTGGCACACACACACACACACACACACACACACACACACACACACACACACACACACACACACACACACACACAGAGGGATGCACACAAGCTCGCTTGCACGAATGCACGCAGAGAGAGAGATTTTATGCCTTTTATCACACACACAGAGAACCATAGAAGCTATTCATTTATAAATTACATGCATATAAACTGTTCAGTGTCCCGGTTGCTCCACCTATGTTGATGCTGAAGCTGGCTGGTGCTCCTCCGAGATTGGTCTGCTGCCTGCCGTGCCGTTCAAGGTCTTGAGATTCTGAGGCCTCCGCTCATTGTGTAGGTCACACACCGCAATTAAGAATACGTGTCTACAGCCTTTATCATTTATGTGAGGTATTTAAGGTATTGAAGTAATCTGGGGCTTGGTATAGTCTCCCCCAAAAAACAAACAAACAAACAAAAACAAACAAACAAACAAACAAAAAAACAACGACAACAACAGCAAAAACAAACAACAAAAAATACCTCAACTTTAAAATCTTATAAAGTTTTTGACAAAACTCCATCAAACAACATGAACAAACCAATCACAAGATAAAACACGATGCGTTTCGACCTTTTAGGTTTTCTTCAGGCAAGATAAACAACACTCAAGACAACGAAAAGGAAGAACGAGCAATCACTGATCTTGTGAAATTTGGCGCAAGGTGGACGTAAGAAGACCTAAGAGGTCGAAACGCGTCATGTTTTGTCTGCGATTCGCTTGTCCATGTTGTTTGGAGGAGTTATTTCAAACACTTTTTAAAAATTTGTTCAGATTTCCGCCTGCAGTCGCCTCACTTTGCAACTAATTCAGCTTTAATCCATATATCAGTTCTCTCCGAACCCTTCCACTTTATGAATGAATAAGTGATTTAACAGACTCCAACGCGCAGTTGGCGGGGAAATGATTTGACATTTGTGTAACAGTAATACCACAGTATCGAACAGAACTACCAGGCACATATATCAGACATAGAGGCTTTGGTCAAGAGATGGCTGCAGACACAAATTACACTGCTTTCCATACTGCGGTTCTGACGCTGCTTATTCTGTCTTAGGACACACACACACACACACACACACACACACACACACACACACACACACACACACACACACACACACACACACACGTATCTCTCTCTCTCTCTCTCTCTCTATATATATATATATATATATTTTTTTTTTTTTTTTAATATTTTTTTTATTACAAAATCGGAAATGAAATGAGGCAGGGAACAGTAAACGATAAACAGTAAACAAGTTGGGTATTTTTTGCTCCCATAAGAAAACCTAATACAGAGTAACTTTTATTCAAGACTGGCACAGCCTTTTAAACTTGAATAAAGTCAGACAAATACATAGACGAACAATCTAAGTCCGACCCAGCGGACGAAAGGCCTCGGAGCAGGCATTACAAATATATCTGCCTTCAAAAGGGATTGCGATGGTTCCCCTATGCAGCTAATGAAGAGTTTTCATATCTGTAACATATTTTCTTAATTTCATGTTCCCAGTTTCTCCATCTTCAAATCCCCCCCCCCCCCCCCCCCCCCCTCCCTTAAATCCAAATCTTTGCCAAGTCATTACTATGAAGATAGTTCAGTTGTTGGCCTGCGCTTGTTTTTTTTCCCCCACTATTAGATTGTTCGTCTATGTATTTGTCTGACTTTATTCAAGTTTAAAAGGCTGTGCCAGTCTTGAATAAAAGTTACTCTGTATTAGGTTTTCTTATGGGAGCAAAAAATACCCAACTTGTTTACTGTTTATCGTTTACTGTTCCCTGCCTCATTTCATGTCCGATTTTGTTTTGATTAAATTGAGGTTATTTGTATTTGTTTCTGTCCGTCTGTGTGTTTGTCTTTTGATCTCCCTTGCATCTTTGGGTGGATCCTCAAGCGTAGGCTCAAAGATTGTCCCCTACATTTTATACTATTTGCATAATGTCTTTAGTTTTTCAGCAACTTTTTTCCTCCCCACACTTTCGTTTGGTTTCATTTACTACTTTTCGCTGGCTGCTTTGGGGGTGCCATCAGATTCTTTTTTGCACCCTTGGTGGTGAGAACACCACAGTATTATGAACTGTGGTGTGTCTCTATTTGACGCCAGGAGCGCAGACACAACCAGCCGTGTCTCCCTGATGAGTCCGACCCAGCGGACGAAAGGCCTCGGAGCAGGCATTACAAATATATCTGCCTTCAAAAGGGATTGCGATGGTTCCCCTATGCAGCTAATGAAGAGTTTTCATATCTGTAACATATTTTCTTAATTTCATGTTCCCAGTTTCTCCATCTTCAAATCCCCCCCCCGCCTTAAATCCTAATCTTTGCCAAGTCATTACTATGAAGATAGTTCAGTTGTTGGCCTGCGCTTGTTTTTTTTTCCCCCACTATTAGATTGTTCGTCTATGTATTTGTCTGACTTTATTCAAGTTTAAAAGGCTGTGCCAGTCTTGAATAAAAGTTACTCTGTATTAGGTTTTCTTATGGGAGCAAAAAATACCCAACTTGTTTACTGTTTATTTTTTATTATATATATATATATATATGTATACACACATATATATATATACACACGTATATATATATATATAATATACTTTAGGTGATTTGCTGGATGATCCAACTTATACAGAAATCTGAGAATCGTATATATAGAACAAAAACAAACAAATTAAAAAAAGAATAAAAGGAAAGAATGATTTGAAAACAGAAAAAAGGGAATTGGGGGGGGGGGGATATTCCTGTCTTGATGAGTAAGAACAATAAAAGATTAAAAATCATAAATGATAGCATACTGCAATAATATATCACCCCTTGAGGATATAGGATACGACTGATGATTATCTGATGTGTTTAAAAAAGACAATGGACGGAGGTTCACAAGGTCTCAAACATTGTTCAAACAACGTAGAACCTCACAAATATACTGAGGCTTTTGCAAAAAAAACCCAAGTCTTCTTTGCATTGAGGCAAGAAAATCGACGAATAACTTTTTTTTTAACCTTAAAAGGCCATATACAAATGTTTGAAATGTCAAGAACTACTTCAAAGAAAATGTCCAATTTTTAAGATAGACTGAATAGCACAAGTTTGATTTGAATGTGGGTTTTCTCAGTTTTACTGGAAGTAAGCTGGAAATGCCAAACAAGAAGGGTAATCTAGCTCCAATGATGAGATAATCACATACACGCTTACACACACACACACACACACACACACACACACACACACACACAAGCATGGACGCACGCACGCATGCTGTTTATGGCACCAATTTGCCTATAAGACGAATCACATTTGGTCATGACGTTAGATTATGCGTTTCTTCTTTGCCCGCTTGGAAGAGAGAGCACACATTCTGTATGGCCAGACTGTTTCGGTCAACTTTTTTTTTCTGGCTTCGATATGTATAACTCAGTGGGTCTTCACTCCACATGAAACACGTGCGTTTGTTATCTACCTCTACACCTTCCACATGGGACTCAAACCCAGCCTGTGTGAGTTTTATTCTTTGTTATCGTCTTCTGCACCTTCCATGTGAGACTTAAATCCAGCCTGTGAGAGTTCTATACTTCGACCTATGAGAGTCATTCTGCCTGACTTCCCCCTGTGGAGGGGTCACGACTTTGAGCCCGGCTGTTCCCATTTCAAGGGGTGGAAGGATGGGAGTGCCAAAAAGGAACTAAGCTTCTGTGTACATGGTACATATGAAAGCAACTCGTCCAGGCAGTTCAGGGTTCTTGTACTTCAACTCATATGAACTTATGCGGCCTTCGTTTGTTGAGTTTCAGTTTCAGTTTCATCTTGAAGATGTCACCGAGCGGGGACTAGTCCATATACATTACACCACAGGCCCAAAGTTTTGAGACCACACTATGCATGATTTAAAACTGATGGATAAATCAATTAATGACTAAGATAAGAGAATCTAAGCAGAGGGTCTCATGACTACAACATAGCAGGTGTCTGACCTACGCATTAGCCCAACGCTATGGTCAGACCTTGAGTATCTACCTAACAATGGTTACTCCATTATTATCATTGTATATGTGTGTGGTGAGTGTACATACTTGTGTGCATGGGTGTGCTGGCACGGGCCCGTGAGGAGAGAGAGAGAGGAAGAGAGAGAAGAGAGAGTGTGTGTGTGTGTGTGTGTGTGTGTGTGTGTGTGTGTGTGTGTGTGTGTGTGCGTGCGTGTGTTTGTGTGTGAGAGCATATATGTATGTATGATGTGTGTGTATGCATATGCATGTGTATGTGTGTGAACGTACACGCGCATGTGCGCGCTTGTGTGTACGTGTGCGCGCTCGCGCGTGTGTGTATGTATGTGTGTGTGTTTGCATTTGCAGAAATGCATGTGCATGTGTGTGTGTGATCTATGAGCTTGTGTGAGCATAGTCCTGTGCGCACGTACCTGCACATGTATGTGTAAATGTATGCAAGTGTGCATGTGTGTGTGCCTTTATATGTGGGCGTACACCCATGTGCGTGTGTGCATGTGACGGGCCTTTGTGCGTGTGTGTGTGTGTGTGTGTGTGTGTGTGTGTGTGTGTGTGGTGTGTGTGTCGTGTGTGTGTGTGTGTGTGTGTGTGTGTGTGTGTGTGTGTGTGTGTGTGTGTGTGTGAGTGTGTGTGTGTGTATGATGCATGCACACATGTGCATGTTTGTCTGCGTGCGCACGCATGTGTGTGTAAATGAGTGCGTGCGCACGTGTTGTGTTGTGTGTGTGTGTGTGGTGTGTGTGTGTGTGTGTGTGTGTGTGTGGTGTGTGTGTGTGTGTGCGTGTGTGTGTGTGTGTGTGTGTGTGTGTGTGTGTGTGTGTGTGTGTGTGTGTGTGTGTTTGTGTTGTGTGCGACTGCGTTAGCCTTTTGATTGGCTGGTTGAACGACATCAAAACACTTTGCTGCGGTGGCGGGGAGGCCAGGGGAGGTCGTGTACTTACAGGAAGTGGGTTCCCCTTCGGTGAGGGAAGAATAATGCTGGCAACCCACATGACCCGGTGTTTTGAGAATCAGGTTTCATTTTATTAATTTCAGTTTACTATTACTTTTGTTTTTCTCCAGCTGATGAGGTAAGCTACCATCCTGCAACTCTGTTAGGTAATTTCAGGAATTGGAGTTTTGTAAAATTAATAGATATGTTTTTCTTTCTTCGGATTTAGTTTTCCGTTTCTTTATGAAAATACCCTTTTACTTAAAAAGAAAACGAAAAAGACAAGAAAGCGTGGAAGGAAAGTACGTAAAGGCCCAAAAGGTGGTCTATTCAGAAAATCAGTACGTCTGTACATAAGTGTATGTGCACAAACATGAAAGCATAGATTTTTGCTGTAAATATCGGTGTTCAAAAGGATACTTGAACAGACATGTTGGGGCACATGGCAACTCTGGCGGACACTCTAATTTCCCTCTTCACACCTCTTCCTTGGGGAAGGGCAATAAAATGAATGTACGGTTTGTGTTTTACTGTTCTGTTGCTCTTCTTTTTCTTCGTTCTTCTGTGCTTCCTTTCTGCATTGAAAAATTTAATTCAAGCGTTTGCTGAGAGGTCTTTATTGGAGGTCCAAATTTTCAAAAGAAAGGATGTTTGTTCCGCAAGACAATACAGAGAAACAGATGACAGTGCAAAACACGATGTATTTCGACCTCTTGTGTCTTCTTCAGGCAAAAACAAACAACATTTAGGACAATGAAAATGAAGAACGAGGAACCACCTATCTTCTCATACTCGGCGCAAAATGGATGTTAAATGAAAACGACGCCGTTGGGAAGGAAACCATGGGAGTCAGAATAATAATGATGACAATAATGATAATGGTAACAATAGCATTAACAGTGATGATAGTGATGATGATAAAACTATTTGAATAACAAGAGGAGAAAAACTGTTACTTTTGGTGATAATATGATGATAATACTTTTGGTGATAATATGACGATAATAGTTGTAGTATTAACAGTGGCTAAACACAGAAGGGGGGAAAGGAGAGGGGTAGGAGGGCAGTAGAGCAGCAGGGTTTGTTTGCTTCATTCTTTTGTTATTATTGTTTAATGGCATGATTTAACAATATTGGTAGTAGTTGTGGTAGATTGACAATAATGCTTAGTAGCAAGGAATAGAAATGGTCAATGAATAAAAAGCAAACAAAACTAATGGGTGGTGATCATAATGATAGTAGTTATATGTAGTGATGTTGGTACTGATAATAATGGTTGGAAAGAAATGAAAGTGATCAATGAGTGAAGGGCTTTCACTGCTATTGGAACAGTAAAAGAAATGGGGAGGAAAACAAAAAGAAAAGAAGGAGGACCAAAGCTGCAAGTACTGGATAAGCGATTCCGACTGTCTTCTTCTGGAGTGGTTTTGTGAGCATACGAGTGCGAGTTTATCAGCGTGGTTGGCCCCTCAGCCTCACTCTTTTCTTACTCAGCTCCCTCTGGACATTGAGTGCACCCAGTAGCCATGAGTTGCACAGGTCCTCTACCAGGTTCCCTCCAACACAGGCCTGACCCTACTGGTAGGCCGAGCAGTGTGACATGACGACTGGTTTTGCCAAAGCCTGTCTCTGGGAGGGAAACACCGACCTCATGGACTAGGACATCTTTCGTGGAGGATTGCAGTCTTTGTATTCTTCCCCTGCTTCTGCCTTTTCTTCTTTACATCTGTCCCTTTGGTTCAGTCGTTTCCTCGTCGTCCTTCTTTCAGTGTAGATCCCCCCACCCCTTTTTCGTGACTTCCTCTACCCTTCCCCCTATTCCAGCCCACCTTGGGGTTAGTTGGAGCTGGATTGGTGAGTGTGGAGGCACAGTTCAGGATTTTGTTTATCTTTTCTTCGGATAGCTATTGCTTTCCTTATCATTCATTGGTCGAGGGGATGAATTTATTAGAGTGAAAGGTAAACGTTTGTGTGAAGTATTGCTTTGCGCGTCGTGGGTGCGAGAAACAGATGATCTCTCGATGGACGCGACAGCCTAGCACTAAAGCAATAATTAATTAACTATTTGATATCGACCTATACAGTGAAAGACAACGTTTTTTTTTAAACAAAAAGTGCTCTGCTGTGTTTAAGTTGTGTTCAGTGGAGAAAGGAACTCGACTGTGTGATACTTGACTTTCAGATGGGACCAAGCTTGACTGTCAGAGAATATGAGAAATAGCCCAAAGCCAGTGAAGTGGGGTGAATCGTTCATTCATGTTATGCAAACTAAATGTTTGAAGGTAAAGTGGTTTCAGATGAGAATGCTGCACAGCATATTGGCGACAAATGATGTGCTCTAGGGAAAGGAATTTTTCAATTGAAAAAAAAAGTAATAATTTTGGCTAAATATAATAAAATATGGTAACTATCATATGTTTGGGAAATTTGATGTATGTCGCCAATATTGGATTGGTTTTGTAGATTTGTTCAATGGATATGCTATTTTGTTTAGATGTCATGAACAATAGAACTGTAGTCATTATTGACTCCATGATACCTTTGGTTGTGTATTATATTTTGAATTGTAAATGAAATAATTTCACTTCAACCTGATTAAAAGAACTGCAATTCAAACAATTATCACTATAATTATAATGATAATAATGATTATTATCGTTTTTATTATCATTATCATCATCGCCATCATCATTATTGTTACTATTATCATCATTATCATTATTATTATCATCAACTATAAAAATCCATTAATACTATTATTATCTTCATAATGAATTTTCATTATTATAATCTTAAACAGCAGCAGCCTTGATAATGATAATAATAATGATAACAACAACAGTAATGATAATAATGATATTTCATTATTATCGTTATTATTATTATTATTAATATTATTATCATTATCATCATCATATCATCATCATCATCACATCATCATTATTGTCAGTATCGTCAGTATCATTATGATTATTTTTGTTGTTGTTGATTTTTTGTTATAGTTGTTCTTGCAGTTACTATTCTTATCAGTTCTAGAAGTCACTTTGTTTACTGTCGTCATTTTAAAACTCAAGGCACTTACGACGTTTCAAGATGAGTTCTGCTACCTTCGCGACACATTCCTAAGCAGCGTGTATCAAATGTTGATAAGGGGTTTGACCCTCCTAGACTCTGGGATAATTAGAGACAAGTTTTCTTGTTTATTATTTAACCGACCATGAAGTCTGTTTCGGGGCTACAAAAGTTGAATGAGATCCACGAAAGAGAAACAAATAAACAAACAAACAAACAAACAACAACAACAGCAACGACGACTAATAAAATCTTAAACAAATAAAAGAAATTCCTCTACAACATTTTCATATATCATGCACAAACAAAAAATTCTTTCGAAAAAATAAGAATGGCATTTAGGTGGACCCATCTCGGAACAAGGTCCTCAGTCTGGAGTGAGATGATTGTGCCTAATGTCCAGAACTCGATGAGATGTGCAATACTGAGGTGCTCATCACATGGCACATATGCAGTGTCTGGACCCTTTGTACTTGGAGCCTCTTAGAAGTCGTATTCATTTATTCCTATCATGGGGGGAAGGGGTGGGGGGTGGGAAGGGGGGGGGGGGGGAGGGTGGAGCAGGGTGCTTACATATTTCAGCGATTCAGCTATCTTGACACATATCTGAATATGTACATAAACAAATGAGATGAAAATTAAGCATTCTAGCCAAAGTTTCAGCTTTCCTCCATTCATAGACTACATACCCTTCCATATAAATCAATATAAAAAAGTACATGTTGTGTTACAGACATGTTGTGGAGGAAATTAATAACTCGTGTGTTTGACAAAAAAAGGGTTTTAAATAATACGTTTATCTCTTCTGAGGGTGTGATTTACATCCCATCGTTTTTACGTAGTGGTTTGCTGGCATTTTCTCTACTTATTCTAGGAAAGGATCATATAACACGCGTTTGTGTACACATTTCACAAATACTTGTCAGCCATTTGGGGGGTACGATACCATAACTTCAGCTACATAGCTACATAAGCAATTCCAGCCCCCTCCATCTCCTACTCATATGTTCAACTCAAAATCAGTACCTATGAAAATGCTAATAAGTTTGGCTTTAAGCATTAGAAAGGACACTCTTATGATAGAAAATGTTCACAGAGTTTAATAATTATGATTCGGTTCTTGTCTTACTAGCTGCTGATTTAACGGATTAGCGGTCTTCACTGGACTAACTAAACGACACGATTTTCTTCTGATTTGGGGGCTTAGCGAAGAAAGAAAAACGTAGAAGAGATACTTGATTCGTCTTATAGTACGCTGTATTAGCTCCACAATGAACGAAATGTGTGATGTACCGTCTTATAGTACGCTGTATTAGCTCCACAATGAACGAAATGTGTGATGTACCGTTTTTTGCACAATCGAGCTAAATGTTTTCTGGTGTTTGGGTTTAGTTATGTATCATATATTACATCGAAACAATTCATACTAAAATTGTAACTTTCTTTCTATTGTTGTGTGATCTAGAAGCAGAAATGAGTGTGTTCCTTATAGGGACGCTAGAACACATTTTCACCAAATATGAAAGCACACAATCTAAAACATGCAATTCAAAACATGTTTTATTCAGTAAACATGATTTTTATTGGAAATGTAACTCAAAATATGTTTTATTCGATAAACATGATTTTTAGTGGAGAAAAAACTAACGCATGATTGTTGTGAACATTGCAAAGCTATTTCCTAACCTGAAAATACAATGGCAAAAGTCAAATGATATTGACCTGCATTACTAGCGTGTAAAAGTTTTGTATATTTTCGTGAGTCAGAGGCTTGCCTGATGAACGCATGCACTGTTTGGTAACACTGTCTTTTTATACAATATTTCAGAGAGAGAGAGAGAGAGAGAGAGAGAGAGAGAGAGAGAGAGAAGAGAGAGAGAGCGAGAGAGAGAGAGAGAGAGAACAATACTGTCAGTGCATATAGAGGAGACGAGTAGCGGCGCGCGCGCGCGTACACACACACACACACACACACACACACACACACACACACACACACACACACACACACACACACTATCACCATCACCACCACTACCAACAACAACAACTACGACAAAAACAACAAAAACTACAGAATAACAAACTTCTTTGGCGGAACGGTATGCAGAAAAAATCACCATAGAAGCAAGAAACTGTACGAGAAGGTACCCGGTGCTGATCAGAGCTGTTGCGTTTCTCAGCGAAAGTCTCAAGTTTTCAACCGTTTGAAAGTTCTGTAGCCAGTACAAAAGATGTAAAATCTGAACTACTGCTCTCTCGTGATCGACAGTAAGCTATCTTCTACACATCACTGTGTACCTGTATCTGATAGCTTTCTGTCGTTATTGAGATAGTTTCAAGCGAAAATGTTATGGACGTAAAAACACTGGTGTAATTGTTCAAAGTACTCCTGGATAAAATCAAAAGCACAAAATGCTATGTACGAACTGCACCGGAATAATTATTAAGAACATATGCCTGAAACAAATTTTCGAATGATATGTACATAAATTACAAATGGCGTGACACTTCTGTGTGTCCACTGTGCTTGGAAAACAGCTGTAGAGCATGCACCATGTTAGAAAGCAAAGCAGTGCGAACCCAAGGAAAGAACACACGGTAATATGATTGACTGCTTAGAAGAAACTGATCATGCGTACTACTGCCAAACAAACACAGAGCCTGCAGTCGCTTCAAGAGCAGTGTTCTATGTGACAGGAGCCAGCAAATTATCTTGAACAGTCTGTAGTACAAACGCAGAATTTATTCCAGGGGTTTGGTGACACACTGTGCACAGCAGCGCTTCCAGGATGCAAGGAAATCTTAAATGAGGCAGGAACAGCAACTAGTAAATAACAAACATGTAGGATAGCTCTTGGTCCTATGATGGGATATTACAGGCTCATTACTCCAAACGAATACTGCTTACAACACCATGTCGCCCAGCAGAAATGACGACACAGCAAACAGAACAAACAAGGAGACCTCTCCATCGCACGATGTTCCAAGCTTGCACACAAAAGCAAACAGTTGGAAATACAGGTAACCTCAATGTGAATGGTATGAAGGGAAACCTTTGATGAGACAGGGAGACCGTGAACAGTAAATAACAAACAAGACGGGTAACTCTTGCTCCCACGATAAAATGACTACAGGCCAGTAACTCCAAACGAATGTGGAATACGACACCCGATCGTCCGAAGACGGCTTTTTCAACACATATGGGTCTATTCCAGTTTGTAGGATGCCTTTTGGACTTGTGTCGGCTCCTGCAGTGTTTGCACGTATAATGCGTTTGCTGGACTTAGATCAGTTTCAGCTATCAACTTCTTCGATGATATTCGTGCGCACAGTGTGTCATGGGATGCTCTTCTTAGTCATGTGAAAAGTGTGCTTTCTCGTCTGAGGTCTTTCAACCTCGCAGCTGTTCACTCAAAGATTGTGGCAGGCTTTCGTTCACTTGAATTTCTTGGTCATGTTTCGGAGGTGGTACGATGCGTCCTAAAAGGAAGAAGGTTGATAAGGTTTTGAAGATTTCTACTCCTACAAATAGGAAGCAGGTCCGATCTTTGTTGGGGTTGCTCAGTTTCTACAGGAGATGTGTTCCTGGGTTTGCTACTTTGAGTGCTCCACTGTCTGATTTGATCAAAGATGCTGGTCGTGCTGGACTCCCGAGTGTGCTAAAGCTTTGAGAAAGATTCAGGAATCTTGTCCTCTGCACCTGTGTTGTTGTTACCTAGACTGGGTAATCCTTTTGTTCTCAGGACTGATGCTAGTGCTGTTGGTTTGGGTGCTATATTGCTCAGGTGAGTGATGATGTTCTTCACCCAGTCGTGTTCGCTAGTCGAAAGTTGCTGAATCGTGAGGTGTACAGTTCTATTGAACGGGAATGTTTAGCCATTGTCTGGGCTGTGCAGAAGTTTGTTAGGTTCCTCCGAATGTCAAACTTCAAGAATTCGAGAACTGTGCAATAGGCGTTGTCGTTGCAGGAGTTCTTGTTTATAAGTCCAGCCAGTTCCTGGTTCATCGAATGTTTTCGCTGATCTTGTCCCGTTCATGTGAGAATCAGTTGATCCCTTAGGAAGTGAGTTTCCTTGTGTGTACTGCAGTTGTCTGATGCTGTTTTTTTGTGTAATTTCTGGGTTTTGGCATTCTGCTGTTTCCTTACTTCTTCAAAAAACAATTTGGTCATTGACTTTTTTTTTGAGAAGGGGGAGTATAGTGACGGACCATTTTTTGTCTGATCCAAAATGTGGGGACAATAAAGACTTATTCAAAACTTTTGGTGTATTTCCTTTATAAAAACGTTCCGACCCAATGAAACTAATGTGCCAACGGCCATCCCCGAGTTCAGCTCAATGGGAACCTATTGCGCTGCTGCATCCAGCAAGGCTATCTTATTCTAAGATTGACCTGTACGGTTAAAACATTTTTGTTGCAATTTAGTGCAAGGATGGCAACATAGCGACTCTGCTGATTGCTGCAGAGAACGCTGCCACAGAGCCTGCCTGGACGACTTGCTCGTTCAGTTCATTCCAGTCCATGACGGTCTGCACGAAGAAGGAGCGCTGGTACTGCTCGGTGCTTGACTCTGGGACTACATATCTACGGCTGTTGATTGATGTGAATGTTGTGACGATGTTGTTTGTCACGAAGCCATGAAACATTTTTGGATGGATTTTTCTCTTTTCTTTTTTCATTGGTGTTAAAAATTTGTCTGCGCGAAGTGCTGGAAGAAGTCCTTCAGTGATCTTATAGAAGGTGACTAGTCTTCGTTCTTTCCTGCGCTCTTGGAGGGGTGGAAACTGGAGTTCACTTAGCATTCGCGGTGACGGAACCCGGGTCTCTGGACCTGTAGTCACGCTTGATGAATCTCGCTGCTTTTCTTTGGATGCACTCAAGCTTTTTTCTGGTCCTTTGCCAAGTACGGGTCCCATACAGTAGCTCCATAATCCAGGGCTGCGCGGATGAGGGAGAGGTATGCCAAGCGACGACATTCTGGGGTACAGCTGCCCAGATTACGACGTAGGAAACCAAGTGTGGAGCTCGCCTTTTTGCAAATATTTGCCACATGTTTTGACCATTTCAAATCTGTGGATAGTTCAATACCAAGATATGAGGTTTGTTCAACATGTTTGAGGATCTCATCATTCAATGTGTAAAAAAAGGACTGGTTCTTGGACTGTGGAGAGGATGCAGCACTTTGATGCATTAAATCTCATTCCCCAGTCTTTGGCCCACCTTTCGAGTTTCTTGAGGTCGTCTTGCAGGGAGACGTGATCTTGCAGTGAGTGAATCTCCCAGTATCAGAGGAAGTCGTCTGCGAATAGGCGCATTGTTGAGTTCACAGTATCAGGGAGGTCATTTATATAGCACAAGAAGAGCAATGGGCCTAATACCATGCCTTGTTGCGCGCCTGACTTCACCGTTGTTTTCTTTGAACTTTCCCCTTCCAGGGCGACTTTCACAGTTCTCTTAGTCAGGAAGCTGCTAATCCATTGCAGAACAGGGCCTTTAATCCCGTAGTATTCTAGCTTGTGTAAGAGCTTGGCATGGGGCACAGTATCGAATGCCTTGCTGAAGTTGAGAATGATGACGTTTGACTGAATTCTGGAGTTCTGTGTCTGGAGGATGTCATCCATGGTGTTAAGTAACTGGGTCTCGCAGGAGAATCCAGATCTGAAACCGTGGTTTCTGTCGGTCAGGATGTCGTACTTCTCCAAGTGCTCTCGCATGTGACGGCAGACGATGTGTTCCATTAGTTTGCAGGCTATGGATGTCAGTGACACTGGCCTGTAGTTATACGCTCTATTTCTACCTCCCTTTTTAAAGACACTGGTGGTGATTGCCATGGGCCAGTCAGCTGGGAGTGATCCAGTCTGTAGGGATGGTTAAAGATTCATGTCAGAGGTGCCGCCAGGGTTTTCGCGCAGTTCTTTACTATTCTGCTGGGTATCCCATCTGGACCACAGGCTTTAGATGCATTGCGTTTCTGCAGAAGTTTTTCTACGCCATCTTCTCTGATTTTCAGATCATTTACTTGAGGGTGCGGTGGATCTTTCATCAGCGGCGGTGGAGACCCATCATCTTGTGTATAAACTGAACAGAACTGCTTCAGGAGGATTTTGGCCTTGACGCGCTGACACTAACAAGACTGGTGCCGTCCTTGAGAGGTGCTACGCCAGTGTTGTCTTGTCTCCTGGCTCGCACATACCTCCAAAAGGGTTTGCTGTTGTTTTCTTTCATTCTTTTTTCGATTGTATCATTAATGCACTGCTGTTCAGATTTACGCATGGCCCGTCGACACTCCTTCTGGCAAAACCTATAGTTGGTCCAATTTTTGTTTTTCTGCGCTTTTCTGTGGAGTCTATTTTTCCGCTTGATGAGTTTCCGGATATTTCCGTTCAGCCATGAGAAGTCGTTTCTGCTACGTCTCAGATCTGATGGTACATACTTCTCAGTAGCAGACATGATTGCTTCATTGAATGACTCCCACATGCTATTTACATCTGCTCCATCTTTCCTATGGTGGCAATTTTTTCTTCTAGTGGACTGAGATCTTTGTTGAATCCTTCTCAGTCGACTTTCGAGAAGAGGTACCCTTTCTTTGGCTTTTCTTTCATTCTATGGGGCTGAGTGTCAAAGTCGGCTACCACTGCGTCGTGATCAGAACACCCTGGCATGGTAGTTGAGTGCTTGGCTAGTGACGGGTTTGAAACGAAGACGAGGTCGAGCGTGTTCTTCATTCTTGCTGGCTGGTCGTAGATCTGAGTAAGGTGAGCATCAATCGTTATGTCCACTGGACTACACATTAAAGAAAAACCAACATTGAAGGCAAACTTTAAATCTGAAAAGACATCACACAAAGACATGCCTGTTAATGGGGTAAATGTGTTTGAAGAGGTAAATAGTCGAACAGCAGACGCATGCCGGTTATTCTTTGTTCTCCACAAATACAGTTTGCTTCGTTTGTATATTTAGTTTTGAAGGCATCAGGCTTTGATTCATAAAATATTGAAATGAAATTTCTGTATTGGTATAACTTTGACTTGTAATTGAGGAATGAGCGTGCGCGCGTGTGAATGTGTGTGTGTGTGTGTGTGTGTGTGTGTGTGTGTGTGTGTGTGTGTGTGTGTGTTGTGTGTGTGAGGCTGCGCGCGGGCGTTTGTGTTACATGTGTGTGTATGTGTGTGTGTGTGTGTGTGTGTGTGTGTGTGTGTGTGTGTGTACACACGAGCGTGCGCACGCGTGTGTGTATGTGTGTGTGTGTGTGTGTGTGTGTGTGTGTGTGTGTGTGTACACACGAGCGTGCGCACGCGCGCGCGCGCGCGCGCGCGCGCGCGGTGTGTGTGTGTGTGTGTAAGAGCGTGCGCGGGCGTTTGTGTTACGTGTGTGTGTGTGTGTGTGTGTGTGTGTGTGTGTGTGTGTGTGTGTGTGTGAGCCTGCGCGCGGGCGTTTGTGTTACATGTGTGTGTATATGTGTGGTGTGTGTGTGTGTGTGTGTGTGTGTGTGTGTGTGTGTGTGTGTACACACGAGCGTGCGCACGCGTGTGTATGTGTGTGTGTGTGTGTGTGTGTGTGTGTGTGTGTGTGTGTGTGTGTGTGTGTGTACACACGAGCGTGCGCGCACACGTGTGTGCGTGTGTGTGTGTGTGTGTGTGTGTGTGTGTGTGTGTGTGTGTGTGTGTGTGTGTACACACGAGCGTGCGCACGCGTGTTTGTATGTGTGTGTGTGTGTGTGTGTGTGTGTGTGTGTGTGTGTGTGTGTGTGTGTGTGTAAGTGTGAGTGTGTGTTTGACTGCTCTTAATCATTTGTGCGAAACGAATGTTCAGAAGAAGTAAAACAACAACAACAACATCATCATCATCATCATCATCATCAGCAGCAGCAGCGCAGCAGCAACAACAACAACAACAACAACAACAACAACAACAACAACAACAACAAAAACAACAACAACAACAACCACCACCACCACCACCACCACCACTCTCTCTCTCTCATATTTATGGACTCTTCACTATACACATATACATGGATAACTTACCGTTGCACATACGTTTACAGTAAAACTAAGGGTTTTATGAGAGAATCAAAGTCATAGAACAGTTGAAGTGTTTGGTCATTTATGAGTGCCATTGGTAAGGCAAAGCGCGAGTCTGCCCCAATCTCTGAGTCTTCGCAGTGCTGACCTTGAGATTATTCCAGTATCTCTTAGGTTGGTAATGTTTCATGCTCTTCCTTTAAGTCTTGATACGCGCCACTTCCTCTCCTCGGTGTTGAGCTCTGAAAGATATCTATGCTACAGTGGCTTTGATCTTATTCATTAAATGATTCTTTAGATTTCTTATCACGTCAGATCGGTCAAGCTGTAAAACAGTATTTATCTTTGCCTTGCCTGTCAGTGTGTGTGCACTCTCATTTTCTTTACATCCTGCATGTTCTGGGCAGCACATCCATTTGAGTCTCCCCAATAGAAGGCTGCACGTTATTTCATGCCTAGCACGTTCTGAAGCAGCTTCATGGAGTCAGTCTGGATAGTTCTGCCTTCTTGCTTCACGATGTATCCCCAGCCTGACTTTTACCCTTGATGACAGAACTGTCAGGGTATATAACAGCATCTTTTTATGTTGGGGTTTTCCACCTGGTTCTGAATTTCTGTGTTGGTTTTGCCTTCTGGCCATTTTCGACAGTATATTCCAAACTCTGAAGCGATGGCAGTTTGGGTGAGGTGTCTGAAATGGTTTACTTGTTTTTCCAATTCCCTATTTCTTTGAGTTCTGATAAATGGCACACAAGCTGTATATTGTTAATTCTGCCTGTCCAATCCATGATTGTCCTCATCTTAGACGAGTGGCTTTTGTTTCCTTGACTGTCGCATGTAGTGATTTGGGGGTATTTTCAAGTGCTATGAAATATGCCTTAACATGTTCTATCTTGCGTATGACTTAAACTGAAGGAATGTCGATCCAGCAGGTATCGCGTAGTTTCCAATGGTATGTTCTTCGTAGCTCCGAAGATCAGTCTCATTCCTACAGTTTGAATTCTTTCTCATTGAATGAGATTGCTCTTGGGCAGTCTTGTAAGCTTAATCCATAATGAAATACACTGAGTACAACTGCGTCATACAGTCGGCAGAGATGGCCCTAGCCGCCATTGCTTTCATAGCAGCCAGGCCCTTATTGCATTTAAGAACAATATTCTCAACATGTTTTCTAAGGGTCAGCATCCTATCAATGCCTATATCCAAATAGCGCAGGTTGTCAGGTGATTCGATTTGTACCCCATTGAAGGAAACTGGTGAAGGTAATTGTCCTGACGTCTTATTGTATAGAGTGCAGACCAATGTCTGGGCTTTTGTAAGGTTGGTGGACGATCCAGTTTCTTCCACTGCTGCTGAACTGCTTTTGTTCTTTCTTGAGCATTAAAAAAATTTTGCAGATCAGATTGTCATTTGCTAATGTCAACACTCGAGAAATTATGTTTCTATTGAGGTCTGCATGACTTTTATTATAAACATTGTATCAACCAGGAGAGAGGGGAGAACCTTTAAATAATCCCATGGACAGTTTACGAGGTTCAGACATCCAGTCTCCAAATCGTAGGCAACGGTTCGCTCCTGGAACGCTGCTTCAATCCATTGTGTAAGTTTCCTGCTGACTTCCTATTCTCCATGGCTTTCATGGTCCGAACGTTTAACCTGCAGGATTCAAAGCTCATACAAAGAGTTATTTGCAGGCTAATGCAACTTTGTGGCGCAAATTAGCATAACATATTGAAACTTTGCTGGAAGCGTGTATATATGGTATGTGATCTGTGTTCTGTGAATTAATGTTTTATAATTTAATTGTGTGAGGTATTACTGTTTTTGCTGAGCACGTAGCAATATCTGAAAACGGAGTTCTTGAGCTTTGCGCCGTTTTTCCAATATTAAGTTATAAGTGTAGAGGAAAGGATTGAGCGCTGAATTGAGTGGCAAGACAAAAATGGCCATTCCAACATTGATCTCCCCTGGAATGACGACATTTTCGGCAGCGAAAACCCCACACAGACCAATAGGAAACCAGCACAGAAAATCAGACACAGCAACAGATAGGAGACGCCTGGCGATAGTTGCTTCCTTGGACTGTACACTCTTGGTGCGTGCGTCTTTGGTGTCTGTCAGTTGATTAGACATAATGTTCCTCCTAACTGACCAAAAGATAAGAAGCTGACCCACACCAATCATGAGAAAGAGGATCAGGTTGCAGACAATCATGATACTGAATGAATATATGTGACCAGGAAAGTCAGCTCTGGTGACAGGCAGTGGAATGCAAATACCTGTCTGGTGGAAAAATTCCCAGTGTGAGGTTACAGGGAGAAGAGGCACCGTAGCCAGCGTTATTCCCAGTGCCCATATGAGGACACAGGCTGTGTGAGCTGATCTGACTCCAAACCGTATCTGACTGAAAGGAAAATGGAACACAAGGAAACGATCCAAAGTGATGAGACAGATCAGGAATGCTGATACTTCAGATGATAACATCGACAAAAATCCTGCTGTACTACAAGCTGAACTCTTTTTCCATGTAGTTTCATTCCAAATATAACTACCCGCATAAATTTGATCTGCCACACCGATGAAGACTAAATACACTCCCATCAAAAAGTCAGAAGTACACAAATGAAGAACAAATATTATGGAACCAACCTTCGTGGTTTCTGACAAAAAATATACACGGTAGACAAAACTACCAAAGTTTCCAAGAACAGCAAGCATAGCAAACACCACTAGAGCACAACGGTACGCAACTGATTTCAGCAAGTCATCACATGACGAGATTTCATCTGATGGGGCCACACATTCACCACGAAAATTGTCCGGTAACACAGAGGAACAGCATAATTTAAAATTGTCCGCGAAAACGCGAGTAAGACTTGTTATCTGTTTCATGAAACCTGGAGTGAAATCAGTGATAGGACAGCCCTGCAAATTCAAAAACCGAAGATCAGTAAGCAAGAGTTGTTCACGCAATATCTGTATTTCATTCCATGATAGATCCAGAACTTGTATGTTTGGCATGAGGGTTGTTATGGTGGATAGATTCAGAGAATTTGTGTGGACATGGGAAATATTTAAGAGTAGTAGTGATGGGTGTTTATATTGTTCGGGGGCATGAAAAATGCTATCAGACATTGGATTCCCTGCCAGATTCAGTATCTGAAGTCGAGGCATTCCTGCAAAATGGCTTAAATTTAGAGAATGGAGTAGATTCTTGCTAAGATCCAAACTGTGAAGATGAGGTAAAATTACTTTTCTTAACCTCCTAACTGAGCATGCCTGTATGCCCAGGTGAATCAGCATGACGTTATGAGTGACATGACTCAAACTTATTCCACTACTGGGAGCTTCTAAATAGCGTAGCTGCGGAGAAGAGTCGAAGAGAAATGTGCTGTTGCAGAAGAAGGATAAACCATGACAAACACAAGATTCTGGACAAGGGATGTCGCATGCCAGTTCATCGTCATACAGTGGGCATTGCGCCCTGCCATCACACAGGTGATTCACGTGCACGCAGGTTGTTTTGTATTTGTCACGACATCGATAAAACCCCGGGCATGTATCGTAATTCTCACAGTCCACTTCATCCTCATGACCCGGACAGTCGTTCACCTCATTGCACCGGCCATAGACAGGGAGACAGTAACCATCATCGTGACACTGAACATGAGTTTCAGGGCATTGTGTTTTATTTTCTGGTGTGGGTGTAATGGTGAATCCTCCAGGTGTGTCAAAGTTTATCACAGCTGGGGGACGTATTTCATAAAATATTAACATGTCTTCACGACAGCCTTGTTCATCAGCATTTGTGAGACAGTCCATGTGCCCATCACATACTTTCTCCTTATCTATACACTGAACAGACAACAGGCAAGAACTGGTGTGATGCACAAAACTGAAAACCTCAAAGGCTGCTGGGCCACAAAAACTCATGCCTCACGTCTCAGGTCTCATGCTTCATGCCTCATGCATGAATAGAAAAATGAACAGACATGGTCTCTCTTGCATGGGGCCATACAGCTCCACTCACGCTTCGCGTTGGATGGTTTACAGTTCACTCATGAGGGGCAAAGTGGGACTGCTCAGTTTTTTTATGCTGAAGTTAAAGCTCCTGGTTACCATTGGCCAGTTCAATGTGGATGACTACAAATAGGCGGCAGCTTTATTGCAGGGCTTGTACACATGTACAGATTAATATCAGATTTTGTAATGTTAGCAACACAAGTGAGGCGACTGCAGGTGGAAAAATCTACACAAAGAAAACGTAGACAAACGAATCACAAGACAAAGTGCGACGCGTTTCGACTCTTATGTCTTCTTCAGGCAAGATACACAACACTCGGGACAACGAATATGAATGGGCAATCACTTACCTTCATCCAATTCGGCACAAGATAGGCTTTGAATGAAAACGAAGCTATCAGGAAGGAAAAAAATATTGTTTTTCAATATGTTGACCATTATTATTATTTCTATTGGTAGTATTATCAAAATGACAACCTCGACTTACACATTGTCTCCTGTCTGACAGCCTAGTTTTCATTCAAAGCCCATCTTGTACAAATTATATAATATTTTGTCAGCAACATCAAAATTCAATACAACTTGTCTTTTTCATGCGTGAGTAGTGAGGCGTGAGCTCTTATGGCCCAGAGCATGAAATGTGAAGGTGAATGAGGCGTCACGTGTTCAGGCCAGCGTCTTATACAATTGACAGTAGATTTACACAATCAATTCTCAGCAAAGAATATCATCAGTGTAAAGATTCCACAAGGAGTGTCTCATGTACGCTGCTAATCAGCACTGAAGTAGTTTGAGCACAGATTTGAGATTGTTTCTAATGTGACATGAGATGAAATGATAATGAAATGATGCTATGGTTCCATCCAACAGAAACTGCATGTCAGGGCTGTACTCTACGCTTACTTTCATGATACATTCCAGCATCAACCAGGCCCGACAGATATAGACACTTGCAGTGTTGGTCAGGAAATTTGAGCAACGCTCTGTGAGGCGCATTATTTAGTGGATGAAACTCAACTGTGTGGTTCCAGTCTTCCCAGTTGAGCCCGTAGCAAACTCAACACTGGATAGGAGCTGGTGGGGGCTGAAAAATCCCATATGGTACCGATGGGAATCGACCCACGACTTCCCAGCCAGGGTCCACAACGCTAACCACTTCACCATGGTGGCTGTTAGATATTTCCTTTCTTGCAAGAGGATATGGGATGTATAGAAACAGATGGCAAGAGGAGACGAGAGGCTCTCGCAAACGTAACAACACAAACCTGTCCGAATCCACAATCCATCATATACTCTTTGCATTCCATATATTGACAGAAGTCTTCGTCACGTCCATCTGAACAATCCTCTCGAAAATCACACACCAGGCTGTACGGTACAAACTCTCCTGACATCTGACAATGAAAGTACAGCTCTGTCATCCCTGGAGTTCCCTGCAAGTCGCCCTGTACCACGTTTCAGCGTCGTTCAGTCCCTCGCACCGACTCTTCATGTCACAGGCCAGTAGGTCGTGAGTCACGTGCTGCATGGGACAGACGTGAAGATCAAAATTCGATAAACTCGAGCTGCTCGGGACAGGGAGCGTGACAGGTGTGCTGGTGTGGGATGATCTGAAGGGGGAGGGAGTTCACACAGATAGCTAAGGTCCAGAGTCACAGATAGATATCGTAAAGCTGTTTTGGGAGGCATCCCATACCCCACATTGATCCCAAAACGTTTTCAAAATAACGTTTCTCTTCATTTTGCGCAGAAAAAGAACCACAGAACCACTCTCCCAGCGTAAAGTATTTGTGTACCTGCAAACGTATTATCGGAACTGAGGTGATGAAACAAAGTAAAGCAAACAAACAAAAACTTCACGAACAAATGAAAACAGACAAACAAAACACTGTGTAACTCTCTCTCTCTCTCTCTCTCTCTCCTCTCTCTCTCTCTCTCTCTCTCTCTCTCTCTCTCTCTGAATCTCTACAGTTTTCTGTCGTTTCATGATCTTCTCGAAGTTGATCACCAATACTGCCATTTCCTGCGAAAATTTGGCACATTTTTGTTGAAAAGGCAAAGACCATCAAGGTAAAACTGATGGGTGTAATTTTCGCTGAAAAAATGACTTGATAGCGTACGATTCGCTAAGATATGTACTCGTCAAAAGGATCTTGAATGTCGCATAACCTCTCCAAGAACAAACTGAGATACCATGAAATTAAATGCTATTTGAAAATGGTGAGAAAAAAGGAACAGATGGCCGTTTTCCATTCTCGATATTACACAGACATGACGTGTATACGTATGTTGTAAAAATAAGATAAAACTGACCATGTTATGTTTATGAGAATGTTAAGCAAGCTGATATTGTGATGAATATGTAGACAAGCAGCAAATAAAAAATTCCTGAATTTTTATATAATTTTTGTTTGTTTCTTTTTTTTCCTATTTGTTTCTTTGTTTTTGTTTAGGTGTGAGAAATAATTGCATTGATCAATAAAAACTTCCCAGTGGTGACATTGTATTATGAAATTCATGGTTTCACCTGTAGCTTTTGTATAATTATGTGGAAGAAAGTAGTCAAATGTTTGGTGACAAGAATTTCTTCTTTTCATTTAATCTATTTTCTATTTCCTGTTTCTGTCTGCTTCTGTCTCTGTCTCTGTCTGTCTGTCTGTCTGTTTTCTCTCTCTCTCTCTCTCTCTCTCTCTCTCTCTCTCTCTCTCTCTCTCTCTCTTTTCTCTCACACTATCTGCTTTCTTCATCATCTTCTTTTTCTTCTTTAGATGTTTCATAAACATTTTGTGAATGACAAATCAACCGCATCCCTAGCACATTAACACACAACCCAACAGTCAGTTTAAAAAAAGCAAGATGCAGTGTGGGCATGCACGGAGAGAGAGAGAGAGAGAGAGAGAGAGAGAGAGAGAGAGAGAGAGAGAGAGAGAGAGAGAGAGAGAGGACGGGGTATTTGCCAGAGAATGGACTGTCGTAAAGGCGTGAGGCTAAGGGCAAGGGGGTCGAGGGTGGAAGAGGAAACAGGAAAACGAGCAGCGTGCGGCGAGAGAAGGGGTGTGGTGCTGGTTGGGGGCTAGCAAAGAGAGAGTAACAGAGGCATTTTTGAATGAAAACTGTGAATTACTAAAACATACCACTATGACAAAACAGGGGACTTCTAAGTAAAGCTTTGGGAATAAGAGGGAGATGAAAAAAGTCAGACAACAAAACCTTTATTGGCCATCGGTATTTTCATTCCATTTCTTCATCATCATCATCATCATCATCATCATCATCTTCATCTTCATCATCTTTTTCTTTCTTGTTCTTCTTGTTCTTCTTCTTGTTCTTCTTTTTTTCTTCTTCTTTTCTTCTTCTTCTTCTTCTTCTTCTTCTTCTTCTTCTTCTTTTTGTCTTAGCCCTTTGTTTTCTGAAAAAAAAATCATGTAAAACATGGATACTTTCTTTTTGCACAATATTTACAGGAGATTATACATCATGTCACTATCTAGCTTAAAAAGGAACACAAACTCTTCATTTCGACAGAAACAAAAATCATCACGGCAACGGTGAAAATTCCCTTAAACCATAAAAATAAACTGATTTTGTTAACCATGTAGATGTTCTAAGTTGTCACAAAGCAAGCATCTGAACGTTTACTAAGAAGTCCCTCAATATAGGAGCTAATATTGAGATAAATAACGTGGACTCTTACATTGCATTCATGGATGTTCTCAATCTCCCGTACTCCACTGTCGTAAAACCAACCCGCACATCAACTGTAGGGACATATTTCATGAGTTCCAGAAAGACCTTCACCTCACCAGCAGTTTCCAGACTGACCAGCGAAGCTCCGCCTCTTCGACACTCTTTCTTGGCATCCACATAGGTCCTTCCACTACCTTTGAAGATGTAGCATCTCCCTCCTGCGTATATCTGTCGAAAACACACCGACACAGACAGACAGACAGACAGACAGACAGACAGACAGACAGACACACACACACACACACACACACACACACACACACACACACACACATACACACTCACACGCACGCACGCACCCACGTGCGCACACACCCACGCACCCACGCAAGCACACCACACACACACACACACACACACACACACACGCACACGCACACACACACACACACGCACACACACACACACACACACTTACACACACGCGCGTGCGCGCGCGCCCATAGACACAAAATCAGAAATCTCTCGAGCCCTTTATTAATTAAGCTACTTCCCTGACCCCTCTGCACATACACGCCTCTGCAGCTCTTCTTGTTCACTTCAATCGAGGTGTGTGCCCGTGAACATATTTGCACTGGGTTGCACAGACACGCAACTTGAGCGGTTTATCTTGTAAAATAAATCAACAAAGTAAAACCATATGGGTCGAGAACTATAGCCAAATGTACAGTAGAATTCCTGTGCCTGACACGATATGAAGCAGTCATTGTATACACCTGAAGCGAACAAACTGACTACTGCAAGATGCAAAGTAGACAGATTGACAGCTGTTCAATGTGAGGCAGACAAATTGATCACTGTATGCAAGGTGAAGCGGGACAGACTGACCACTTTGCAGATGGACTGACCACTGTATGCTGTAAAGCAGATGGACTGACCGCTGCACATCGTAAAGGTGACAGACTGACTGCTGTTCGATGTGAAGCGTACAGTGGCAAGCAGATGAACTGTCAGTGTGCAACGTGAAGCAGACAGACTGGCCTCGGTACAGTGTGAAACAGACAGACTGACCGCTGCACTGGGTACAGTGTGAAACAGACAGACTGACCACTGCACTGGGTACAGTGTGAAACAGACAGACTGACCGCTGCACTCCGTACAGTGTGGAACAGACAGACTGACCACTGCACTCCGTACAGTGTGGAACAGACAGACTGACCGCTGCACTGGGTACAGTGTGAAACAGACAGACTGACCACTGCACTCCGTACAGTGTGGAACAGACAGACTGACCACTGCACTCCGTACAGTGTGGAACAGACAGACTGACCACTGCACTGGGTACAGTGTGAAACAGACAGACTGACCGCTGCACTGGGTACAGTGTGAAACAGACAGACTGACCACTGCACTGGGTACAGTGTGGAACAGACAGACTGACCACTGCACTGGGTACAGTGTGAAACAGACAGACTGACCACTGCACTGGGTACAGTGTGGAACAGACAGACTGACCACTGCACTGGGTACAGTGTGAAACAGACAGACTGACCGCTGCACTCCGTACAGTGTGAAACAGACAGACTGACCGCTGCACTGGGTACAGTGTGAAACAGACAGACTGACCGCTGCACTGGGTACAGTGTGAAACAGACAGACTGACCGCTGCACTGGGTACAGTGTGGAACAGACAGACTGACCGCTGCACTCCGTACAGTGTGGAACAGACAGACTGACCGCTGCACTCCGTACAGTGTGGAACAGACAGACTGACCGCTGCACTCCGTACAGTGTGAAACAGACAGACTGACCGCTGCACTCCGTACAGTGTGAAACAGACAGACTGACCGCTGCACTCCGTACAGTGTGAAACAGACAGACTGACCACTGCACTCCGTACAGTGTGAAACAGACAGACTGACCACTGCACTCCGTACAGTGTGAAACAGACAGACTGACCACTGCACTCCGTACAGTGTGAAACAGACAGACTGACCACTGCACTGGGTACAGTGTGAAACAGACAGACTGACCACTGCACTGGGTACAGTGTGAAACAGACAGACTGACCGCTGCACTGGGTACAGTGTGAAACAGACAGACTGACCGCTGCACTGGGTACAGTGTGAAACAGACAGGACTGACCACACTGCACTCCGTACAGTGTGGAACAGACAGACTGACCACTGCACTCCGTACAGTGTGGAAACAGACAGACTGACCACTGCACTCCGTACAGTGTGGAACAGACAGAATGACCACTGCACTCCGTACAGTGTGAAACAGACAGAATGACCACTGCACTCCGTACAGTGTGAAACAGACAGAATGACCACTGCACTCCGTACAGTGTGAAACAGACAGAATGACCACTGCACTCCGTACAGTGTGAAACAGACAGAATGACCACTGCACTCCGTACAGTGTGAAACAGACAGAATGACCACTGCACTCCGTACAGTGTGAAACAGACAGACTGACCACTGCACTCCGTACAGTGTGAAACAGACTGACCACTGCACTCCGTACAGTGTGAAACAGACAGACTGACCACTGCACTCCGTACAGTGTGGAACAGACAGACTGACCACTGCACTCCGTACAGTGTGGAACAGACAGACTGACCACTGCACTCCGTACAGTGTGGAACAGACAGACTGACCACTGCACTCCGTACAGTGTGGAACAGACAGACTGACCACTGCACTCCGTACAGTGTGGAACAGACAGACTGACCACTGCACTGGGTACAGTGTGGAACAGACAGACTGACCGCTGCACTCCGTACAGTGTGAAACAGACAAGACTGGCCGCTGCACTCCGTACAGACAGACTGAAACAGACAGACTGGCCGCTGCACTAAATGAAGCAGACAGACCCACTACTGTGTGGAGTGAAGCGAGAGAGAGAGAGAGAGAGAGAGAGAGAGAGAGAGAGAGAGAGAGAGAGAGAGAGAGAGAACAATAAGTGTTACGGATGGAAGTGCGTGTGTGTGGAAGTCTGAATGTCTGACTCTCACTCAGAATTATGGATGCATGCACGACTTTTTCTAATTCACGTACACACACACACTCATACGAACATTGACAGCCAGGCAACAAAATAACTCTTTTTTTTATGCCGCCCGAGCCATCAAACGAAACACACAATTAAACATAGGTTGGTACACCCACCATTAGGTGTACATATACAACAAATTAATACAATTTTAATTATCAACTGCCGGGTCCAGCGCTGATGACGACGACGGCAGCGACGAGGCAAGTCTGACACAGTCTCTTCCAAGCTGTGGTCCTCAATGAAGAAAGAGGGAAAGAAAAACTAACACGTTCGTGGCGTCTCTGTCAGCAACACGGTGACAGTCTCACCCACGAGCTGTGGCTCAAACACCTAAGAGCTGTGGCTCAACACCAACCAAGAGCTGTGGCACACACATCACCTGTGGCTCAACACCAACCAAGAGCTGTGGCACACACACCACACACACAGCGACGGCCTCGGACGCAAGTCGCTGGCACAAAAGAAGGGGCGACGTCATGGCTCACCAGCAGTGACGTCTCCAACCCACTGGCCCAACAGTGGTCGGTCACGGGCGCAGTGGCAGGTAGGGCAATTGTCGGCACTCAGGCCGGCCTCTCAACACCAGCAGCAAACAGGTGGAGAACGGGGCGTCAACACAGCTATGGCCCCGGCCCTAACCCAGTAGCAGCCAGTCCCCGTCAGTCCAGGGAACACTATCAACCTGGGGGCAACTGATTAACTACCTTGATTATCATGGCCACTATTCATTAGAATCACAACTATCTTCATATTCATTAGCCACATCATATCTCGCTAGAACTTGAGCCACATATCAGCATATTCGTTCACATTCATTAGCCACATCATATTTCACTAGAACTTGAGCCATACATCAGCATATTCGTTCATCATTACAACATTCTTTTTTTCCGGAATCATAACATTACAACATTCCCTTTTCCGGAATCGTTACACTACAACATTCCCTTTTCCGGAATCATTACACTACAACATTCCCTTTTCCGGAATCATAACATTGCACAGGAAAGGATTTCCATATAAACCTTTCAGACTCTAGTTTTCCAAATTGGGGAAAAGATTTCCACATAAACCTTTCATAATCTAGTCTTCCAAATTAGGGAAAAGGATTTCCATCTGGATCCTCTTCAATAAACCATGAATACAATTCATTACACACCATAATTTCATTACACAATTGATGATTATTTTTTCAAACTATGAATGTCTTTCGTTAATTCAGGAAATGTTCATTTCTTTTGTTGTAACACAAGAACGTTCACTTCACTTCAGTTCATCAGCTTCACTATATGCGAGGGAAAGATTTCCACCACACTTTTGTTTAACAACACATATATTGATACCCATGTAAACACATCACACATCAGAATGAAAAACAAAAGTCTATGTCGCTCACTCTGGGAGCTTATTATCCATAGCATCAAAACTCTCCATCTTCTTGCAAACCATATTAGAATAGACACTTTTTCTTCATCATGAAGCTCATAGCCAGTTAAGTCACAAAATAAACAAAATCTTTTTTCTTTTTTCTGAAGACCACTTCTTATAACACTCACTTTATCTATTCACATTTTCCGAAACAATTTCGTTTTGTTACCCTATCAAGTCATAGGATAACAGAACAACAATACTTTAAAAAAAAAAAAAAACCTTCACAAGAGCGCTGAGGAAGTTTCAGTCGCTCCTAAACGGGAATACAGTTTTAGTTTGTTAATAAATAAACATTCAATGATAAATACCTGACTGCTACTTGCAAACGGCTGAGTCCCTCTTCGGCCTTCTGTGACTTGTATTGCCGGAATCACTGCAGAGACTGCCTAACCGGTGCAACTCACCCGGCTTATAGCAATGCGCCGGTGAGTAGCAGTCAGCTAAATTTTGCAACCGGCTTCTGGACAACTACCTTCCGGTAAGCACGGTCGCACATGAAACTTTGTGACCGGATGAAAAACGGTCCGTCACAATACTCCCCCTCCTCAAAAAAAAACCCAATGTCCGAATTGTTTTTACTAAGAGGAAGTAAACAACTCCAGGTCACAAAATTCCAGAAACAAATACATGAAAAGGACATCAAACTGGGATGTACTCAAACCAATGTATGCTAGCGTGTTGCTGACCTCACGGACAACCTCTCCATACCCACATAGGGTAGAGACCACACATATTTACTGACCACTCGGTCAGCCTCTCCATACCCACACAGGGTAGAGACCACACATATAAACTAATGTATGCTAGCTTGTTGCTGACCTCACGGACAGCCTCTCCATACCCACACAGGGTAGAGACCACACATATAAACCAATGTATGCTAGCTTGTTGCTGACCTCACGGACAGTCTCTCCATACCCACACAGGGTAGAGACCACACATATTTACTGACCATTCGGTCAGCCTCTCCATACCCCCACAGGGTAGAGACAATGGCTAAACATTCCCGCTCAATAGTCCTCACCTGAAACTACTCCCTGACGAGAATGTTCTAACTGGATTCTTTTAGTTTCTTCAACTTGTTCTAATCTTTTAGTTTCTTCAACTTGTCCTAATCTTTTAGTTTCTTCTTCTTCCTGCTGTTGTGCTCGTTTAGTTTCCTCTATCTCTTTTGCTCTTTAAGTTTCCTGTTCTATCTCCTCTCTTTTAGTTTCCTCCTGCATTTGTCTCACTCTGATTCTCTCTTCTCTTTCCGAATCTTGCCTAATACATTTGTCAACATACTCCAGTAAAAGCTCTCCTTCAAGACCAAATGCCTTACCACGTTGCAAATATTTAGTGAAAACTCTATCTTCATCCTCAGAGGCCATAATGAAATACTAAGTCAGTGGACCAAATACAATCAAAAAAGATTTAGACACTATATCCACTGAAATATATTTCAAGGAGAGTTATTACAGTTTTTTTTCACACAAATATATATAGCTATCACACTTTAAAATTGTGACGGACCGTTTTTCATCCGGTCACAATAAGGCTAAGTCTTCTTGTTAGAATGACCATTAAAATCTGTCGGATCTGGGCAGTCTGGGTAAGCAATTGTGTCCAAGAACTCCATGAGTGCAGCAGAGACAGCTTTGCCTTCTAACGCCTAGTGTCAAAATGAGGTGACTGCAGGCGGAAATTGAAACAAGCTTAAAGGAAGATTTACTGTTCCACTGAAGGAAAGAGACGGACAAATCACAAGTCAGAACGCGACGCGTTTCGACCTCTTTGGTCTTCTTCAGGCAAGACAAACAACATTCAAGACAATGAAAACGAAAAACGAAATTGGGCACAACAGTGACTCTTCTTGTAATGTTTCTTGTAACGCCTGGCTGGCACTTTGAAAGAGTGCATGCTATGTGAAAAGAAAGCGCAATGAAATGTTACAGTTCCAAGAACGCTGTTATTGTCAACAGATTCTAATCATATTCAACTTTAAAGAACCAGATTTATGAGAAAAATCATGAGCACATGCGGTTTTAGTCGACAGTCTGAAACTTGAGTAGACGTAGCCATCCTGTAGGAAAAAAGGCTGACGCCAAAGAACGAAGTCTAAAGAATCAGCTGTAAGTGTATTTGAGTAAATGCAAACATATACTACTAAAAACAATTGAAGTACCACCCCTAATTTTTGTATGCAATTTTTAAAAAGCTCTGATAAACCAATTAATATTGATAATTGAATAAACTCTGCTGGATAAGCTTACCCGGTTCTCAAATACTACTCCTCGTGCATTTTTGTTATGTTAAAGTCGGTCAGCAGTTATCTACCGCGTCGCATCTGAGGCAAAAAAATCCCGAGAAATTATCGAACTTGTGTCGCTCCCAGATTTGACACAGACACAGCAAGAAAAAAAAAAGTGATGCACGTGAAAGCAAGGTCTTTTCTGAGCAGAATTGCAATCAGTTAGCACATTTGACGGGTATAAAAAGTCGCGAAATTTAGGAAGATTTAACCATGCCTGCGAGACAACGACTAAGCAACACCGACAGAGGAAGAGCGATAGCATGGTACCAAGAAGGTATTGGCTTGAGGGAGATTAGTCGACGGCTTGGAGTGAGTCACCCAGTCATTCTGAGGCTCAGAGACCGTTGGCTTAACACTGGAAGTGTTGAAGAACAGCAGGGACGTGGACGGACGAGAAGCACCTCCAGACAGCAGGATCGGTTCATTGTTATCGCTTGTCTGAGAGACCGTTCAGCCAGTGCCACAGTACTCCGAGACCAGCTACGACAAGCCAGCAACGTCAACGTCAGTACCCAGACAGTTCGGAACCAGCTCCACGACGCCAACTTGAGGTCAAGGTCCCCAGCAGTGAGATCAATACTGAACCCAGCGCATCGAGCTCATCGTCGGGCCTGGGCAGCATGTCATAGAAGGTGGACAAGAGCTGAATGGGCAACAGTACTCTTCACAGACGAGTCAAGGTTCACCCTCAGGTTCAACGACGGGCGGGTTCGCGTCTGGCGACGTCATGGAGAACGCTACGTTGACGCTGCCGTCAGGGAGCATGACCGCTATGGAGGTGGGTCCGTGATGGTGTGGGGTGGGTTCAGCCTACGTCACAGGACCCCCCTACACCGTGTTGAAGGCCGCCTGACCGGTGCCACCTACCGCGACACCATCATCCGCCCCCTTGTGATGCCCGCCCTGAGGGCAGTTGGCCAGGGCGCCCAGTTCCAGGACGACAACGCGCCGTGCCACCGCGCCGCCATCGTGAATCAGTTCCTACAAGGGCAGCAGGTGACAAAAATGGACTGGCCTGCCAGGTCACCAGATTTGAACCCCATAGAGCATCTGTGGGACGTGCTGGGGAGGCGAGTGTGGGCCCACAACCCTCCAGCAGACACCGTGGACCAGCTGTTTCAGTTGCTGGAGCAGGAGTGGCAGGCGATCCCCCAGGACACTCTCCGCCGCCTGGTGCACTCCATGAGACGTCGATGTGATGTTTGTTTGAACGCGAACGG
>CM065727.1:68231069-68238569 GCA_033310375.1 Conus canariensis
CGACAGTGTTGATGGTCAGCACCTAGAACCTTTCGCAAGGCGGTTTATAAATGCTATATTATCATTATCATCATTATTATCATTATTCTTATTAGTGTTAAAATTATCATTAACATTTGCATCAGCGTATTTTCTTCAGTGTTATCAAGTGATTCATGTAAAAACATTTTTTTTCCATTTTCAAGGACATGATTTAGAACAAAAAACTGGAATATTGTCAATCATAATGGTTACTCGTTGCCTTGGAAAGGGCTCAAAATAATTGCAGACAACACACACAAAATACCAAAGTGTATAAATGATAAGAAGATATTTTTCTGTTGTTTCGATACACAGCTTTCTCGCAGCTGTTCACTTTTCCTTTCTTGAAAAAAAAACTTGATTATACATATGAACACCTTGTGACCTGAGAGAGAGAGAGAGAGAGAGAGAGAGAGAGAGAGAGAGAGAGAGAGAGAGAGAGAGAGAGATGGGGTGTTCCTTCCTGGTAAGTCGAGGGCAAAAATATGCTTAACAGTATAATCATTGTGGTAGTATTATCGTTTCTATTCATGTTTTGTTTCAGTTTACCTAACAATCAATAACTAAGACGCACTACGCACCAGCAGAAGGAGATAGAACAATGAGTTGCAGTTCCAAATGCTGTCTGTGAGACCAGCCAACGGCAGGAAAAATCAAAGACATGGAGACATTTGAATGACAGCGGCGAGGAAAAAACAAACAAAATTGACCCAGTTCATAAATTTTTATGTACACAGTGACCTTAACAGTCTCAGTCATACTATATTGAATAGGGAACGATGAAGACTCCGCACATTTCATTAGAACCCCAGAGTGTTTTATAGCGCTGAAAAAGTCGGATAATATGATTTGGGCATTATGTGTGCATTCGTTAAATTGAAAACGCATCACGTGGAATGGTTTTGCATAGGGTACAAATTGACATTTCCACTGAAGTATTTTAGCTGAACTCTGTGGAAAGACATGACCAGTTGAGTCTTTAACCTTAAATTCTGTCACTTCCGGTTTTTGCAAACATGCTGACGAATCAGAAATGTTCATGGAAGCGTTCTGTATTTCAGTACTTCTTGTAGTTAATCTGTCTGCAGTATTCTGCAGTGCTGACATATTGATATAGGTCGTTTGAGTTGAGACTGTATTAAAACGATACTGAGCTGGAGTAGTCTCTGTTACATATTCAACTGTGTCTAAATCTTTGGTTGTATTCATGACTTCAATGTTTTTATGCAGAAGATATGCCATTGTGCTGCTGTTTGTTGCCTTCAAACTGTTTGTCACTTGAACACTGTCACTTACCATCAAGTCACAGACATTGCAAAGCATGCAGATCACTAGAGTGGTTTCCATGAAGACTGAATTCCCGTTCTTCGTATGCTAAAATTCGCTATACTGTTGAAATCGGGCGATGTTTACCGTCTGTTGCCATTTCAAACGGAAATCATCGACACATGAAACTAATTGTCATGTTGCTCAAGGCATATCCATTTGTGATCCATTTGTTATACAGAAGAACACATGAATAAGAAAATGAGAAAAGACTTTGGGAAATACAAACAGAAAATAAGAAAACGCAGGGAAAGAAAATGGAGAAAAAGTTAGAATGAACCTCTTATTGCCGTTACCAAGCAAGTAGCGGAAATTACACACACACACACACACACACACACACACACACACACACACACACACACGCACACACATACACACACACATGTATGTACGTATATATATATATATATATATATATATATCTGTTAAAAAATATTTTTAAAAATGAAGTAATACGTGCGGCCTGTGGTTCTTATTGGGGCCTGTTCAGATGGAATGTGCTAGCAAAGATTTCCACTTGTGCCTGCAATTGTTTACAATTTCTACTTTTGTGTTCAGAGTTGCTAAGTGTGGTTTGCATAATATTAACCATTTTTCTGTGGAGCATAGATTGCATCTTCTTGAAATATTGTTGTATGGTGTTGCTCTTTTTATGATTTTCCATGATATGTTGTAGTCTATTTTTTTATCTTTGAGTCTCCAAATGTATTTACTCAGCTCTGTTTGATTTTTGTATTTTTCATTTTTGAATGACTGTTTGTGGTTTGCGTATCTGGTTTTGAAAGTGTTTTCAGTAATCCCTATATATATTTCTTTTTCATTTTCTGATGTTACCGTAGCTTGGTATACAATGTTGCTGTGAAGACATTTATTGCTTAGGGGGCACTGTTCTTTTTTAGTGCAGTTGCAAGATGTCCTTTCGGCACCCTTCTCTTTTATTTTGCTTTTCATTTTGTTAGATGAGTCAATCATGTTTTTGAGGTTGGGCATACATGAGTATGATAGTTTAATGGTGTTTTTGTTGAATATTTTGGACAGTTTGTGTTCTTTTGGGAATGATGTTGCCAAGATTTTAAAGGATTCTTTTCCTACATTTGTTTTTACTTGTCCATCGTATGGTGGGTTGTACCATATGATCTTTCTTTTCCTATTTTTCTTATTTCTGTTCGTGCTGTTGTCTGGACTGTATTGTAGTTTGTAATTGTAACCACTTTTTTGTAATGCTTCTTGATATTCTGTTGCTGCATCATTGAATGCGTTTTCATTGCATGACAGGTTGGATAGTCTCTTGTTTATACCATTGGGTATTGTTTTTAGTATAGATGGTGGGTGGTTGCTTTTGATGTTTACGTAGACTGGTATGTCATTGGGTTTTTTGTATGGTTTGTACACATGGTCATTGAGGTCTAATGTTATGTCTAGGTAATTCACTACTTTTTTGTTTGCTTCTATTGTGATTTTTAAGTTGTGGTTTTTAAAGATTTTACATAATTCTTTTTCTTGTTTTCAATGGTTCTTGGATTATTGTTTAATGCAGCGAGGCCGTCATCTCTGTATAAACCGGCCTGTTTTCCAAGTTGTTTTTGGATGTTGGATAGCATGAATAGTCCGACTAGTTCACATGTTTCGGCACCATCATACGATCCCATGGTTACATCAAATGTGGAGTTTTTGCTCGTTTTTTTAACATCAGAAAATGAAAAAGAAACATATATAGGGATTACTGAAAACACTTTCAAAACCAGATACGCAAACCACAAACAGTCATTCAAAAATGAAAAATACAAAAATCAAACAGAGCTGAGTAAATACATTTGGAGACTCAAAGATAAAAAAATAGACTACAACATATCATGGAAAATCATAAAAAGAGCAACACCATACAACAATATCTCAAAAAGATGCAATCTATGCTCCACAGAAAAATGGTTAATATTATGCAAACCACACTTAGCAACTCTGAACGCAAAAGTAGAAATTGTAAACAATTGCAGGCACAAGTGGAAATCTTTGCTAGCACATTCCATCTGAACAGGCCCCAATAAGAACCACAGGCCGCACGTGCAGCAAATGAGATCCGCCTGCACACACAGAGTTGAAATCAAGTCCCGCACGTCATAAAAGATCGTTGGCGTGCCCCAAAAGACATCCTGAAGATAGCAACGCTAGAAACAAGCTTGTAGATTTTAATACTTCATTTTTAAAAAATATTTTTTAACAGATGTTGCTCCCCAAGGGGTTGAGCACCTTCAGATTTTTTAAGGACTTTTTTATATTGTTCATAATATATATATATATATATAAAATATATATATATATATATATGTAAATGTTTGAAGTAAAACCTGTTGATTGCTGAGCACCCCTCAAGGACGAAGAGTGCTGGATATAGTCATTAGTTAAAAACACAAGAAGTAATAAAATCCGCACTTCCATTCCCACTCCACAACTCTTCATTTCTTCCACGCTTTCGCCTTTACTTCAAGGCTTCGTCAGGGAAGGCTGCAAACAAACACATACCATAACTGGACTCAAATTCCCATTAAGATTATTAAAAATTGTATTTAAGAGGGAGATGAGGAGGGGGGGGGGAAGGGAGAAGGCGGGGGAGGGGTGGGGGGAGAAGAAAATCCGGGAGGTGGGGGGATAGGGATGAGCTATGAACTCTGGGAAGACCGGGTAAGGGGAGACACATGCGGAAGGGGATCACAGGGAAAGGGACCCAACATGGTACCAACATCTTGTCAGGAAAATGAGGGGAAAGAATAGAGAGAGGATGTGCAAGAGAGAGAGAGAAGAGGGGTTGAAAAGGGGGGGGGGGGGGGGGGGGAGGGGGCGCGGGTGTTTAAAAAAAAAAAAGAAAGGAGGGACTGAGGGGTGGAGAAGAGTGCGGAGGAGAGGGGGGGGGGGGGTGTAAATCAAGAGAGAGAGGCCGGGAGTGAGAAGACTCGAGAACGAGAAACAGGTATAAAGACAAAAAGAGAGAAGAATAGAAGATAGGAAAAAGAAAGGGGGGGGGGGGCGGGGGGAAGAGGTGGTGCAATAACGAGAGATGAAAGAAGAGAGGTGGTAAGAGAGAGAGAGAGAGAGAAGAGAGAGAGAGAGAGAGAGAGAGAGAGAGAGAGGGGGGGGGGGGGGGGGAGAGAGAGAGAGATAGGAGGGGAAAAAATGTGGACATATCAAGAAAAAGAGAATTGTGGTGCAGGTAATACGAGATAAAAGAGAAAGAGTGAGAAGGAGAGGGGAGAGAAAGAGCCAGAGAAAGATAAGGAAAGAGAGAGAGAGAGAGAAGGGGGGGGGGAGGGAGGGGGGGGGAGACTATTGTGTTTTACAACAGAATAAGTTGCGGAGGACGAATCAGACAAAAAGGTAACAAGGACAGGAAATCTAAGAGTCAGTCCATCCCTAACCTAATCAAGTAGCCGCACATACCACAAATGGCAATATTAAACTATGTTTGAGCAATAGAATCATGATATGAAACTAAGGGAGCGTGGAGCAAAGAAAATAGACGTAAACGAACGGGAAGGCAGCGGGGGACGGTAGGGGGGGGGGGGGTTGGAGAGGGGGGTGTGTGTGTGTGGGGGGGGGGGGAATAGGGAGAGAAGGGGGCGTTTGATTTATTTTTAAAAAAAGGAGATTTAGAGAGAGACAGCATGAAGCGTAAATAAATTAAGGTGGGGTGGGGGGGGGGGGGGGGATAAAGGGATAGAAAATGATAGACTACAGGTGAATAAGAAAGAAGAGTTGAGACAGGATAACAACGACAGGTTTTAAATATACCCTCAATTCAATAATCGAATAATCATACGAAGAGAAAACTAAAAACAATGTGTATAAAACATTCAGTATAAGATACTAGATAAAATCAACGCTACTTACAGTATAATAAGATGTAGGTATAAATGGGGTCGTCCACCCTTCCACATTCTACCATTCACGACTGGTATACATGTCACAGTGAGCTGTCAATCAAGGAAGAACAACTTGGGGCATTCACTGGGGTGAATTACAGTTCACAAGGGAGAGCATTCAAACAAAGACCACATACAGACAGCAGAACATATTTGACTGTGATTTCGCCTATATCATAAGCCCTCACCAATTTGATAACACATATATACACCCTACATACACCCAGGACATCAGCATAAGATAACCTTATATGGATTCAAAATTTAGGAATGGAACTGTATTCTATGTTTGAGAACAGACCCTATATCATTTCGTTCATTTTCTCTCCCCCCCCCCCACCCTATTTGGAGGGTCCCTAAATTTGCCTGCCAGTATAGCTCCCGTTCAGAAGACGATCCGTCTTGAAAACTTGTTCAACAGGGACAATAGTAAGGAATTTAACCTCTATATCTGCGGGATGGTTAAGATTGTTAACGTGAGCTGCAACTTTACATTTAGAATGTTTTCTCAATTTAACATCACTTTTGTGGTTAGCCCATCTGCGCTTAAGATTAACTGTAGACCCAACATGTAAGACTCCTTGTGATAGCTGCAGCTAATCCAGTAAATCACATTAGGAGTGTCACAGGTTATATGGGAACTAATGTGCCATTTCCTTTTGTCCCAGAAGGAGACAAAAGTAACTATGTCTTTTGAGTGAGCACAGGTGTCACATTTTTTGTGCATCTGTAAAACCCTTTTGGTTTTTCAGGGCCATGTGTAACATTTCTCTTTGGAATGGTGGGTTTATAGATTTCACCTAAGTTTTTACTTCTCTTGTCTGCTCCTATCAAAATATTTCTGGGGAAATTTTTAAAATTTTCTGGATTCTGTATAAGACCTGAAGATTCCTCTTAATAATAAGAGACTTGTTGGGGACACGTGGGTCATATGTGGACACCCAAGCAATTTTCTTATTTTGTTTTTGAAAATTTTTCTTCTTTTTAACAAGAGCCTGCTCACGTGGAACTGATGCTCCAAACTTTAAACCATTGTACGCATTGTCCCATTTCCAACCAGACATAACTAAATATTTTGTATATTCTTCTATTCTTTTCTCAAGTATTGTGTCACACGAGCAAATCATTCTAAGCCTTCTCCCCATTCTAAATAGCATTCCTTTAAATACTGCTGTTGGATGACAGGAACTGGGTGGTAAGTAATTATGTATATTTTTTGAGAAGACGTCCGTTTCTAATTTCCCATCATGATTGATACTCACTTTTACATCTAAGTATTCCACAGTTTTCCCAGAGCTAATAGTCCATATAATCTTGCCAGGATAAAGAGTTTGAAGGTGTTTCTCAAACATTGGTAAAGCCTTTACATCAGGGAGAAACACAAAGCCATCATCTCTATATCTGTAGGGAGAATCACAAAGCCATCATCTCTATATCTGTTCCAGCTCAAAGTCCTATCTGCTCGAATGTTACCATATTCTTTTCCAGATGACAACAAGGGCACTGGTGAACTCGTAACCAGCTGTTCATCCAGTACTCCCATAAAAACATCGACATATGTGGGTGCATGGGCAGGTCCCATCGCCGTGCCATTATTAGGAGATGCTATAATAATTTCACCATTCCCATCCTCGTAATGACAAGCATTATTTTCCAGAGCTATTTGTAGCCCATCAATAATACATTCTTTGGGTATTCCTAACGGTGAGGGATGTTTACTAAGCATACTACTAGCTGCGGGAATTCCCATTTTATTATCTACACTAGAGCAGAGTGCTACGACGTCACCAGTCGCTAAAATAATCTCTCTAATGATGAACCAATAAAGCAGACGTTGAAATCGTGAGGTCAGACCATTTGAGGTGTACATTTGTCAGATATTACATTCTTCTGCCAAACTGTGCACTGATTCACCCTTACGTTTTGCATCCTCAGTCTCTGGGGTTTGCCATTTGGTTTCACAAGCTTCGGTGGGTGATTAAGTTCCGCCTCCTTTTTTCTTTTTTCTTTTGTAAAACTCTTTTCCACCCCTCCCCTCCACAGTTGTGCAGGCCTGCACAGTCCCATGCTGAGCATGAGCTGCTTTCCTTCTCTCGTTACCGCTATTGTTAACCCTGTTTCTGCAACACGCTGGCTCTACCTTTAGTTACTTAGTGATTGGTAGCTGGCAGCGACTCTCACTTTACTCCCTGTATTGATTGACAGCAGCTTCAGATCTGGTGTCTCTTTCTGTTCC
>CM065727.1:68243569-68261116 GCA_033310375.1 Conus canariensis
CATGACTTCAGTCTTTTCACAATTTAATTTAAGCTTATTACTTGTCATCCATTCCTGCACACTGCTGATACACCGAGACACCCCAGATTGAACAGAAACAAACTCATCAGGTGTGCCACTCTTAGAAAGCTCAGTGTCATCAGCATACTTGTGAAAATCACAATCATGGTCCGAGATAACATCTGACAAGGGCTGTGAGTACAATGTAAACAACACTGGGCCCAATACTGACCCCTGTGGTACTCCATACAAAAGAATTCTTACCACTGATCTGTGTACATTTTGTGAATCCGAAACCGATTTAGTTCAACACTACTTGTGGCAGTGCCAGTTTGCGAAACATTTCTGGGGGGAACTAGAAAAAACATTAAAAGAAAGATGTGAACATTGCAGCAGAATAGAGTTTAATGTGGAGCTGGTTCTATTCGGAAATGATGAGCATACAAAAACTGACGAAGTTTTTGAACACATTATCCTATGGGCTAAACATTACATATATAGAAGCAGAATAAATAAAATAAAACCTACTGTCAATCATTTCTTGAGAGAACTTAATAATATAACAGGGTTGAAAAATATATGCATTATTCAGAAATGAAATACATGGAATTTGATAGAAAATGGTACCCTTATGAAAAACTAATTGTTAGGTCTATTGGAATGAGTTAGACGAGGAGGGAAAAAGAAAAAGAACGAGCAAAAAGTAGTCGGGGGTAGTAAGTAGCTAATGAAACTTATGAAAATATGTGTATACATGTGAAAACATTCTGACTAACCACTTTACCCTATTTGGACAGGCATACTGGACGTATTCATTCCTCGGGTGCCTCATGAATGAGAAAGAGTCAAGGTTGTACGTTTGTGACCTTTTTCTTTTCTTTTATTCTTCGTTGATTATTGAATGGACTATTGGATTTTTGTTTTCTTTTCATGTGTTTATACTTTTTCCCCTTTTACCCCCATCCCCTCCCTTGATTTAATGTACCAATTTGTATGATGTTTATTGTATGTTATGTCGATTATCCCTTTTGTTAATGTTGGAAAATCATTAAAAAAAAAAAAAAAATGTACATGCATATAAACTGTTCAGTGTCCCGGTTGCTCCACCTATGTTGATGCTGAAGCTGGCTGGTGCTCAGTCCGAGATTGGTCTGCTGCCTGCTGTACACTTCAAGGTCTGGAGATTCTGAGGCCTCCACTCATTGTGTAGGTCACACACCGCAATTAAGAATACGTGTCTTTATAATTTATGTGAGGTATCTAAGGCATTGAAGTAATCTGAGGCTTGGTATAGTTTCCCCCAAAACAACCAACCAACCAAGCAAACAACAACAAAAACAAAAGCAAAAAGTACCTCAGCTTTAAAATCTTAAAAAGTGTTTGACAAACTCCGCCAAAACGCATGAACAAACGAATCACAAGACAAAACACGATGCGTCTCGACCTCTTAGGTTTTCTTCAGGCAAGATAAACAACACTCAGCACAACGAAAATGAAGAAAAAGCAATCGCTTATCTTGTCAAATGTGGTGCAAGATGGACGTAAGAAGACCTAAGAGGTCGAAAGGCGTCGTGTTTTGTCTTGCGATTCGCTTGTCCATGTGTAACGGCAATAACGGTAAAATAAATGTCGGGCATCATTCGTGACCCATCATAAACATACGTACAAATTTTCAGAAAGATCGGCCAAATACTTTCTGAGATAGTCCATAAAGAAGTATGTCACGGACGTACATACTTTTAGTTGAAAAGATCAATCGTTTTCTTTTAAACCCAGTATAAATTAGAGTGTGACCAGTGACGTCTTTACTACATTGGCCGGGTGTTGACCAGTGTGCCATTTTTGTCATCCCGGGTGCGCTACGTCCGTGCATTTTGCTCCCATCCTCCAATACTTCTCTTCATTTTTTCTTTTAAAGCCTTCTTTTTCTGTTCTTTTATCGCTTTCCACGTGGTTCATCAGCTGATGTCAGGTGCCACAGGTGAGCTGTTTTTACCTGTTGCCATCTTGGTTAGGCTAGTGGTGTGGCACTCGTTTACGGACCGTCGAGTCGGAGAGATCTCCATCTCTGCTAGCTGGGTCCACCTTTCTTTATCCACTTCGGTGTGGGTTGTGTGGAAGAGTCTTTCACCCTTCAGCGGGTCGGAAAGTATTCCATTTGACACCTCTGGGATCCCTATCCCTGCCAGCTGGAAGAACCACCTTGGGTCGTCCCTGACCTGGAGTCCCCTTCGGTGTGGACTGGCACGGTTTCGGCTTCCACCCTTCGTTGGACTGGGGAGCGAACCGTTTCTCACCTCGCCCACCCGCCATTTTGGTAACTATATGTTCTGTTGTGGACAGTGTTTTGTTTTATTTGGGTTTTCTAACCTTTCAGCAGTTGATAGGTTTTTCTTTTCCCTTCATGTGCTGTTGGCTCGGGCACACCTTTTCGGTGTGTAACTGCTCCAAAGAGGGGGAGCAGATGTGGAACTTGTATCCAGAAATGCATCTTGTAGAATTGTAGAAACGCATTATCTTTAAATGCGTTTTCGGTCCTTAGCGGCTAGGGGTTCTGTTACTTTGGACTAAGTTGAAAATCTTTTACTATATAATATCCCTTCATTTCGGTCAATGGAAGCTGTGTTTTTTTCTTATTACACAGGTTGAGTCAATGCTTATCTCCCCTCTTTTCCAAAGGTGTCAGATTGGAATTATGTGATAAATATTGTCTTTCGCTCAATATGTGATTTTGGCCGGAAGGATATCAGAAATGTTAGTTTCATTCTTCCTTGTTGCTTCACAGACACGAGACGGATCGTGGAACGCATGAGCGTGCGAACGGCTAAACATTTAGACCGCGGAGTGTGGAATTCCTGCCGTATCGCCCCACATGTGGTTCCGTTCTCGTTGTGTCCTTGTCTTGTGTGTTTGTGTGACAGACGTGTGGATGAATTCTAATTGTTTTTTTTCATTGGAGCTTTTGTTGGCTAAGGAAATTATCCTTAGTACAGGTCAAGTAAAAGCAAAGAAAAAAGGGGAAAGAAGTTATTCTAGTTCATTTGCCCTTTTGTAGTGACAAAGACATTGTTGACCTTATTTACGGTATTGTGACCCTTCACACTGTGACGCACTGCCGGACCCACTATGTTGCCACACACTGACTACAACAAGGACTATAGGGTGATGACTTCTTATCTGGATACTGATCTCCGCCATAGGGCGGGATTTTCCGCCTTTTTTTCTTCAGCTGCAGCTCCGGTCTTGGGCTGGCTGGGCGACCAGCATCCACGGACCCTGCAGTCATCCTTCGCGCAGGTACCAGTCGTTACTCAGACCTGCGGACTGGTGGTGCGGACTGGTGGTGGTGAACCTTGTTGTCTCCTTCACTGAGACATCTGCTTCATCTCGGACTGGAAGGCCAGCCCACTACGAACGTCACCCCTCTACAGGATCCACCTCCCTCTGCGAACCTCCTCGGCTCATGGACTCGAGTTGAGTTTTCCATCTTGTGTAGTGTGGACGTGGGTCTGGCGTGTGTGTGCGTGGGTTTAAAGCCTGCCACTGATTCGTTTTTTTTTTTTTTTTTTTGTTTTTTTTTTTAAAACTCTAGCTGTGTAGGTCCTATTGGATGTAGCATTGTTTCTAGAACTGTCTTTCTTCTGTTATTCTGCTGAATGTCCTTGTAGCGGGTTAGCGGGTTAGGTTGGGACAGTAGCGGGATCCCGGGATATTTGGGAGTTTTTTTGTGGTCTGTTCAATTTACTTTGTCCCCTAAGTCAGCTAGTTCTGAATAGTGCCTTTCTCTTCTATGCCCCCCTTTTTTTCCCTCTCTCGACTATCTTTTCTCATCTTTGTTAGGATCCATACCCCATCTGGAGTGCTAGTGCGAGTGAATAACTGTAATGTGAATAAAAGTATTGTCGTAATCTCTTCCTCTTGTGGTCTGGTGGTGTGAGGGATTGAGTGATCGCTCCGTTTCTGCCACTGCACATTACCTGTATAAGAACCCCCCCCCCCCCCCTGTCAGGTGTACTCCCACTTGACAAAGAAAAACCGTTATGGGCCGTTATAGCCGTCAGCAACGGCTCTAACGGTAAAATAAAACATTGGGCATCATTCGTGACCCATAATGAACATACGTACAAATTTTCAGAAAGATCGGCCCAGTAGTATTGTCTGGAGCGAGTGGAACACATTTTGACCACGGATGGACAGGCAGACACACACACACACACACACACACACACACACACACACACACACACACACACACACACACACACAGCATTTCTTCGTTCCCATTCTAAAATACTCCCTGTTTTATAAGAACTTGGAGTACAAAAAAGAGGGGAAGGGGATATTCCAGTCTTGATGGGTAAGAACAATAAAAGATTAAAATCATAAATGATAGCATACTGCAATAATATATCACCCCTTGACCATATGGGATTTTACAATTGATGATTATCTGATGTGTTCAAAAAAAACAATGGACGGAAGTTCACAAGGTCTCGAACAAATGTTCTAACAACGTAGAACCTAGCAAATATACTGAGGCTTGTGAAAAGAAAAAAAATCTTTGCATTGGGGCAAGAAAAATCGATGAATAACTGTTTCTTTTTTGTTTTTCTTTTTACCTTAAAAGGCCATATCAAATGTTACAAATGTGAAGAACTGCTTCAAAGAAAATTTACAATTTCTAAGGTAGACTGAATTGCACAACTTTGATTTGAATGTGGGTTTTCTCAGTTTTACCGGAAATAAACTGGAAACGCCAAACAAGAAGGGTAATCTAGCTCCAATGATGAGGTAATCACACACAGGCAGACACTCATGCACGCACGCAGGTACGCACGTACACACACACACACACACACCACACAACACACACACACACACACACACACACACACACAAGCACGCACGCACGCACGCACGCAAGCATGCACACATGCTGTTTATGGCACCAATTCGCCTATATTACGGATCACATTCGGCCATGACATTAGATTATGCGTTTCTTCTTTGCCCGCTTGGAAGAGAGAGCACACATTCCGTATGGCCAGACTGTTTGGTCCAACTTCTTTTTTTTCTGACTTCGGACGTGTATAGCTCAGTGGGACTCACTCACACGAAACACGTGCGTTTATCGTCTTCTGCACCTTCCACGTGGACTCAAACCCAGCCTGCGTGAGTTCTATACTTCGTTTGTTATCGCCTCTTCTGCACCTTCCACGTGGGACTCAAACCCAGCCTGCGCTGAGTTCTATACTTCGTTTGTTATCGCTTCTGCACCTTCCAGTGGGACTCAAACCAAGGCTGCGTGAGTTCTATACTTCGGATCAATGCAACTTCCATTGGACTCAAACCGGCTGCTGTGAGTTCTATACTTGAGCCATGAGGAGTCATGTTGCCATTGTCACCTGTGGGTGGTCAGATTTGAGCCAAGGGCTAGTTCTTGGGGTTGAGAACAAGCTTCTGTGTACATGGTAGATAAAAGCAACTCGTCCAGGCAGTTCAGGGTTCTTGTACTTCAATCATATGAACTTATGAGGCCTTCGTTTGTTGAGTTTCAGTTTGTTTCATCTAGGTGTCACTGTGTGGGGACTAGTCCATATACGCTACACCACATCCACTAGGTTTTGAGACCACACTATGCATGATTTAATAATGGTGGTGGATAAATCAATTAATGACTAAGAGAAGAGAATTTAAGAAGAGGGTCTCGTGGCTACAACATGGCAGGTGTCTGACCTGCGCGTTAGCCCTACGCTCTGGTCAGACCTTGAGTATCTACATAACACTGGTTACGCCATTATTATCATTGTATATGTGTGTGGTGAGTGTACATATTTGTGTGTATGAGTGTGCTGGCACCGGCCTGTGTGTGTGTGTGTGTGTGTGTGTGTGTGTGTGTGTGTGTGTGTGAGAGAGAGAGAGAGAGAGAGAGAGAGAGAGCGCGCATGTGTGTATATATGATGTGTGAGTATACGTATGCATGTGTATTTGTGCATGCGCACGCACATGTGCATGCTTGTGTGTACGTTTGCGTTCGAGCGCACATGCGCGCATGTGTGTGTGTGTGTGTGTGTGTGTGTGTGTGTGTGTGTGTGTGTGTGCAGAAATGCATGTGCTTTTGTGTGTGTGTGTGTGTGTGTGTGTGTGTGTGTGTGTGTGTGTGTGTGTGTGTGTGTGCATGTGCAGAAATGCATGTGCTTTTGTATGTGGTGTGTGTGTGTGTGTGTGTGTGTGTGTGTGTGTGTGTGTGTGTGATTTAAGGGCCTTTGTGAGCATGGCCCTGCGCACACGTACCTGCACATGTATGTGTACATGTATGTGTGTATATGTGTGTATGCCTTTGTATGTGGGCGTACACCTATGTGCATGTGTGTATGTGCCAGGCCTTTGTGTGTGTGTGTGTGTGTGTGTGTGTGTGTGTGTGTGTGTGTGTGTGTGCATGTGTGCGCACGTGTGTGAGTGTGTGCATGTTTGTGCATGTAGGAGTGAGCGCATGCGTGCGTGCGCGTGTGTGTGTAAATGAGTGCATGCGCGGTGTGCGCGCGTGTGTGTGTGTGTGTGTGTGTGTGTGTGTGTGTGTGTGTGTGTGTGTGTGTGTGTGTGGTTGCGACTGCGTGAGCCTTTGATTCGCAGGTTGAACATCAAAACACTTTGCTGCAGTGGCGGGGAGGCCAGGGAAGGTCGTCTGCTTACAGGAAGTGATTTCCCCTTTGGTGAGGGGAGAACGTTGCACATGACCCAGCGTTCTGAGAATCAGGTTTTATTTTGATTTATTTTATTTTATAATTACTTATGTTTTTCTCCAGCTGATGAGGTAAGCTATCGTCCTGCAACTCTGTTAGGTAATTTCAGGAATTGAAGTTTTGTAGATAGATATGTTTTTCTTTCTTGGGTTTTATTTTTTCGTTTCTCTGTGAAAATACCTTTTTACTTTAAAAAGATCTTTTACAAAACAGAGTGACTAAGGGCAGAAAATGAAGCAAAATTTAGAAAGAGAGGGGCTAGTTACCGCCAAGGACATAGACAAACAAAGTACAGGGCAAGACACAATGCATTTCGACCTCTTAGGTCTTCGTCAGGCAAAAACAAATAACATTTAGGACAGTGAAAACGAAGAACGAAAAACCACTTATCGTCTCGTGTTCGGCACACGACGCCAGCAGCCATTTTAGTCGTGTGCCGAACATGAGAAGGTAAGTGGTTTCTCGTTCTTCGTTTTCACCTCCTAAATGTTATTTGTTTTTGCCTGAAGAAGACCCAGGAGGTCAAAATACATTGTGTCTTGTCCTGTACTTTGTTTGTCTATGTCCTTGGCGGTAACTAACCCCCTCTCTTTCTAAATTGTAAAAAGATCTGTCGTAAAAGACAAGAAAACGTGTAAGGAAAGTATGTAAAAGTCCAAAACGTGGTCTATTCAGAAGATAAGTACGTCTGTACATAAGTTTATGTACACAAACATGAAACCATAGATTTTTGCTGTAAATATTGATGTTGAAAAGGGTACTTGAACAGACATGTTGGGCACATGGCAACTCTGGCTAATACTCTAGTTTCCTTCTTTATACCTCTTCCTTGGGCAAGGGCAACAAGTGAATGTACGGTTTGTGCTTTACTGTTCAGTTGCTCTTCTTTGTTGTTGTTATGTTGTTATTCTGTTTAACGTCTGTTCACTAAAAGTGATATTAGACGATGGGAAAGGATGGGGGGAAAGTGAAGGGGTGGGTAGAGTGGGAAGGAGTTGACTGCATGTTAAGTTTGATATGAACGTACGTGTGTATGTCGGTACTTGCATGGGTGTGTACAAGAGCTTCAGATGTAATTATTGCATAAGGAAAATGGGTAAAAATGTTACATAATTACCAATCAATGAGGATCAAAGCTATGGACATATGAAAATCAGCGAGGATCTACCAAACATGAAAAAAAGAACAATAACGCATTAATCCTTTAACATCGAATTAGCAAATAACACACTAAGAAAGCAACAGCCAACACCTGCATTTGCATGTCATAAAAAATATATATTTACATATATGAAATATATTGTGCGTGCGTGTGTGTGTGTGTGTGTGTGTGTGTGTGTGTGTGTGTGTGTGTGTGTGTACGCGCGCGCGTGCGCGCGTATGAGTGCGTGCATGCACGAGCATGCATGCCTGTTCCTGCGTGCGTGCGTTCTTGCATCCGTATTTGTGTACGTGCCTGTATGTGTATAAGTGTGTGTATGTAAGAGAGAGAGAGAGAGAGATACGCTGGGTGTGTGTGTGTGTTGTGTGTTGTGTGTGTGTGTGTGTGTGTGTGTGTGTGTGTGTGAGTGTGTGTCTGTGTCTGTGTCTGTGTGTTAAAAACGGCATTACTATCACAAAAATGGGGGTTTGGGATGATGAAAACTGAGTCAATCACAGGAATATACCAGCCAACTGGACAATTAATCAAACACTCCGAAAAAACGCGGAGAAGTAAATAACTGTTCAAAACATTTTCAAGAGAAATGGAAGACTCGGATAAAAACTGTCGTCCCACTCTCAGAGATACTAGTTCTTTGACTTTGGAGCAATGAACAAGTAAATGACTGATCGTTATTTCTCTTCCGCACATGCACTGGACATTTTTGCTGTATTTTGTGCGGAGTGCATTTAAACGAAACCTATACATCAAGCTGGAAACAGACCTCGAATAAGTTCCGGACAAGAACACTAAAAGAGGTTTAATATTTCCTCTGTTATTAGCATTTATGCAGTGCTGACTGTAGTGACACTTTAGATTTTTAAGTTTCTCGTCAAACATTTTGTATGACGCGCTAACTAAACATGTGTAACCTTCTTGTAAATCTAACCGCGTCTTAACTGGAACTGAACTATCATGATTGTTTGCTCCTTTTCTTGCAGCTCGATCAGCCCATTCATTTGAAACGATTCCATGGTGGGAAGGCACCCAACAGAAAGTGACGCTGGTTCCTTTCAATGATAAAAGATGAACAGTGTGTTTAATTTCAATTATCAATTCCGATCGCATTTTCTGATTTAAAGATTTAAGTGCCTGTAAGACTGATTTAGAATCAACACACAATAAAATCTGAAATATGTTTTTCGGAAAGTCAGAAATACAGTTCAGGGCCTTCAATACTGCAATTAATTCAGCAGTAAAAATAGAAACATTTTCACATATGTGAAACCGTTTCTCTATTTCTAAAGCTGGTATAACGAAGGCAGCTCCTACTTTTCTGTTCCCAAGTACAGACCCATCTGTATAAATCTTAAAATGTTCAGAATACTTGTTATCAATATGGGAGCTGACGGAACTTTTCAGGACATTAGGTGAATCATTCTTGGATAAGTTTGTGTGATCTATGTCAAGCTCCAGATTGTTCATCTCCCATGTAGGTATAGGTGAGTAGGAAGGTTTTGTTGCTATTTCCTTTCTGTTTAATTTTGATTTTGTAAGAGATCTGAAGTAAATGTGTTTATGGATTTTAATGATTGGATGGATTTAGCCCTTTTTGCAAAATGAAGATCGGACCTCATGCAAACTTCGGCCTCTGTGAAATTTTCGAACGAGGAGCTTCGTAAAACATATTTGACAGCAGAAAGATATCTTAGCTCATCAAGAGGTAAAACACCTGCTTCCTAAATTTGATGCATGAAATGGAACTCCTAGGGAAAGTTTATAGGCTTTGCAGTTAACACCTTGCATTTTAGTCAGTAAATGTTGTGGAGCACTAAAAAATACCTCCTGTGCATACGTGAATTTGGAACGCACAAGTGACGTTGACAGTATATTAATATTTTTGTATCCTGTCCCCACTTTTCTTTGCTAATGATTTTTAATAAGTTTAAGCTCCTTCTTGCTTTAGTTAGTATGTGCTTAATATGGCTGGTCCAGGAAAGTTTTGACGTGCGATAAACACCCCAAAACTTAGTCGTTTGAGTATATCGTATGACTGAACCATGGATAGAAAATACAGGAAGTTTTTCAGGGTTGTATCCAGAATTGAAAAGCATCATATTGGTTTTTTCAAGAGATAATGAAAGACCGTTTTCAGTCATATATTTACTTATTTTTATCGAGTTCGTGTTGGTATAACTTCTTGGTGTAATTCAGAGCTCTGGTTGGAGTTTTTCTTTTCATTGATACTTTCATCCATAAACAGATGTCGTCGGCATATTGAACTACAACTGCATCTTTCGATAACCCCCTAGGAAGATCTGACATTAGAATATTGAACAAGATGGGGGCAATGACTGATCCCTGAGGAAGGCCCATATGAAGAGATCTAATATTGGAGTACGTATTCCCAATCCTTGTCTGTATTGATCGATTAAAAAGAAAGCTTTTGATAAAATCAAACATATTACCCACAATACCAACTTTTCGTAACTTTGTCAGTAGTCGATTGTGCCACACTTGGTCGTAAGCCTTTTTGACGTCAAAAAACGTAGCAAGAACATTCTTTCGTCTGGCAAACTGTTGCTTAATTTGAGTAGTTAGTTTTATCAGGTGATCAATGGTTGATCTACCTCTTCTAAAGCCTGCCTGATTAATTGGAATAACCATGTACTTTTCACAATAGTGATTAAGTCTCCTTAATATAATTCTCTCCATAAGTTTACATATGTGTGACGTTAACACAATTGGTCTATAGCTGTTTTTATCATTCCGGGGCTTTCCCTGTTTGTGAATGGGTACAACAATTGACTGCTTCCATACGTTTGGTAGTTGTCCAGTTTCCCAGCATTTTTGAAAGATAAAATGTAAAAAATTCAACATATTTAGTGATAAATGACCTAACATTTCGTTTGAAATTCCATCCAGCCCAACTGATGTTTTCTTGCTGCCGAGAGTAGAAAGAGATCTTTTTTGTCTTTGTTCTTCTGTGCTTCCTTTCTACGTTGAAAAATTATTCAAGCGTTTGCTGGGAGGTCTTTATTGGAGGTGCAAATTTTAAAAGAAAAGTTATTCGTTCCGCAAGACAATACAGACAAACAAATTACAGGGCAAAACACGATTTCGATCTCTTGGGTCTTCTTAAGGCAAAAACAAACAACATTTAGGACAATGAAAATGAAGAATGAGGAACCACCTATCTTCTCATACTCGGCGCAAAATGGATGTTAAATGAAAACGAGGCCGTTGGGAAGGAAACCATGGGAACGAAAATGATAATGATGACAATAATGATAATGGTAACAATAGCATTAACAGTGATTATAGTGATGATGATAAAAATATTCACATAAGAGGAGAAACACTGTTACTTTTGGTGATAATATGACAATGATACTTTTGATGATAATATGACGATAATAGTTGTAGTATTAACAGTAGCTAAACACATAAGGTGAGAAAGGAGAGAGGTTGGAGGGCAGTAGAGCAGCAGGCTTTGTTTGTTTGTTTTGTAATGATTGTTTAATGGCATGATATAATGATATTGGTAGTAGTTGTGGTAGATTGACAATAATGCTTAGTAGCAAGGAATAGAAGTGATCAATGAATAGAAAGCAAACAAAACTTATCGGTGGTGATCATAATGATAGTAGTTATATGTAGTGATGTTGGTACAGATAATAATGGTTGGAAAGAAATGGAAGTGATTAGTGGGTGAAGGGCTTTCATTGCTATTGGAACAGTAAAAGAAATGTGGAGGAAAACAAAAAGAAAAAAAGGACCAAAGCTGCAAGTACTGGATAAGCGATTCCGACTGTCTTCTTCTGGAGTGGTTTTGTGAGCATACGAGTGCGAGTTTATCAGCGTGGTTGGCCCCTCAGCTTCACTCTTTTCTTACTCCAGCCCCCTTTGGACATTGAGTGCACCCAGTAGCCATGAGTTGCACAGGTCCTCTACCAGCTTCCCTCCAGCACAGGCCTGACCCTACTGGTAGGCCAAGCAGTGTGACATGACGATTAGTTTTGCCAAAGCCTTTGTCTCTGGGAGGGAAACACCGACCTCATGGACTAGGACGTCCTTTATGGAGGATTGTAGTCTTTGTATTCTTCTCCTGCTTCTGCTTTTTCTTCTTTACATCTGCCCCTTTGTGTCAGTCTGTCCTCGTCGTCCCTCTTTCAGTGTAGATCCCCCAACCCCTTTTTCGTGACTCCCTCTACCCCTACTCCCACCCCACCTTGGGGTTAGTTGGAGCTAGATTGGTGAGTATGGAGGTTGAGTTCAGGATTTTGTTTCTCTTTCCTTCGGATAGCTATTCCTTTCCTTATTATTCATTGGTCGAGGGGATGAATTTATTAGAGTGAAAGGTAAACTTTTTGTGTGGGCTATCGCTGAACGCGTCGCAGGTGCGAGACATAGGCGAACTCTCGATGGACGCGACAGCCTAACACTAATGCAATAATTAACTATTTGTTATAGAACATTACAGTCATAAACAACCCTTTTTTAAACAAAAAGTGCTCTGCTGTGTTTAGGCTGTGTTCAGTTGAGAAAGGAACTCGACTGTGTGATATGTGACTTTCAGATGGTACCAAGCTTAACGTTCAGAGAAGATGAGAAATAGGCCAAAGCCAGTGAAGTGGGGTGAAGAGTTCATTCATGTTATGCAGACAAGAAAATGTAGCTTGTTTTGCTCTTTCTTTTTGCTTCTTAGATGGCACCTTCGGTTGGTTTTTTTGAAAACTCAACAAACATACTATGGTATTGCACACCAGCCTTTTTCGGGATAGCATTCTTTTTAAAACCGGAATGGCAGAGGATTCAAATTACCACTTTCCGCGGTCACTGAGGAGAAACAATCAGGTTTCGAAATATCAGTATCTGACCAGGAGTTGTATGCTAGTGAGTTTCCTCCTTATTGGAGACTAACTCCCCCTTGGAGACTGTAAGCTTGCTGAAGGCTCATTTTGAGAAGCATTTATTTTATTTTCCCCCATCCACCCACTCAAGCACATACTGTTAGTTAAGCAGAATTATCTACCACTGCAGATATGTATGCTTATATCCCTTACTTCTTCAATCTAAGACATAAGGCAAGCTTTGTTTATAATTCAATGTTTCTTGCAGTCGTTGCAACACCAAGCTGCTCTGTAAGTTGCTGGAATGGTGCTCGGTACTTATCCTTGGAATGTATTAGTTCATTGTAATTTAGTCCCTTGAGGATTCATTCCAAGAACTGGCCCTCAGAACTTGTGTTTTAAGAGGTTATCTTTTTATGTTTTCTACTTTTCACAAGAAAATGTAGCTTGTTTTGCTCTTTCTTTTTGCTTCTTAGGTGGCACCTTTGGTTGGTTTTTTTGAAAACTCAACAAACATACTATGGTATTGCACACCAGCCTTTTTCGGGATAGCATTCTTTTTAAAACCGGAATGGCAGATGAGTCAAATTACCACTTTCCGCGGTCACTGAGGAGAAACAATCAGGTTTCGAAATATCAGTATCTGACCAGGAGTTGTATGTTAGTGAGTTTCCTCCCTATTGGAGATTGTCTCCCCCTCGGAGACTGTAAGCTTGCTGAAGGCTCATTTTGAGAAGCATTTATTTTATTTTTCCCCATCCACCCACTCAAGCACATACTGTTAGTTAGGCAGAATTATCTACCACTGCAGATATGTATGCTTATCTCCCCGTATTTCTTCAATCTAAGACATAAGAGCAAGCTTTGTTTATAATTCAATATTTCTTGCAGTCATTGCAACACCAAGCTGCTCTGTAAGTTGCTGGAATGGTGCTCGGTACTTATCCTTGGAATTTATTAGTTCATTGTGTATATATATATGTGTGTGTGTGTGTGTGTGTGTGTGTGTGTTAGGGAGAGAGAGAGAGAGAGAGACAGACAGACAGACAGAAAGTACACTCATTTCAGTGTGTTATTGGGCATAGGCTCAAAGATTTCTTTCGGTATTTGTGATTCACTACTTGTGAGTGGTTTTGTTTGATAGAGAGCACAAATGGTAAAATTCTGCTGTGGTGGTGAAATTATCACAGACAAATGGGTCAGACATGACTTTGCTAGGTAACACAGTGGTGATATTCTACCTTGGTTGTGACAGTATCACAGACTTAGGGATGATATGTATTTGCTGGTAAAAACGAATGCGGATGTCCGGCTGTGATGTGGACAACAGCCACAGACTTATGGATGATTTGTTAATGTTACATAACACAAATTGACTACCATTCCGAGTCCACTGAAGAGTTTTTCCTGGGAAAGACAAGTTGAATTCAGACTCGATAAACAGATGGTTCCGTTAACAAAACCGCAAAGCTATGGTTCCGGTATGCTTTTTGTCTGTTAACAGCCAGTCCTATTGTCAGCCATGATTTTAAGTCTTGCACGAGTGCAATTGTTGATCTCAGCTAGTGATGGTGAATGGTAAAATCAGGATTCTCACAGCGTTTAATCATAAAGAACCACTTCAACGTTTACTACTACTACTACTACTACTACTACTACTACGGCCAAATAAGTGACCCGACTCACATTCAATTCTTGCTTTTCTATTCAGCCCCCACAACTCTGAGCCATACAGCTTTATTAGTTGTATGGATGAGGTCGAAAAACTTCACAAAAAGTTCTGAAGAATGTCATTTAAAAAGTATGGCTTATTTTTTTCAGAACATGAAATAAACTATTCTTTGCGTTTCTGAACAGTTTTCTGCAAGTGGCTTCAAAACGTAAAAGGAAAAGACATTGAATCGTGGGATTGTAATATCAATGTAAATTATGACGTCAACTTGAAATGACATAAGAACTTGATGAAAATAATTTTTTTTTAAATGACGGAAAAGGAGAGCAAGAACTAACGGCCGAGGCTTTGGTGTCCAGCCAACTTTATTTGGTTTTAATCGTCGTTTTCTCCGTAGTGTTACTATGTGGAGAGGCTGACTTTCAAGTCAGTAGTACGTTGATGTTCACTGTGTATGTGCGATACTTCTGATGATGGTACCAGCGAAATATGTACCAGGAAATTTATTTGTTATAGAAATGTTGTGAATGCTGTGTCGCCGAGAGTGACTTAAAACTCCTGCAAGAATATTTATGTGCTCTAATTGTACCACCTCATGTGTGTCGGTGGGCTGAATTTATTGATGTGAACATTGTAATATCAATACACGGAGAAGCTAATTAATTTTTGTTTTAGGTCAACAATACGTGGAATCGAAGTTTATTGTGTTCCATGGGACTTTGCTGAAATCGTGTTCTCCGGGGATTCAATATTGGTTGCTGTGCCTTGTGAATCTGCAGTTCTTCTATGGTTTACTGTGCTTTATGAATCTGCGGTTCTTCTTCTATGGATTGCTGTGCTTTATAAATCTGCGGTTCTTCTGTGGATTACTGTGCTTTATGAATCTGCGGTTCTTCTTCTGTGGATTGCTGTGCTTTGTGAATCTGCGGTTCTTCTGCTATGGATTACTGTGCCTTGTGAATTTGCGGTTCTTCTTCTGATAGTTTGACGTGATTTATTATGTGCTTGTTGTGTGGAGACCCTGTTTCTTCTTCTTCATCGCTTGTGTTTGTGAACGGCTGTGCTTATCATGTGGGGACCTTGGTTATCCTTATTTGTCTTCTTTTAGTGTTGTAGACTGTGGCTTGGGTACTGTGGAACCGAGTGTGTTGACTGCATATGTGAGACACTATGGACGGCGCCGGTGAGATCTGTGAGTGATATCAAGATATGTAATATGATATGCTGATATCTGATGATTGAAGTTCCTATGTATTGATATCTTGATCTATATGCTATGTAGTGACATGTATTGATTTGTACCAATTCACATGAATGTATGTTTGATGGTTCAGGCAGCCTAATTATAAAGAAAACAAAAATCTAACTCGTGTGTTGCCTGGCTATCCATGTGCGTTTGGTGTGGGTGTGCGTAGGGAATAATTATTACACGCATCCAAACTTTTGAGAGCGAGAGTCAGACAGCAAAACACGCACCGCACACCATCCGTAACAGTATACTGCAGTACATTATAAACCAACAGATTCTCATTCGTACCTTCTCTTCTCATCCAGCCAGCCACCTGCATCGAAAGACAGCATCCCTTTTCCCCAGTTCCTGAGGCTGCGCAGACTCTGTAGCCCAGACAGGGCTTTTGTGAAAGAGGCAACAACCATGGCTACTTTTTTCACTGCCAGAGGTTACCCTTTAGCCTTGATACAATCAGCGCTGGAACGAGCCAAGTCAATTCCAAGATGCCAAGCTCTCAAAAGCAAAGAAGTGGATGCTGCAGAGACGGACCGATGCATACTGACTTTGACCTATCACACATACCTGTGAAAAACATTCTATGTCGCAACTTCTCGATCCTTAGGAACGATCCAACACTGAAAGATACATTCAACCAACCTCCACTTGTGGCTTTCAAGAGGGACAAAAGCCTTGGTGACCATCTTGTGCATGCTGCCTTCCATCTACGCCCCTTCTGCTCAAGTGGCTTTTCCCCTTTGAAAAACCTAAATGTAAAACCTGTACTTTTTTTTAACCCCCTGAAAACATCTACCAAAGGGCCCCTCAGATCATAAGTTTCAGGTGAAACCCCTTTCACTGCAAACTCAAAATTTTTTCTATGCCTGACCTTACTTGTGTGTTTGATGTATGTAGGGAAACATACAGATCACTCAATGTCGCTTAAAGAACACGGGACAACATTCTAAAGGGAAAAAAACCCCCAGTGGAAAACCCATTTACTTCTAAACACCATAACCTGTTGACATCAAGTGGCGCGCTTTGTGCAATGAAAAAAAAAAGGGCCAATACCGAAATTCATGGAAAACCAGCTAATACAAAGCCCTTTGGGACTTTGAGTCCTTATGGATTTAATGCAGGGGAATATACTTGTTTCTCTCAAGCTGCAAGCCCCCCCCCCTTCCCCCCCCCCTTCGCCCCCCCCCCCCCCCCCATGTTTATACCATGTTTTCCTTTTTAACCCTGTTTCCCTTCATCACCCCCCCACCTTTCCTTTTTAAACCACCACCCAGATGGTCCTCTCCCCCCCCACCTCTCCCCAACCCCCCCCTTTTTCCCACCCCCCTTTTTTGACCACATTAACACGTTCACCTTTTCCCCCCCCCCCCCCCTTTACCTTTTAGGCTGAAAATGTGGTCACAAGAAACCCGCCCCTTCCCCACAACCCCCAACACTTCATTCGTGACCTTGCTTACAGCCGAAAGTTGAAGCCTTCTCGAAAGGACCTTTTTTCTTTACCTTTATATTTTCAACTGTTAAAAGTTTTACTAAAACGACTGCTGCGATCGTAAAAGTTTTTAAAAACACACACACCACACACCACCACCACACACACACACACACCCACACCACACAAAAGGGGAGAGAGAAGACACACCACACACACACAAACACCAGGCAAAAAACACACACACACACACCCCACCCAACACACCCCACACCGTCATAATATCTACACATCTACAACCACACACACACACACCACACCACACACCACAAAACACAAAAAACCAAAACAACACAAACAACCAAACCCAAACCCAAAAACCCACCCAAACCCCCCACAACCCCCCCCCGCCAGCGACGCCGCACGCACACACACAAACCCCCAACACACCCCAAAAACCCCC
>CM065727.1:68261216-68281216 GCA_033310375.1 Conus canariensis
TTTTCAGAAAGATGGCCCAAAAATACTTCGGTGCCCCAAAAAAGTATGTCCGGAGTACCTTTTATTTAAAAGATCAATCGTTTTTTTTTAAACCCCGTAAAAATTTAGAGTGTGCCGTGGTTTTACTCTTTGGCCGGGTGTTGCCCGTGTTTTTTTGCCCCCCGGGTGCGCTACGCCCGGAAAATTTTCCCCCCTCCCCAATATTCCCCTTCATTTTTTTTTTAAACCCCTTTTTTTCTTTTTTTACCCTTTCCAGTTTCCAGCGAGTGGGGTCCCAAAGGTGGCTGTTTTTACTGTTCCATCTTGGTTGGCTAGTGGTGGGCACTCGTTTGGACCGTCGAGTCGGAGGATTCCACTCTGCTAGGGGGGCCACCTTTCTTTATCCCTTCGGTGGGGTTTGGGAAGGTCTTTCCCCTTAGGGGGGTCGGAAAGTATTCCCTTTTTGCCCTCGGGGTCCCACCCTGCCACTGGAAGAACCCCTTGGGTGTCCCTGCCTGAGCCCCCCTTCGGTTGGGGATGGACTTTTTTTGGCTTCCCCCCTTTTGTTGGATGGGGGCAACCCTTTCTCCCTCGCCCCCCCGCCATTTTGGTAACTAATGTTCTGTTGTGGCAGTGTTTTGTTTTTTTTTGGGTTTTTTAACCTTTTAGGGTTAAGGTTTTTTTTTTCCCCTTATTGTGTTGGCTCGGGCCCCTTTTGGGTGTGTAATGCTCCAAAGGGGGGGACAATGTGGAATTGACCCAGATATGCATCTTTAAAATTGTAAAAAGCATATTTTAAATGCTTTTTCGGTCCTTGGGCTAGGGGTTCGTTACTTTGGACTAAGTTGAAAATCTTTTACTATATAATATCCCTTTTTTTCGGTAAATGGAAGCTGTGTTTTTTTCTTATTACACGGTTAGTCAATGCTTATCTCCCCTTTTTTTCCAAAGGTGTCAGTTTGGGAATTATGTGATAAATATTGTCTTTCCCCTCAATGTGATTTTGGCCGGAAGGATATCAGAAATGTTTGTTTCATTTTTCCTTGTTGCTTCACAGACACGAGACGGATCGGGGAACGCATGAGCGTGCGAACGGCTAAACATTTAGACGCGGAGTGTGGAATTCCTGCCGTATCGCCCCACATGTGGTTCCGTTCTCGTTGTGTCCTTGTCTTATGTGGTTTGTGTGACAGACGTGCGGATGAATTCTAATTGTTTTTTTTTCATTGGAGCTTTTGTTGACTAAGGAAATTATCCTTATACAGGTCAAGTAAAAGCAAAGAAAAAAGGGGAAAAAAAGTTATTCTAGTTCATTGCCCTTTTGTAGTGACAAAGACATTGTTTACCTTATTTACGGTATTGTGACCCTTCAAAACTGTGACGCACTGCCGGACCCACTATGTTGCCACACACTGACTACAACAAGGACTATGGGTGATGACTTCTTATCTGGATACTGATCTCCGCCATAGGGCGGGATTTTCCGCCTTTTTTTCTTCAGCTGCAGCTCCGGTCTTGGGCTGGCTGGGCGACCCGCATCCACGGACCCTGCAGTCATCCTTCGCGCAGGTACCATCGTTACTCAGACCTGCGGATGGTGGTGCGGACTGGTGGTGGTGAACCTTGTTGTCTCCTTCACTGAGACATCTGCTTCATCTCGGACTGGAAGGCCAGCCCACTACGAACGTCACCCCTCTACAGGATCCACCTCCCTCTGCGAACCTCCTCGGCTCATGGACTCGAGTTGAGTTTTCCATCTCGTGTAGTGTGGACGTGGGTCTGGCGTGTGTGTGCGTGGGTTTTAAAACCTGCCACTGATTCGTTTTGGTTTTTTTTTTTTTTTTTTTTTTTTTTTTTTTTTTAAACTCTAGCTGTGTAGGTCCTATTGGATGTAGCATTGTTTCTAGAACTGTCTTTCTTCTGTTATTCTGCTGAATGTCCTTGTAGCGGGTTAGCGGGTTAGGTTGGGACAGTAGCGGGATCCCGGGGTATTTTTGGGGGTTTTTTTGTGGTCTGTTCAATTTTACTTTGTCCCCCAAGTCAGCTAGTTTTTGAATAGTGCCTTTCTCTTCTATGCCCCCCTTTTTTTTCCCTCTCTCGACTATCTTTTCTCATCTTTGTTAGGATCCATACCCCCTCTGGAGTGCTAGTGCGAGTGAATAACTGTAATGTGAATAAAAGTATTGTCGTAATCTCTTCCTCTTGTGGTCTGGTGGTGTGAGGGATTGAGTGATCGCTCCGTTTCTGCCACTGCACATTACCTGTATAAGACCCCCCCCCCCCCCCTGTCAGGTGTACTCCCACTTGACAAAGAAAAACCGTTATGGGCCGTTATAGCCGTCAGCAACGGCTCTAACGGTAAAATAAAACATTGGGCATCATTCGTGACCCATAATGAACATACGTACAAATTTTCATAAAGATCGGCCCAGTAGTATTGTCTGGAGCGAGTGGAACACATTTTGACCACGGATGGACAGGCAGACACACACACACACACACACCACACACACACACACACACACACACACACACACACACACAAGAGCATTTCTTCGTTCCCATTCTAAAATACTCCCTGTTTTATAAGAACTTAGAGTACAAAAAAGAGGGGAAGGGATATTCCAGTCTTGATGGTAAGAACAATAAAAGATTAAAATCATAAATGATAGCATACTGCAATAATATATCACCCCTTGACCATATGGATTTTACAATTGATGATTATCTGATGTGTTCAAAAAAAACAATGGACGGAAGTTCACAAGGTCTCGAACAAATGTTCTAACAACGTAGAACCTAGCAAATATACTGAGGCTGTGAAAAGAAAAAAAATCTTTGCATTGGGGCAAGAAAAATCGATGAATAACTGTTTCTTTTTTGTTTTTCTTTTTACCTTAAAAGGCCATATCAAATGTTACAAATGTGAAGAACTGCTTCAAAGAAAATTTACAATTTCTAAGGTAGACTGAATTGCACAACTTTGATTTGAATGTGGGTTTTCTCAGTTTTACCGGCAATAAACTGGAAACGCCAAACAAGAAGGGTAATCTAGCTCCAATGATGAGGTAATCACACACAGGCAGACACTCACGCACGCACGCAGGTACGCACGTTACACACACACACACACACACACACACACACACACACACACACACACACAAGCACGCACGCACGCACGCACGCAAGCATGCACACATGCTGTTTATGGCACCAATTCGCCTATATTACGGATCACATTCGGCCATGACATTAGATTATGCGTTTCTTCTTTGCCCGCTTGGAAGAGAGAGCACACATTCCGTATGGCCAGACTGTTTGGTCCAACTTCTTTTTTTTTCTGACTTCGGACGTGTATAGCTCAGTGGGACCTCACTCCACACGAAACACGTGCGTTTATCGTCTTCTGCACCTTCCACTGGGACTCAAACCCAGCCTGCGTGAGTTCTATACTTCGTTTGTTATCGCCTTCTGCGCCTTCCACGTGGGACTCAAACCCAGCCTGCGCGAGTTCTATACTTCGTTTGTTTATCATCTTCTGCACCTTCCACGTGGGACTCAAACCCAGCCTGCGCGAGTTCTATACTTCGTTGTTATCATCTTCTGCACCTTCCACGTGGGACTCAAACCCAGCCTGCGTGAGTTCTATACTTCGTTTGTTATCGCCTTCTGCACCTTCCACGTGGGACTCAAACCCAGCCTGCGCGAGTTCTATACTTCGTTTGTTATCATCTTCTGCACCTTCCATGTGGGACTCAAACCAAGGCTGCGTGAGTTCTATACTTCGACCAATGAGAGTCATTCTGCCTGACTTCCCCTGTGGAGTGGTCACGATTTTGAGCCGGGCTGTTGCCATTTCAAGGGGTGGAAGGATGGAGTGCCAAAAAGGAACTAAGCTTCTGTGTACATGGTACAGATAAAAGCAACTCGTCCAGGCAGTTCAGGGTTCTTGTACTTCAACTCATATGAACTTATGAGGCCTTCGTTTGTTGAGTTTCAGTTTCAGTTTCATCTAGAAGGTGTCACTGTGTGGGGACTAGTCCATATACGCTACACCACATCCACTAGGTTTTGAGACCACACTATGCATGATTTAATAATGGTGGTGGATAAATCAATTAATGACTAAGAGAAGAGAATTTAAGAAGAGGGTCTCGTGGCTACAACATGGCAGGTGTCTGACCTGCGCGTTAGCCCTACGCTCTGGTCAGACCTTGAGTATCTACATAACACTGGTTACGCCATTATTATCATTGTATATGTGTGTGGTGAGTGTACATATTTGTGTGTATGAGTGTGCTGGCACCGGCCTGTGTGTGTGTGTGTGTGTGTGTGAGAGAGAGAGAGAGAGAGAGAGAGAGAGAGAGAGAGAGAGAGAGAGAGAGAGAGAGAGAGCGCATGTGTGTATATATGATGTGTGAGTATACGTATGCATGTGTATTTGTGCATGCGCACGCACATGTGCATGCTTGTGTGTACGTTTGCGTTCGAGCGCACATGCGCGCATGTGTGTGTGTGTGTGTGTGTGTGTGTGTGTGTGTGTGTGTGTGTGTGTGTGTGTGTGCAGAAATGCATGTGCTTTTGTGTTTGTGTGTGTGTGTGTGTGTGTGTGTGTGTGTGTGTGTGTGTGTGCATGTGCAGAAATGCATGTGCTTTTGTATGTGTGTGTGTGTGTGTGTGTGTGTGTGTGTGTGTGTGTGTGTGTGTGATTTAAGGGCCTTTGTGAGCATGGCCCTGCGCACACGTACCTGCACATGTATGTGTACATGTATGTGTGTATATGTGTGTATGCCTTTGTATGTGGGCGTACACCTATGTGCATGTGTGTATGTGCCAGGCCTTTGTGTGTGTGTGTGTGTGTGTGTGTGTGTGTGTGTGTGTGCATGTGTGCGCACGTGTTCGTTTTAGTTTTACGTCTGTTCACCCTTAAGTGATATTAGACGGGAAAGGAGGGGGGGGGGGGGGGGGGGGATGGGGGGGGGGGGGGGGGGAGAAATAAAGGTATGAAAGAAGAGATTGTTTATGCATGCGTTGATATTGTTTAGAGAGTGTGTGGTAGTAAAAAATTATGTGTTTTTCCTACATCCCTACACCTACAATTCTATATAATGAGCAAGCTTATATGGGGTAGAATTGTTGAAAATGACAAAATTTAGTAGAAAGGAAGTGAGGTTTACCATCTATATCAAACGCGATTAACAATTGACAGAAGATTAGTATAACAACAATTGAATCGAACAATAAATTAACTATTCAAAGGAAAAGACCAATAGGACTAAGGTGTAAAATTTCCCTGAAAAACATTTAAGAAGATGGAGTCATTTAAACATTCCTGAACAGTTAATGGTATTTGCGAGTCATTTAAACCCCTGTATTTTCGTCATTAATTCTTTGATACTAGGCAGTGTAAAATCAGATGGAAGGGAAAATTTGTTTTCAATCACATTTAAATCTTTAGAAATTTTGTTTTAAAGGCTTTTTTAAACAAATTTTAAATAGAGAATAATATGCTTGAACTTGATAGATATGTGATTTAAAATTAAATTTGGAATTTATTGTGCTGAGGTTTTTTATAAAATTGTGTGAATATTGGCTATCTGATGTCTTCAGCTGTTATCAAACTTATTTCCCCGCTAGTTTTTAATTGATTATAATACTCGTGCAGATCTGATTTATGTTAATTGAATTGCCCCTTCGTATTACGTCCTGCATTTTAGCTGTCGTCAACCATTCATTGGCATTATTCCGCAATGGGAAGGAACCCAGTAAAAAGTCACACTAATGTCTTTAAAATGCCAATTGATGAATTAATGTTGATTTCTAGTATATTTCAAGACGTTTTTTGGCATTTTTGATGTTTGATTGTTGAATGCCGATTTAGAATCTACACAGAGTAAAATTTTACACTATTCATAGGTAACCCTCAATATGCTGAAAGCCATTAAATAGCTAAAAATTGCAGAAAAAACTGAATAGTGATTACCTATTGATATTGTTTTGATTTGTTTTCATAGTAGGAATTAAAATGTGAACCTGCATTGCCATTAAGTAAGTCCATTGTGAATATTTTATGTAATCACTATGTAATTTTCCATGTGATCATTAACTAAATTTTTCAGAACGTTGGGAGATTGACTTTGTAATTCTGTATGTCAATATAAAAGTAGTTTAATTTGTTCCCAAATGGTACGGTAAAAAAGATGGCTTAATTGCTTTTTTTTTACTTTTTAATTCTGTAGAATTAATCGTCGGAGACAAACGAATTAATTGGTTGAAAAGTGTATTGTTTCCCCCCTGTTAACAAAGTAGGGCTTAGAATTCATCTTTGTTTCTTCATTACAGAATGAGGTTTGTGCAAAGGATTTTAATACAAACTTAGCTGCAGAGATTTTCCTATGTTATAAGAGGAAGAACCCTGTTTTCTTTATATGACCCAAGATTGAAGCATGAGTCGGCATCCTAGTCCCATTTTTAAAGGTTTACAATTTATTTTAGTTGTTTAAAAAATTTTTTTTTGGTGCACTAAAGAAAGATTCCTGGCCGTGGTTAAAGCAAACAATAAGGAATTAGAAGACATAAAAGTGGTTTGTGTCCTGACCCCTCGTGTTTACTAATAATTTTGAGAAAAATTTAAAGTTTTCGGTTTATTTAATATAAGTTTTTTGTTTCAGTAATTTTGGATGAAAATATACACCTAGAAATTACGCTTTGCGAAAATTAATGACATGCCACCAATAGTGAAATCAGGCAGTTTTTCGGGTTATGCCCCGAATTAAAAATTTAAAATGTTTTTTTCTAATGATAAAGAAGTCCATTTTCCTTCTAAATATATTTAATTTATTTAGTTCGCGTTGGTACACTTTTTGGTTAGTTAAGTGCTCTAATTGGAGTTTTACGCTTCATTGTCCCTTCTCCACTGCATATATCATCTGCAACTGGCTAAAACTGTATCTTTTTATAGATTATTTGAAAGATCTGCTAATATATTGAATAAAATGGTGAAATAACCGAGCCTTTTTGGAAGACCCCATTGAAGTTCTTGGATTAAATATGTGTTCCAAATCTAACCCGTATGAAACGTTGTGATAAAAAATTTTGTAAAATGTTAAACTATTACTATTTATATTTTAGTTTTTAAGTTTTTGGAGTAATCGGTAATGCCATACTTGATCGTAAGCTTTTTTTCACATCAAAAAAGGTTGCTAGAATATTTTTCCGTCTGCAAACTGCTGTTTAATTTGTGTCGTAAGTTTGACTAAATGTTCAGTAGTGGGCGACCCCTTTGCGAAAAAGGCGTGATTTTTTGGAAAAAATTTTTGTTTTCACAGAAATGAACTGTTACTTGAGATATTTTTTCCATTTAACTTGCATACATGAATGTTAAGGAGATGGGTCGATAGCTATTTTTATCAGTGAGGTTTTCCTGTTGTGTAAAGGGAAACAATTTAGTGTTTCCCAGATAAGAGGCATTTCACCATTTGACCAGCATTTTTGTATAAAAAATGTAAAAATTGAACTAATTTTGTGGGAAATGCTTTAACAATTTTTTAAGATTCCCATCTAGTCCAACGAGTTTATTTTTTACCCATATGAGAAATACATTCAATTACTTATCGAGTGTTATTTTGAATTTAATAGCTTTGTAATTGAGGTTTTTTTAAAACTATGATTGATGTGATATTATTTTTCCCCCTCTTTTTTTGTTTGTCTATTTTTTTGATAGCCCGAAATTTTTTACTGCAAAATTTTCTAAAATCAGCAAATGCTTCCCCTTTTTTTGATTTTGGGGTATATTTGAACTTCCAGTTTGATTTGGGGATTGGGTAAGTTTATCCCTTTTCATCGTTTTTTATTTTTTCCCTACCTTTTGATATCTTTATAGTTATTTATCATTAGTAAAAATGATGACCATACTGTCTTTTTGTTTGCGTTAATTATTTGCTTTATTTTTTGCTTTTTTGGATTCTTGGTGATTAGGAATCGAATTATCCTTTAAGTAAATTTTTAAATTTTATCCATTTTTCAGCTTTGGCCTTTTCACAATCATCGTTCCAAAAACATTGCCAGAATGTTTAATGATTTCTTTGTTTTAGACATAGGATTGATTGGTTAGCACACTTGGACTGCATTAGTAAATATAATAAATTCATGATATCTTTATCATTGAGTCTTCAAATGAAATGTTGATAGAAGTTGAAACTGTCCCAGTTCATTTTGTAATTATATTCGGGATTTTATTTCTGTTAGATCCTTGTTTTTGTGTAGAGAGTTCAAAGTAGTAATAACAGGAATATGGTCATATAAGGCTATCATTTAAAGAATCCTTTACAAATTGGTGCCAGATCTGGAGAAACAAGATAGATCAATAGCCGTTGCTTTTGATAAGGATTATAGGGATTGGGTTTTTTCCCCGTCATTAAAAGAACTTTGTAATTTTAAACATATTTAAATAAAAACGGTTGTTAAGTTTTCACTTTTTTTCCCAAAAGGGAAAAATGGTTTAAAAAATTCCTGTATTACCCCCCTTTTTTTCCCTTTTTTCCCTTTGGGAAACGAAAAAAACCCATTTATATTTTTCATTCCCCCCTTTGGTAAATACACGATTGATTTAAAAAAATTTTTTTAAAAACTTAATTTATGCAAAAAAATGATACCAAAATTTTTTGGGGGGGAACTGGTTTTGGGGGACGGAAAAATTTACCCTTCTGCACAAAAGGGGGCCCTTATTAATTTTTCGTTAGTGTCTTTTTTTTGGGGATTTTAGGGGGAAAATTTAGTAAATTTTTTTTGGGGGCAGTTTTTTTTTTTAAAATTCAATGATGAAGACTTAAAAATGTATTGATGAGGGAGGTTTGTACTAGATTTCTTTGTTTTTTTTAAAAATTGATCTGTTTTTCCCCATGAAAAACGTTAAAATAAATTCCCTAGTAAACGTTTAAAGACTAAAGACAAAATGGGGACAGGGTAACCCAAGCGTGCTTTTTTAAAGAGGGGGCGGATAGGTTGATTTGATAATAAAAGTTCCGCCCCCAATTGTCCCCCCCGGGGTTGTCCCACTGGGGGAGGGGGGCCCAAAATTTGGGTGTGGAACAATGGCGACAAAAAGGGGACGGGAGGTTCTTGGGACCCCCAAGAAAGGCCCTGTGCCCCCCGTTTTCCCCCCCGGGAGGGGGGAAAACCTTCTTTGTAGGTGCATCGAAAAAGCCCCCTTTTTGATTTTTTTTTTTGAAAAAAACAAAATTTTTTTTCCCTTTTAAAAATCAGAAGTGTTTTTGGCATTAAACGAAAGTTTTTTTTTGATTTTTTGTCTCAAAAAGGGAGTTTTTGCTGCCCGCGAAAAAACCTTAGGTGTTTTTAGTGGGGTTTTTTAGGTCTGCACAAAACGATGTGCAAAAGTCTTTGCAGAGAAGTCTTTAATGTTATGCAGCGTGTTTAACGCAATTTGGTTTTCCCCGGGGGCGTAAAAATTTTTCAGATTTTTCCCAACCCCCTTCCCCCATACTTCTTTGAGTTTTGCATTAAAAAGTACGAATTCCAAATTCCCCATCGCCCCGGTTGGAACGATCATGGTAAACAAAACCCCTTGGGGAGGGGGTTTGTTTCTCTTTTTTTGCTTTCGTTTTCTTTTGTTTTGAAAAAATCGCACGACGTGATTTGGTCATGTTTTATTTTTGATTTTTGAGTTTGGGGGGAGTCATGGGTTTTTTTGATTTTCCCCCTTCCCCCATAAGTTTTTTTTTTGCATTTGGGTTTTTTTTCTTGAGAGAAGGTTGTCTTTTTTTGATCGATGTTTCCAGGTGGGGTTGAAAATTTACTTAGTGTTGTGTTTTTTAGGACTTTTTTGTTGGTACGTTGTTGTAAGGAAACGTGGGGTTTGGCTATTTTCTTAGGATTTTTTGTTTGAGCAAAAAAGGCATTTTCAAGTTTTTATCGTTTCTAGAGTTAAATCATGCAAGGGGTTTTTTTTTCCCCCACCTATTTGTTTTTTTGTAGAGACTCCGTAAAAGAAAAGGGGGGTTTTATGTTGTTGGGCAGCAAAGCAAGCTCCCCAAAAAGGGTGTGTTCGTGCTCGTTGTTTCGGCACGTTTGCTGGCGAGAGCTTTCCCAGTAAGTTGAATAACGCCACGGTCGGGGTTTGATTTGGGCCCCTAACTTTTGAAGGTCTTGACTTCATGTTCCCAACAACTCACAAAAAAACTCCCCCTGGTTTTAAACTAGCCCTGGTGTGTGCCATCTTGTTTTGTGTGTCCGTGTGTGAGTGCGCACGTGTGTGAGTGTGTGATGTTTGTGCCCGTGGAGTGAGGTGGTGGTGCGGTGGTGTGTAAAGAGTGCATGGGGTGTGCGTTTTTGTGTTGTGGGTGTGGTTGCGGGCTGCGTGACCCCTTTTTGCGGGGTTTAACGACATAAAAAAATTTGCTGCAGTTTGGGGGGAGGCCAGGGGAAAGGCCCCTTGCAAAAAAAAGGGGGTTTTTTTCCCCTTTGGGGAGGGAAAAAGTTGGGACAGCCCCCGCTTTTCGGAATAGGTTTTTTTTTGATTTTTTTTTTTTTTATAAAATTCCCTTTTTGTTTTTCCCCCGCGGGGAAAAACTTCGCCCCGAATTGTTAGGAAAATTTTAGGATTAAATTTTTTTAGTAATATTTTTTTTTTTTGGGGGTTTTTTTTTTCGTTTTTTCTTTGGAAAAAAAACCCTTTTTTTTAAAAAAATTTTTTTTCAAAACAGAGTGCAAAAGGGGGAAAAAAAAAGAAAAATTTAAAAAAAGAGGGGCTAGTTTCGGCCCAAAGGAAAAAACAAAAAAAAATCGGGGGAAGAAAATGCTTTCGCCCCTTTTGGTTTCGTCAGGCAAAAAAAATAATTGGGGGAAATGAAAGAAAACGAAAAAACCCTATCGTTCGGGGTTCGGCACCGCCAAAAGCCATTTTAGTGTGTCCCAAAAAGAAAAAGGGAAGTGGTTTTGTTCTTCGTTTTATCAAAAAATTTTTTTTTTTTTCCCCCAAAAAGCCCCGGAGGTCAAATCATTGTGTCTTGTCCTGTACTTTGTTTGTTACCCCGGGGAAAAAACCCCCCCTTTTTAAAATTTAAAAAAAATCTTTTTAAAGCAAGAAAAAGTGTAAAAAGTAATTTAAAAACCCCAAAAAGTGGTTTTTTAGAAAAAAGTAGTTTTAAAAATTTTTGTAACAAACTGAAAATGATTTTTGTTTTTTAAAAATTTGAGGTTTAAAAAGGGGGGACTTGAAAGAATGGTTTGGGGAAGGGAAAATCGGGGTAATATTAGTTTCCTTTTTTATCCCCTTTTCCCCTTGGGGGAAGGGGAAAAAGTGAATGTACGGTTTGTTTTTATTTTTTGTTTTTTTTTGTTGTTATGTTTTTTTTGTTTAACTCTGTTCAAAAAAAGGAATTAGGGGGAAAGGAGGGGGGGGAAAGTAAGGGGTGGGGAGGGGAAGGAGTGAGCTTTAAAAGTTTGTAAAAACGTTTGTATGGGTATTTGCAGGGGGTAAAGAGTTCAGATGTAATTATTGAAAGGGAAAATGGGTAAAAATGTTTAATAATTAAAAAAAATGAGAAAAAGTAGGGAAATTTAAAAATCACGAGGTTAAAAACTGAAAAAAAGAAAAAAAGTTTTAACCTTTAAAACATGAATTAGCAAAAACCTGAAAGCAACAGCCAACCCCCTGCTTTGCTGTATAAAAATAAAATTTTAATATAGAATAAAATGTGGTGGGTGTGTGTGGGTGGTGTGTGGGTGTGGTGTGTGTGTGTGTGTACGGGGGTGCGGGATGAGTGCGTGTGCACGGATGCATCCCGTTCCTGCGTGCGTGCGTTTTGATGTTTTGGTCGTGGTAGTGTATGTGTGTGTATTTAAGAAGAGGGGAGAGAGTAGCTGGGTGGGTGTGGTGTGTGGTGTGTGTGTGGTGTGTGTGGTGTGTGGGGTCTGGTGTTAAAAACGGTTTATATCCAAAATGGGGGTTTGGGATGATGAAATGAGTCAATCACAGGAATATACCAACCAATGGACAATAATCAAACACCCGAAAAAACGCGGAGAAGTAAATAACTGTTCAAAACATTTTCAAGAGAAATGGAAGCTCGGATAAAACTGTCGTCCCACTCCAGAATACTAGTTCTTTGACTTTGGAGCAATGAACAAGTAAATGACTGATCGTTATTTCTCTTCGCACATGCACTGGACATTTTTGCTGTATTTTGTGCGGAGTGCATTTAAACGAAACCTATACATCAAGCTGGAAACAGACCTCGAATAAGTTCCGGACAAGAACATAAAAGAGGTTTAATATTTCCTCTGTTATTAGCATTTATGCAGTGCTGACTGTAGTGACACTTTAGATTTTTAAGTTCTCGTCAAACATTTTGTATGACGCGCTAACTAAACATGTGTAACCTTCTTGTAATCTAACCCGTCTTAACTGGAACTGAACTATCATGATTGTTTGCTCCTTTTCTTGCAGCTCGATCGCCCATTCATTTTGAAACGATTCCAAGGTGGGAAGGCACCCAACAGAAAGTGACGCTGGTTCCTTTCAATGATAAAAGATGAACAGTGTGTTTAATTTCAATTATCAATTCCGATCGCATTTTCTGATTTAAAGATTTAAGTGCTGTAGACTGATTTTAGAATCAAACACAATAAATCTAAATATGTTTTTTCGAAAGTCAGAAATACAGTTCAGGCCTTCAATACTGCAATTAATTCAGCAGAAAAATAGAAACATTTTCACATATGTGAAACGTTTTTCTCTATTTCTAAAGCTGGTAAACGAAGGAGCTCCTACTTTCGTTCCCAAGTACAGACCCATCTGTATAAATCTTAAATGTTCAGAATACTTGTTATCAATATGGGAGCTGACGGAACTTTTCAGGACATAGGTGAATCATTCTTGGATAAGTTTGTGTGATCTATGTCAAGCTCCAGATTGTTCATCTCCCATGTAGGTATAGGTGAGTAGGAAGGTTTTGTTGCTATTTCCTTTCTGTTTAATTTTGATTTTTTAAGAGATCTGAAGTAAATGTGTTTTATGGATTTAATGATTGGATGGATTTAGCCCTTTTTGCAAAATGAAGATCGGACTCATGCAAACTTCGGCCTCTGTGAAATTTCGACGAGGAGCTTCGTAAAACATATTTGACAGCAGAAAGATATCTTAGCTCATCAAGAGGTAAAACACCTGCTTCCTAAATTTGATGCATGAAAATGGAACTCCTAGGGAAAGTTTATAGGCTTTGCAGTTAACACCTTGCATTTTAGTCAGTAAATGTTGTGGAGCACTAAAAAATACCTCCTGTGCATACGTGAATTTTGGAACGCACAAGTGACGTTGACAGTAATATTAATATTTTTGTATCCTGTCCCCACTTTTCTTTGCTAATGATTTTTTAATAAGTTTAAGCTCCTCTTGCTTTAGTTGTATGTGCTTAAATGGCTGGTCCAGGAAAGTTTTGACGTGAGATAAACACCCCAAAACTTAGTCGTTTGAGTATATCGTATGACTGAACCATGGATAGAAAATACAGGAAGTTTTTCAGGGTTGTATCCAGAATTGAAAAGATCATATTGGTTTTTTCAAGAGATAATGAAAGACCGTTTTCAGTCATATATTTACTTATTTTTATCGAGTTCGTGTTGGTATAACTTCTTGGTGTAATTCAGAGCTTGGTTGGAGTTTTTCTTTTCATTGATACTTTCATCCATAAACAGATGTCGTCGGCATATTGAACTACAACTGCATCTTTCGATAACCCCTAGGAAGATCTGACATTAGAATATTGAACAAGATGGGGGCAATGACTGATCCCTGAGGAAGGCCATATGAAGAGATTAATATTGGAGTAGTATTCCCAATCCTTGTCTGTATTTGATCGATTAAAAAGAAAGCTTTTGATAAAATCAAACATATTACCCACAATACCAACTTTCGTAACTTTGTCAGTAGTCGATTGTGCCACACTTGGTGGTAAGCCTTTTTGACGTCAAAAAACGTAGCAAGAACATTCTTTCGTCTGGCAAACTGTTGCTTAATTTGAGTAGTTAGTTTTATCAGGTGATCAATGGTTGATCTACCTCTTCTAAAGCTGCCTGATTAATTGGAATAACCATGTACTTTTCACAATAGTGATTAAGTCTCCTTAATATAATTCTCTCCAAAAGTTTACATATGTGTGACGTTAACACAATTGGTCTATAGCTTTTTTTTATCATTCCGGGGCTTTCCCTGTTTGTGAATGGGTACAACAATGACTGCTTCCATACGTTTGGTAGTTGTCACTTTCCAGCATTTTTGAAAGATAAAATGTAAAAAATTCAACATATTTAGTGATAAATGACCTAACATTTCGTTTGAAATTCCATCCAGCCCAACTAAATGTTTTCTTGCTGCCGAGAGTAGAAAGAGATCTTTTTTTGTCTTTGTTCTTCTGTGCTTCCTTTCTACGTTGAAAAATTATTCAAGCGTTTGCTGGGAGGTCTTTATTGGAGGTGCAAATTTTAAAAAGAAAAGTTATTCGTTCCGCAAGACAATACAGACAAACAAATTACAGGGCAAAACACGATTTCGATCTCTGGGTCTTCTTAAGGCAAAAACAAACAACATTTTAGGACAATGAAAATGAAGAATGAGGAACCACCTATCTTCTCATACTCGGCGCAAAATGGATGTTAAATGAAAACGAGGCCGTTGGGAAGGAAACCATGGGAACGAAAATGATAATGATGACAATAATGATAATGGTAACAATAGCATTAACAGTGATTATAGTGATGATGATAAAAATATTCACGTAAGAGGAGAAACACTGTTACTTTTGGTGATAATATGACAATGATACTTTTGATGATAATATGACGATAATAGTTGTAGTATTAACAGTAGCTAAACACATAAGGTGAGAAAGGAGAGAGGTTGGAGGGCAGTAGAGCAGCAGGCTTTGTTTGTTTGTTTTGTAATGATTGTTTAATGGCATGATATAATGATATTGGTAGTAGTTGTGGTAGATTGACAATAATGCTTAGTAGCAAGGAATAGAAGTGATCAATGAATAGAAAGCAAACAAAACTTATCGGTGGTGATCATAATGATAGTAGTTATATGTAGTGATGTTGGTACAGATAATAATGGTTGGAAAGAAATGGAAGTGATTAGTGGGTGAAGTGCTTTAATTGCTATTGGAACAGTAAAAGAAATGTGGAGGAAAACAAAAAGAAAAAAAGGACCAAAGCTGCAAGTACTGGATAAGCGATTCCGACTATCTTCTTCTGGAGTGGTTTTGTGAGCATACGAGTGCGAGTTTATCAGCGTGGTTGGCCCTCAGCTTCACTCTTTTCTTACTCCAGCCCCCTTTGGACATTGAGTGCACCCAGTAGCCATGAGTTGCACAGGTCCTCTACCAGGTTCCCTCCAGCACAGGCCTGACCCCACTGGTAGGCCAAGCAGTGTGACATGACGATTAGTTTTGCCAAAGCCTTTGTCTCTGGGAGGGAAACACCGACCTCATGGACTAGGACGTCCTTTATGGAGGATTGTAGTCTTTGTATTCTTCTCCTGCTTCTGCTTTTTCTTCTTTACATCTGCCCTTTGTGTCAGTCTGTCCTCGTCGTCCCTCTTTCAGTGTAGATCCCCAACCCCTTTTTCGTGACTCCCTCTACCCCTACTCCCACCCCACCTTGGGGTTAGTTGGAGCTAGATTGGTGAGTATGGAGGTTGAGTTCAGGATTTTGTTTCTCTTTCCTTCGGATAGCTATTCCTTTCCTTATTATTCATTGGTCGAGGGGATGAATTTATTAGAGTGAAAGGTAAACTTTTTGTGTGGGCTATCGCTGAACGCGTCGCAGGTGCGAGACATAGGCGAACTCTCGATGGACGCGACAGCCTAACACTAATGCAATAATTAACTATTTGTTATAGAACATTTTCAGTCATAAACAACCCTTTTTTAAACAAAAAGTGCTCTGCTGTGTTTAGGCTGTGTTCAGTTGAGAAAGGAACTCGACTGTGTGATATGTGACTTTCAGATGGTACCAAGCTTAACGTTCAGAGAAGATGAGAAATAGGCCAAAGCCAGTGAAGTGGGGGGAAGAGTTCATTCATGTTATGCAGACAAAAAAATGTAGCTTGTTTTGCTCTTTCTTTTTGCTTCTTAGATGGCACCTTCGGTTGGTTTTTTTGAAAACTCAACAAACATACTATGGTATTGCACACCAGCCTTTTTCGGGATAGCATTCTTTTTAAAACCGGAAAGGCAGAGGATTCAAATTACCACTTTCCGCGGTCACTGAGGAGAAACAATCAGGTTTCGAAATATCGGTATTGACCAGGAGTTGTATGTTAGTGAGTTTCTCCTTATTGGAGACTGTCTCCCCCTTGGAGACTGTAAGCTTGCTGAAGGCTCATTTTGAGAAGCATTTATTTTATTTTCCCCATCCACCCACTCAAGCACATACTGTTAGTTAAGCAGAATTATCTACCACTGCAGATATGTATGCTTATATCCCCTTACTTCTTCAATCTAAGACATAAGGCAAGCCTTGTTTATAATTCAATGTTTCTTGCAGTCGTTGCAACACCAAGCTGCTCTGTAAGTTGCTGGAATGGTGCTTGGTACTTATCCCTTGGAATGTATTAGTTCATTGTAATTTAGACCCTTGAGGATTCATTCCAAGAACTGGCCCTCAGAACTTGTGTTTTAAGAGGTTATCTTTTTATGTTTTCTACTTTTCACAAGAAAATGTAGCTTGTTTTGCTCTTTCTTTTTGCTTCTTAGGTGGCACCTTTGGTTGGTTTTTTTGAAAACTCAACAAACATACTATGGTATTGCACACCAGCCTTTTTCGGGGTAGCATTCTTTTTAAAACCGGAATGGCAGAGGAGTCAAATTACCACTTTCCGCGGTCACTGAGGAGAAACAATCAGGTTTCGAAATATCGGTATCTGACCAGGAGTTGTATGTTAGTGAGTTTCCTCCTATTGGAGATTGTCTCCCCCTCGGAGACTGTAAGCTTGCTGAAGGCTCATTTTGAGAAGCATTTATTTTATTTTCCCCATCCACCCACTCAAGCACATACTGTTAGTTAGGCAGAATTATCTACCACTGCAGATATGTATGCTTATCTCCCCCTATTTCTTCAATCTAAGACATAAGAGCAAGCTTTGTTTATAATTCAGTATTTCTTGCAGTCATTGCAACACAAGCTGCTCTGTAAGTTGCTGGAATGGTGCTCGGTACTTATCCTTGGAATTTATTAGTTCATTGTGTGTATATATATATATATATATATATATATATATATATATATGTGTGTGTGTGTGTGTGTGTGTTAGGGAGAGAGAGAGAGAGACAGACAGACAGACAGACAGAAAGTACACTCATTTCAGTGTGTTATTGGGCATAGGCTCAAAGATTTCTTTCGGTATTTGTGATTCACTACTTGTGAGTGGTTCTGTTTGATAGAGAACACAAATGGTAAAATTCTGCTGTGGTGGTGAAATTATCACAGACAAATGGGTCAGACATGACTTTGCTAGGTAACACAGTGGTGATATTCTACCTTGGTTGTGACAGTATCACAGACTTAGGGATGATATGTATTTGCTGGTAAAAACGAATGCGGATGTCCGGCTGTGATGTGGACAACAGCCACAGACTTATGGATGATTTGTTAATGTTACATAACACAAATTGACTACCATGCCGAGTCCACTGAAGAGTTTTTCCTGGGAAAGACAAGTTGAATTCAGACTCGATAAACAGATGGTTCCGTTAACAAAACCGCAAAGCTATGGTTCCGGTATGCTTTTTGTCTGTTAACAGCCAGTCCTATTGTCAGCCATGATTTTAAGTCTTGCACGAGTGCAATTGTTGATCTCAGCTAGTGATGGTGAATGGTAAAATCAGGATTCTCACAGCGTTTAATCATAAAGAACCACTTCAACGTTTACTACTACTACTACTACTACTACGGCCAAATAAGTGACCCGACTCACATTCAATTCTTGCTTTTCTATTCAGCCCCCACAACTCTGAGCCATACAGCTTTATTAGTTGTATGGATGAGGTCGAAAAACTTCACAAAAAGTTCTGAAGAATGTCATTTAAAAAGTATGGCTTATTTTTTTCAGAACATGAAATAAACTATTCTTTGCGTTTCTGAACAGTTTTCTGCAAGTGGCTTCAAAACGTAAAAGGAAAAGACATTGAATCGTGGGATTGTAATATCAATGTAAATTATGACGTCAACTTGAAATGACATAAGAACTTGATGAAAATAATTTTTTTTTTTAAATGACGGAAAAGGAGAGCAAGAACTAACGGCCGAGGCTTTGGTGTCCAGCCAACTTTATTTGGTTTTAATCGTCGTTTTCTCCGTAGTGTTACTATGTGGAGAGGCTGACTTTCAAGTCAGTAGTACGTTGATGTTCACTGTGTATGTGCGATACTTCTGATGATGGTACCAGCGAAATATGTACCAGGAAATTTATTTGTTATAGAAATGTTGTGAATGCTGTGTCGCCGAGAGTGACTTAAAACTCCTGCAAGAATATTTATGTGCTCTAATTGTACCACCTCATGTGTGTCGGTGGGCTGAATTTATTGATGTGAACATTGTAATATCAATACACGGAGAAGCTAATTAATTATTGTTTTAGGTCAACAATACGTGGAATCGAAGTTTATTGTGTTCCATGGGACTTTGCTGAAATCGTGTTCTCCGGGGATTCAATATTGGTTGCTGTGCCTTGTGAATCTGCAGTTCTTCTATGGTTTACTGTGCTTTATGAATCTGCGGTTCTTCTTCTATGGATTGCTGTGCTTTATAAATCTGCGGTTCTTCTGTGGATTACTGTGCTTTATGAATCTGCGGTTCTTCTTCTGTGGATTGCTGTGCTTTGTGAATCTGCGGTTCTTCTGCTATGGATTACTGTGCCTTGTGAATTTGCGGTTCTTCTTCAGATAGTTTGACGTGATTTATTATGTGCTTGTTGTGTGGAGACCCTGTTTCTTCTTCTTCATCGCTTGTGTTTGTGAACGGCTGTGCTTATCATGTGGGGACCTTGGTTATCCTTATTTGTCTTCTTTTAGTGTTGTAGACTGTGGCTTGGGTACTGTGGAACCGAGTGTGTTGACTGCATATGTCAGACACTATGGACGGCGCCGGTGAGATCTGTGAGTGATATCAAGATATGTAATATGATATGCTGATATCTGATGATTGAAGTTCCTATGTATTGATATCTTGATCTATATGCTATGTAGTGACATGTATTGATTTGTACCAATTCACATGAATGTATGTTTGATGGTTCAGGCAGCCTAATTATAAAGAAAACAAAAATCTAACTCGTGTGTTGCCTGGCTATCCATGTGCGTTTGGTGTGGGTGTGCGTAGGGAATAATTATTACACGCATCCAAACTTTTGAGAGCGAGAGTCAGACAGCAAAACACGCACCGCACACCATCCGTAACAGTATACTGCAGTACATTATAAACCAACAGATTCTCATTCGTACCTTCTCTTCTCATCCAGCCAGCCACCTGCATCGAAAGACAGCATCCCTTTTCCCCAGTTCCTGAGGCTGCGCAGACTCTGTAGCCCAGACAGGGCTTTTGTGAAAGAGGCAACAACCATGGCTACTTTTTTCACTGCCAGAGGTTACCCTTTAGCCTTGATACAATCAGCGCTGGAACGAGCCAAGTCAATTCCAAGATGCCAAGCTCTCAAAAGCAAAGAAGTGGATGCTGCAGAGACGGACCGATGCATACTGACTTTGACCTATCACACATACCTGTGAAAAACATTCTATGTCGCAACTTCTCGATCCTTAGGAACGATCCAACACTGAAAGATACATTCAACCAACCTCCACTTGTGGCTTTCAAGAGGGACAAAAGCCTTGGTGACCATCTTGTGCATGCTGCCTTCCACTCTACGCACCCTTCTGCTCAAGCTGGCAATTTCCCTTGAAAGAAACCTAAATGTAAAACCTGTACTTTTATTAACCCTGCAACAT
>CM065727.1:68283716-68296216 GCA_033310375.1 Conus canariensis
ACTGTTGTCCTCTGGCATAAGACTTACATGTAAAGGGCCAGAGTTCAATGCTTTTCTGAAACTTTTTTGACGGTCAAAAAATGTAAATGGGCTTAAGAATTCAAATTTTATGTCCCATTCTAAATATGGTTCTAAGTGCCATTTGCTGTCAGTTTTTCGAACTATTTTATATTCATACTGACCTGTATTATTTGCTTCTAGATTGCGTAGTTGTTCTAGTTTAGGAAACCTTTTGTTGTCGTCAACCTCTTTGCGCTTATAATAACCATCTTTAGTGTACTCAAAACCATATAAAGTGCCTATCTCACCGTTTTGTTCAAAGTCCTCAACGTCTGCAAGGTCTTTTAATTCTAAAGTTACACACCTCTCAGGCGCTAATGTGACCCCCGAATCGTCTGGTCCACGTGACATTTTTTAAAACAACGTATTATTGTATTTCTAAAACAATGTGCAGGTTATCACATTTCACGACTTTCCCTGTTTTATCTGTGATCTTTATATTAAATGATCTGACCCTCCCACAAGCTAATCTTTTAAACTGTAAATTAGGGAATTGTATAATTTCATAATCGCAATATGCAGCTTTCCCTGATGGAAGAGCTCTTAAAACAGTTGAGGGCCTTCCATCATATAAGTTTTCATCAGTGCTCAGCTCGTCCAAATGAACATAGAGTAATGAATGTAATGCAAGATCGAACGGGTTTTCTCCCTCATAAGTAGTTTTGTCTGATGTAACTCTAAAACCATGATTGTCAGTTGCAAAGCCTAACATTTTAGCTAGCTCTACATCAAAAAGGTAATGGTCTACTTCTTCTTCAGGTTTGAATGTCAACATTATTTTCAAATTTGCATTGTTAAGTTTGAGAGTAATGTCGAAGTTACTCATTGCTTCTTTTAGCGAGCAAAACCCGTAATAACCATCAGGTATGGTTAACTGGCTAACTAAGTTTCCTCTATTATCAAATTTTTTAATCTTATTATTCTCCTTGGATTCAGTTATATTAAACCATACGACTTTGTAAAAAATTTCATGGAGTGCGACCCTTTGGGTTCCGCAGTTATTATCAATAGCATATTCTAAAAACGAAGGACTGTCTTGGGTTGTTATTGTTACAAACATTTTTAAAACAAATTTTAAAATGAGTGCATTCAAATATACTAATGCAAAATATTCTGTTGGGCCGCACTACAGTCCTAAAGATATAACAACTGATACTCTCGACATTTCTGTGACTCAGACTGACGCCTTTCAAGTAAAGGTTAGTACTCCATTGAACAGATATCTTAACCCTCCTATTAAAAACGACTACATCCCGAAAGTGTGGTTCAGTCATCCGATGCAGTTTTATCAGAACCAGTTAAACTTTGCTGTGTTTTGTGCTTCAACTGGGTGTGGAGTGTCGTATGCTGATCATTTAAATCATCCTGATCCTTTGGTGAGGTCAGGGTATAGATTTCATTTTTATTACACCTTCAGACGTATTTTGTCTGAACTGCAAGCGCCATTACCAAATGACAAAACGTTTAATCCATTCAGCAACAGAATAGATTACAAGGCTTTTGAAAGGATCTGTAACGAATTTGATATTGACCCAAAGACAGACTTTAGACAAAAGTTGGATCTTAATCATGGTTTAGGCACTCTTTATTTTTGGGGTGTGCACAGAAAGTATAACTATGATTGGAATCCTCCTTACACATCTTTCTCTTCAGGCACAACTGTTCACCTCGGGTCCATAGAGCAAGAGCATAAAAAAGCTTGGACAACATTTATTTTGGATACTTCTAAGGGCCTAACAAAAGCGGGAATAGAACGAATAAACGACTCTATTCGTACTTATGTTTGGTGTTTGCTAGGTTCGCAAACACAAACAAGATCAAACATAATTGATCCTTCTACTGGCTTTGACGCCCAAAAACAGTATTTAGCAAATTTAGAGGACTCCATTAATTCTGCAGTTGATTTACCTTCAAGTATTAAAAGGTACCAAAATGTTTTGCAATACGCAAGATCGAAAGTAGACTTCGCCGTTGGCACTGGTTTATACATGCTGCCTTCTGACCTCAGACTTCAGATAGGAACAATAATAAACTATAATAATGAAATCCTTGTGGCTGGTAAAGAAGAGAAGGTCGGAAAAAACGACATAAATTCTAAGCCAGCAATAGCAATAAAAAAAAGAAGCCCCAATCCCCGTGGCCCCCTCTAAACCCCATCCAATCCCCCCCTCAAAACCCCATCCAATCCCCGAGGCCACAAAAAATAATGACCATGAATATGAAAAGACAGCACTTGTTATTGGACTAACTGCTCTAGGATTACTTGGTCTTTATCTTACTATAAAGTAACCCAACTATTAAGACAACTAATGTCCATAAGTGCTCAGCCATAAAGCCAACTACTTTACTTGCGGCAGACAAAAGCCAGCTAACGATCCCACCTATTATACCAGGCAAAGAATCTATGGCCTTAGTGGCTAATTTTTTTAATAAACTTGCAAGATGATCAAGTTGTTTTTTTACCCATGATTTATCTGATGGTGGTGATGGTGGCGGAGGCACTAACCCTTGCCCACCGCCGCCTGTAATAGCCAACACCAGTGTACTTATTGCAAATCCTAAGGCTGTTATAACACTTGCTAATGTGACACCTTGCTCTCTAAACAGTGTTCTTATTCGTTCTGCTAACGTTGTGTCTTCATATAAAATTCTTTGGATAGTTTCTCTTATTCTGCTCACTTGAGTTCGTAATTGTTCTCGGTTAGTAGACAACACTTCTAGTCTTGCTGATCTCTCTTGTTCAAGATCTTTTAGTCTTTGTGTTATTCTTTCTTTAACACCAGGTCCTAAGTTGTGGTCATCAGCCTCAACTAGTTTTTCTTTTTCTCTTTTTATATGCTCATCTAGTTCACCCAGTTTTGCTAAATTGTTTGTTAATTCGCCTCTGATGCTTCTTAAAGCATGATCAAGGGCCGTTATTTCTCTCATAGGTAGCGGCGGATCGTGCATAGTTTTTAATGCTGTTTCTTCTGAAAAACTGGTTTCTGCTTGTATTATTTCGTCTGCTGTTGGGCTTAAATCTTTAAGTTCCATGTTTTGTATTTGGTTTTCTGTTGGGAGTTCTTGTAGTGTGTTTTGAAGTTTAGCAACTGCTTCCCTATCTAATTTTGGTTTAGTAATGCCAAGGCGATTTTGTTCGCTCACACTGAGCCTTTGTCTAATTGTACTCTTTTTTAAAAACTTTGATGAGTCTGGTTTAGTTGTAAGCTGAACAAGTTGTCCTTGCTCGTTTTTAAAAAACAAATGGCCATCTTTTGTTTCAAAATCATTAGGGTCTATAAATTCGGGAGGTTCTTGGCCTAAACTTTGGTACAATGATCTGACCTTACTTTCTGTTAATTCATGTCGCAATGAGCGCAATGGATGTGTCAAAGGTGTCATTTCACTCATGTCGTCTCCAGGATCAAAAACATCATAATCTTCAATGCCTGCCATGTTTTAAAAATAATTAACTTTTTATTTTGTTTTATAAAAAAAAATGTCACAAGCATATGGCTCAATTCTTGACCCGCATAGAAGACTGAAAGAGCCCTTTGGCGTGAAGGGAAATAAACAGAATATTATTGTTCCAAATAATCCATCTACTATTGATTCAGATCAAATTCTTACTGTTAAATTTCCAGACCTAGGAGCAGATGAAGTGATTGTGCCGGGATCTGCACGGCTTACTTTCAAAATAGAACTTGATTCAGCAACAGACACAAGCAGGACAGTTGTACAGAATCTGGGACGGGCAATCGTTAAGAAAATTTCTATAAAACTTGAGGGGCAAGAAATATTTTCTTTACACAATGCAGACATATTTCTAATCTATTGTGATCTATGGCTAACCGATAATGAAAGGGCCGATCTTGCGTTTCAAGGAATCGAAAATAACGAAGCACTAAAACACAGAATAGACGCCGAAGATGCTAAAGCCGGCAACAAGTATGAAGCTGTAAGTTTTGCTTATGGAAATCGCTTTTCTATACCCTTAGATTTTGAGTTGTTAAAAGCGCATGCGCCATACTTTCAAGGAGCATTAAAGACAGATTGTCATATGAACTAACTTTTAATGAATACAAACGTGTCATTAAATCTACAGACTCTAACGCAAAGTACAGCATTTTCGACATCTCGTTAGAGTTTGACATTGTTAGCAACCCTAACTTAGCAAGGCTGATTGAGCAACAATATCAGTCAAAATTAGCAATATATTACGAAAGAGTGATTCATCATACTAAATATCCTAAAAGCAGGGCAGACACAATATGGAACTTTAGTTTTAGTGCCACAGCAAGATCCCTTAAAGGTATTTTATTGCTGTGTGAAGATGAAGAACCATTCAAAAGACAAAGTGAAAAGTTTATCAATCCTAAAATAACGAAAGTACAATGTTCAATTGAGGGTAGTCCTAACCAAGTCTACGGTAGTGGGCTTAAACCTTATCATCATTTTGATGAAATAAGAAAATTGTTTGGAGGCGGGAGGTCTAGAAATCCAACAGTAGACCTTGTGTCTAAAGATCTACACCTTCACAGTGTTAGACTTGATGAATATTTAACAACGAAATACGGTTTATGGATTGACCTAAGGTCAACAGAGGATAATCAGTTGCATGGGAGTGGGAGAACAGTTAAAGACGTAATAAACATTCAAATTGATAAAGAAAAAGAGAGTGATAAACCACTTAATGTACATTTGTTTTTAATATATGATGCGCAGCTGAATATTCAAGATAACAGATTAAAAGATATCCAATACTAAATTATTTTTATTTTTAAAAAAAAGCATGTCTGTTCAGGTTTATCCAAAAGTGCCCAAAGAAGAGAACTCTGTTGCTGTAGACATAAAAACTTTCAGATTAACAAACATAACACAAATGCAAACCCAACTAGAGCAGGACCTTTCAAAATACAGTAAAACCAAACGAAGGTATTCTGCTGCCTTTAATGCTGTTACATATGTTAATACTGGAGCATCGATCACTAGTGCTCTATCAGCAGGAACAAGTGTAGGTCTCTTAGCAACAGGCGTAGGTGCACCGGCAGCTTTACCTCTAGGTGGTTTGTCTTTAACTCTTGGCCTGTGTTCATTGGCTGTAAGTGCTGTCAGCAAAAAAATAAAAGCTAAACTCCAAAAGCACACAGCTATGGTTCAACTAATAACAGCTAAACTTAGTTCCTTCAAACTGATAATTGATAAAGCACTTGTCGACTCGAACATCACGGATGAAGAATTTAGTCGCCTACAGGCTGATTTTGAGGACTACAAAAGACAAAAGTTTGATCTTCAAAGAAAGGCACGGGCAACTTTTTCTCAACAGCCAGACACCGACCAGATAAAAAAGGAATGTTTAAAAAAAGTAAACGAGACATTAAACTCTGTTCTAAACAGCTCACATTAACAACCCCAAAGGGCGTTTATACTTTAGTTTATGAGTCCAAGCACAAAAAGACCGTTGATATTGATTCTGATTAAGTATTTTTTTTTAATTTAAATAAATATTTTGAGTTAGAAAAGAAGCTCAACATGGATAAGATATATGACAGTTTTGACTCTTGGTTAGATGCAATGGAAGAGGAAGAGCGTTTGTCAAAAGCTTTAAATGAGGTCGTTTTAGAAGTTATTGATCCAACAAACGTGCAGGCAAGCGTTGTACATGCTATTTCTCAAGTTCCAAGTAAACTAACAATAAACCCTCCAGTTAAAGTAAGGTTAGTTGTTTTAATCGACTATATAACAATAAACGAAGAAAATCTAGAAGTCTGGGTCTCAACTAAACAGCAGACTATTCTTTCCTCTAATGACTTAACACCTGGTTGGGCAGACCAGCTGCTCACACAGTTTGATGTGGCCGCTGAAGAAGCCAAAATGAGAGGCTCTGGCTGGTCAGAGGGTAAAGTCTTAGAGATCAGATTAAAACAGGCTAAGTATGAGCCGATTGTTGGCAAGGCTTACATTCCACTACCTCCATCATTAGTTGCAAAACGAGCAGTTCTAAACATAAAGAATACAGACAACAAATGTTTCATGTGGTGCGTTCTTGCTAGGCTGCATCCTGTCCGCAAAAACGCAGAGAGAGTGTCTAACTATGAACCTTACATCAATGATCTTAACTTTAGAGGAATATCCTTTCCTGTTAGTGTAAATCAGATTGATCAGTTTGAAGAACAAAACAAACCAATAACTGTTAATATCTACATATGGGATGAGGAAACAAATCTACAGCCGATTAAAGTGTCCAAGAACAGTCCAACGATTGGCGAACCAGACAAAAATCATGTTGACTTACTACTGATGTTTTCACCAACAGGGCTACCGCATTACACATTGATATGAACAATGAGTAGATTATTGGTGCATACTACAAAACAACATAGCAAACAAGAATTCTGTAGAAAATGTTTAATAAGAATTCCATCTGTTAAAGCAGCGAGCGAACATATAAAACATTGTATCAGCCCAGTTGACTGTGATACAGAACTAATTACGCCCGGAGAAGGCAGTAAAGTTAGTTTTAAGAACTGGAAACGGTTGCAAACTAGTCCATATGTTGTTTACGCAGACTTCGAATCACTCATTGTTCCTTATGAAGGACCAACCCCACAGAAACTTCCTAAAACAGTCTTAATGAGTAATCATCAGATTTGCTCATTTGCCTTCATCATTGTTAGGTCGGATGGCGCCCATTCAAAGCCAGAATTATACAGAGGACCAAATGCTGCAAAATACTTCTTAAAACGCATGCAGCAAGTGCGTAATGCCTGTTCTAATAATCTAAACTTATCTGAAATCATAATGACGCCTGAAGACCAACAACAGTATGACTCAGCCACTCACTGTTGGATTTGTGGGGCGGCCTTGGTTGCCGCCGGTTTAGACCTCTCCCCAGACGCAGAGAATCCAACAGTAGGAGACCATGATCACATTAGTGGAAAGTTTAGAGGAGCAGCACACAGTAAATGCAATCTTCAACTAAAGTTTGAACCAAAGACATGGAAGCTGCCTATATTCTTTCACAACTTGCGAGGTTACGACTCTCACCTTATAATGCAAGCAGTAACCAGCGACTTCAGGGTGTCATGCATTGCGCAGTCATCAGAAAAGTACATGTGTTTCACTTTAAATAACATGTCTTTCTACGACTCTATGCAACACATGATGGGTTCATTAGAGTCACTGGCTATGTCCTTAAAGTCCTGCCCAATAACAGAAGAATATTTTGACCCAACTCTTGTTAGAAAGGGCGTTTACCCTTATGAGTACATGAACAGTTGGCAAAGGTTTGACGAAGATACACTTCCGCCTAAAGGCGCGTTCTTTTCTAGTCTCAGAGGAAAGGACATCAGTGATTCTGATTACCAGCATGCTCAAGATGCGTGGCAGAAGTTAGAGTGTAAAACGATGGGAGACTATCATGATTCCTATTTAATGGCGGATACCTGTTTGTTGGCGGACGTCTTTGAAAATTATAGGAAGACCTGCATGAAACATTACAGCCTGGATCCTGCGCATTATATTTCTGCACCTGGGATGAGCTGGGACGCTTTCTTAAAATTTACTGGAGTACAAATTGATTTATTGTCTGACCTGCCAATGCTTCAGATGATTGAAAACGGATTGCGTGGGGGAATCAGTATGGCGTCGCACCATTACTGTAAAGCAAACAACAAATACTTGGACGACTATGATCCAAGTAAAAGGTCTAACTATCTCATGTATTTAGATGCAAACAATCTGTATGGATGGGCAATGGCGCAATCACTTCCATTACGCAACTTTAAAATGTACACAGACGGTGATACGAATAATATTAAAAAAGCATTAAAGTGGTTGGGCAGTTTGACGCCAGATCAACAGCATGGTTTCATTCTAGAAGTTGACTTAGAATATCCTCAGGAACTCCATGATTACCATAATGACTATCCATTAGCAGCAGAAAGTCTAAAGATGGCAAAAACAGAACCACCTAAACTTGTGCCTAATCTTCGAGGCAAAAAAAATTATGTCTGCCATTACAGGCTTCTACAATTTTATTTAAGACATGGTTTAAAGTTAACAGCAGTTCATCGTATAATTGCATTTGATCAAGAACAGTTCATGAAACCATACATAATGAAGAACACTGATCTCAGAACTAAATCCACAGATGCTTCAGAAAAAGACTTTTTCAAGCTGATGAACAACAGCTGTTTTGGAAAGACTATAGAGAATCCGCACAAGCGTAAAGATGTCAGATTGGTCACTAGAGAAAACGATGCAATTAAGTTGACTTCAAAACCAAATTATCAAGACTTCAGAAGATTTCATGATCAGCTTTTTGGCATAATGATGAAAAAAAAGAAAGTCAAATTGGACAAACCTGTTTTTATTGGGTTTACTGTTTTAGAGCTGTCAAAGCTTTTGATGTTAGAATTTCTTTACGACTACTTTAAACCCTTGTATCCTGAGTCCAGAGTTCTGTACACAGATACAGATTCCTTTGTAATCGACATCCCTACTGAAGATTTTTACAAAGATTTAGAAATAGAAGTGGCTAAAGGGCATGCTGGATGGTACGACACATCTGATTACCCTAAAGATTCACCTTTGCATTCAGATATTAATAAGAAGGTTTTAGGTAAGATGAAGGATGAATTATCTGGAGGGGTGATCAAGGAGTTTATTGGTTTAAGGTCGAAAATGTACAGTCTTTCAAGCCAAAAAAAAGTTGTTAAAAAAGCAAAGGGAATATCTCGTAGTGTTGTGCAGTCAAGCATATCCCATGACAACTATAAAGAAGCATTGTTCAAAAAAAAGACTTTTCATCATGACAATTACAAACTACGATCTAATCTACATGAGATCAACACAACTGTTGTAACAAAGAAGTCATTAGATAGAACAAACACAAAACGTGTGTTTGTTAATCCAGAGTTTTCATATGCAATCGGGCATTGGAAAACAGCATAATTACATACCTTCTTCATCCGCGGGTTTATATTTTTCCTCAAATTTATCTAGAAGCTCAATCATATCAATATCCAATTCAGACAAATTTTTTCTCATGTTTGCTTGATGTGCACGAATTTTTTTTATTTTTTCAAGATATTCTTTATCCCATATTTTGATAATCAAAATTTGGGATTTTGGGCGTAGGCGATCAGGATGCGTTGCCATGTACCGATGAATCCACTTAATTGTTTCCTTAATAGCTGAATACGTATCATATGATTCTTGTATTAATTTTAAGGTCTCTTTTTTATCATCATTTTAGTTTCATGTAAGATTTCTTCCTTTTGAGCTTCCATTTTAAACTCAAATATATTTACATAAATTAATTAAGCGGAACTGTGTCTGGCGGGATTATTTGCAGTTCTTCTTTCACAAAAGATCTTTGAGGGGCTGGTCGTTTTGTTGTGTCAGTTTCTCGTAAATAATACACAGGCGGATTCATCTTTACAATTCTTTTTATTTCATATGAGTCAACACTCCAAACTGGATCGGTTGCCCTGATGCGGGTGTCCCCTTCTGCTTCTCCCGGTAAATAAAGGTACCTTACTTTCAAACCAAATGGTAATAGTTTGCTTGATGAACTGGCGTCTCCTTCAACAACATTTATTTTTTGTTTTTTGATTGCTTGTACTGGTTTTAGACCTTTAAATTCTTCATTATTCATTGCACGTAGAACTGAGGGCAGTCTTCTAACCCATTCTGTGTTGCGAGAATTGTCAATCAGCTCTCTGTGATACTGGTAGGAAAAAAGCCTTTCAGATAACTGTTTGTTAAAGTTTTCAACCAAACCCTGTGATCTGTGAACTCCTGGAATGCCTCTTTTAATGGTAACTCTATGTTTTAACAATAATTGATTTACTTGACCTTTAAATTCTTTTCCATCATCGACTTGAATCATGCGAGGATAAGTTAACGGGCCTCATTGATATATCAGTTGTAAAGCGACAGCAACAGCAGAAGCACTCTTTTGTGTTAATGGTTCAGCATCTTTGTATCTTGAAGCTATGTCAATGACTGTAAGTGCGTACTTAAATCTTTTTCGTCTAATCGTATCATGGGGTAAATATAGAAGATCCATTTGATGGGTGTCGTTCGGTATTGTGTTGACAAAGTGTGGTCTTTGTATTCGTTTAGGCGCTGGTAAATAAATTTGCCAAATCGCTTGTTTAGATAACCATTCTTTTGCTGTTTGTTCACTGACTCCCGCTGCTTGGCTAAGCTTTTTAATTGCTGTTATTCCCTTCCAATATCCTTTTGGAGAATAATAGATTTTGTACATTTTTATTCAGCCAATACTTTGTGCAACAAAGTACACAGCGGTCATGCCAAAGACAATAAACAATATTTCTTGCATCTTTTGTTTTTCTGATGGTTGATAAAAGTCGCTAAATTTTGGTGGGGGCAATGTTTCAACTTGTTTGCCTGTTACTAGAAAATATTTTTTTATTGCCTGGTCAACATCTTTAAATGTGTAAGCTGCATGTCCCTGTTGTTTAAGTCTGTCGTTAATAAAATCTAACTGCTCCATTCTTTGCTTTTCATAGGTGTCTTGTGCAGCGGCTAGTTGCTCCATAGCTCTGTTATGTCTTTTTCTCTCATCGTTATTTTGTAGTTTACTAAACGCGTAATTACTTCCGCTGAAAGCAAGCGCATTAACCACAGCACCACCAATCATCATTACGAGTGAAGCCATTTTTATAAATGTATTTTTTAAATTTTACATATTGATACTGTCTGGAATTATTCCTTGCTTAACTAGAAAATCTTTCGTAGCAAATGAAGCTGTAATAACAGCAATCAGTTTTGCTGAGTCTTCAAAGTCTAGTTTGCCAAGATCTGCTGGTTTTATTTTTAACAGGCTTTTACCAAGCATTGTGTATCCTACACTTAGGCCCCCAATAACAGCAGAATGGTATACAAGGTTAGTAATAGTTTTTTCGGTGCTCATTTTTAAAAAATAAAATAATATTTATTATTATTAATAAAACATGAACTGCGATGATTTACTTCCTGAACTTATGATTACAAATGATCAAATTGATGACCAAGCTATTATGCGCAAAAAGGAAGGGCTGTATTCTTTGGCGGCGTGTGGAAAAACAAAACAGTACCTCAGAAATGAATTCAGCATAGAACAGATTCAACAGATGTCGCCACAAGACATTGTAAAGTATCACAACAGGTATGAAGCGCAACTGGGGTCAAGAATGGTAAAAAGTGTTGGGCAAACGGTTCTTAGTTTGTACACTAAACTAGTTAGTAGATTTGCTCCCATTGATTCTGAACAAGATTTTATGTATGATTTAACACAGGATCCAGTTTTAACAAAGACATTAGAGTCTCTAGGATGTGATCTATATTACAGATTTGGAACATTGTTATCGCCATTAATCATGGGATTAATTACTTTTAATCATATAGATTTTGTTTCCCTTCAAAATGACCGAGCCAGAAAATCAGCAGAATCAGAATCAGAAAATACTGATGGAGAAAGTGACTAGTAAAAAGCCTCCTCATCCTGGGCGTGTTGCAGCAGGAAAAAAATTAGCAGAGTGGAACAAACAAAAAAAATTAATGTTCCGAGCACAGAATATAACTCATAATGAAAACATAACACCGCCAACGCCAACAGTTGTTTCAATGCCAGCTGTAAATACACAAGAACAAGTTGATTCAAGACCTACAACAACAGGGTTGTCTACAACACCAAAGTCGTCATGGAATATTGAATTTAAAACAGTTGTCATTTTTGGCGTCATTGCTGCTGGGGGTGGTTATTACGGTTATAAAATATATAAACAACGCCAGCAAAAACCAAAGCAGTCCAAAAAATCTCAGCCACTAAATACAGAAGCCGAACAAAAAAGCATGCCAGAACTGTCAACAACAAAATCTCATTTTGATCCATTTGATATGCAATAATATGTTAAGAACTTAATAAATAATTATAAGTGACTTGAATAAGAACTTGATAACGACTTGATGACGACTTGATAAAAACTTAAATAAGAACTTGATAAGAACTTGATGACGACTTGATAAGAACTTAATGACGACTTGATAAGAACTTAATGACGACTTGATGACGACTTGTTAAGAACTTGAATAAGTACTTGAATAAGTACTTGAATAAGAACTTGTTAAGAACTTGATGATGACTTGTTAAGAACTTGATGTTGACTTGTTAAGAACTTAAATAAGAACTTGAATAAAAACTTGTTAAGAACTTAAATAAGAACTTGAATAAGAACGTGATGCCGACTTGAATAAGAACCTAGAACGACTTAATGACGAATTTTTTTTCATAAAACACAATCAATTGTTACATTCTTTTCCGGGGAGACAACTCCTCTTCACTTCTGAAGGGTTTGCTGCCTTTATGTAGTATCTAGGTCAGACATGTCTGGCCACGGCTTACCCAACTGCATAATTGCCGAGTCAAAGCGTCGCACTGTTTCCTGGTT
>CM065727.1:68301216-68306216 GCA_033310375.1 Conus canariensis
AATATATATATATTTTTTTTTTAATATTTTTTTAAAATGAAGTATTAAAATCTACAAGCTTGTTTCAAGCCTTGCTATCATGATAGCAAGGCTTGAAACAAGCTTGTAGATTTTAATACTTCATTTTAAAAAAATATTTTTAACAGATGTTGCTCCCCAAGGGGTTGAGCATTTTCAGATTTTTTAAGGACATTTTTATATTGTTCATGATATATATATATATATATATATATATATATATATATATATATATATATATATATATATATATATATATATATAGATATATATATATATATATATCCAAGACTACCGCGAAAGAACATGTCACTAAAAGCTTTCGCTATGCAAGGATCGTCTAAAGCTCAACAAAACCATACATTGTATATACATGCTCTAAGCAGCCTTCCGCATGGGACAAAATCAGCTACACCTATAAGTTAATCCGCTTTTGACACGAGAATATATAGTGGGCTGTCAGTATTAGTTTTAAAGTCTTGAGAAGTGAGGTGATATATGTGGGTGTGTGTGTATGTGTGTGTGTGTGTGGTGGGTGGGGGGGGGTGGGGTGAGGTGGGTGGTGGTGTGTGTGTGTGTAGTGTGTGTGTGTGTGTGTGTGTTGTGTGTGTGTGTGTGTGTGTGTGTGTGTGTGTGTGTGTGTGAATTCATCGTTCTGTTTGCCTATTGCTGTGCTGGCAGCATGAGCTATGACAGTCCAGATGGTTTTCACTCCATTCGGTGAACGCTTAACCACTCCGGATGACTCGCCGGCCGTTTGTCCCAAATTGCTCTCATTTAGAGGTAAAAAAAAACTGTATTGTGCACGCACTGAGGAAATGTGAGGAGCAGGCAGATTAAAGGTGGGATGGAGATAATAGAGAGATGGGGGAAGAAAAGGAGAGAGAGAGAGAGAGAGAGAGAGAGAGAGAGAGAGAGAGAGAGAGAGATGAGGGAGGGAGGGGGTAAGGGAGGAAGAGAGAGACAAGACAAGGCAAAACAAAACAAAAATATTCCATTAAAACAATTCCTGCTTTGCAACGGAAGAGGCATCAGCAGCTTTCGAAGAGGTCTGCCTGGAGAAAAAAACACCAAACGTTCGTAACTCAGGAAGATGTATTACCATTACCCATTTCATTCGTGAATCGATTATGTTCTAGTCAAGCTTTTGCTTCGCCGGGTGGGGGTGGGGGGAGGGGGAGGTAGGGGAGGAGGAAATGGCGGGAGGTGGGAAGCAGAAGTGGTCAGGTAGGGGGAGGTCGGGGTCAGGCGAGGAAAGGGGAGGGAGAGGCGATGGGGGGTATCTAGAGGTTAAGAAACGCTCAGAGTAGAAGAACTAGAATCTAAGCGGACTGATTTTGTGGCCTGCATGTGTCATCCTAACCAAGGCTTTAACCTCTCTTTGCTGGCCGATGGAGACGGAACAAAAGAGTACTGAATCACTTACAACACATGGGCATGGATCGGTAGAATTAAGTTTTTCCATGAGTATAAAGCATACGTATTATCTGTCACAGCTGCAATGTCTTTGGGAACTTCACTTTGCATAGCCCAACAAAGATGGTCATACCATGGTTACCTTCTGTGGATAGAGATAGTGTGTTGACTTTATCCATTTCTGCAGTAAAAACAGAAATAAATAAACAAACAAAAAATAGAAATAAATGAATAATAAATAAATGTATTAATATTTGAATGCTATAAAGTGAGTGTATAAATCAATCAATCAGTCAACCAATCAATCAACAAATCAATGAATAAATAAATAAACAATTCATTCATTCAGGTATTCTGTTATATGAGCTCATGTAAGGAGTTCTGAACCAAATTACCAATAGGAGAAGGACGGGGGAGGGGTGGTGGTGGGGTAGGGGACTTTTGTGAATATTGTGAAACTTTCCCTAGAGTTGTTTCAGCCATACAAATCCGAAACACACAGTTTCCACAGTTTCATTTTCACATTAGTCACCCACGTGTTCGTAGCTCTGTTATTTAAGTCCATCATTCGATATGCTGTGTGTGGTAATCTGTGATCGCGTATCTGAATAATTCTAAGCCAGTATCGAATACATTTAATGCCCAACGTAGATACTTAGAAAATATAACCGTATTACCAAACCATTTGGCTTTTGCAACGACACTCCGAGAATGTCTTTTTAAAGCAGAGATACAGTTCTCGAAATGTACAGCAGTATCCACGCCGAGGCCCAGTCATCATAATCATTACCGTTATCATCATCATTATCATAGAAGACAACGCATAAAATCAAAGTGGACAGATATAGTCATTGTCATAATCGATGAAGGAGATTGAGAGGAGGAGGATGACAGCCCCCTAACCGCCTGGGTCATAGTACTGTAACTGAAGAGCTCTGTAATACCCGACCAGAGTGGAGTCCTAACCACCTGGGTCATATTACTGTAACTGAAGAGCTCTGTCATACCCGACAACAGTGCAGTCCTAACCACCTGGGTCATATTACTGTAACTCAAGAGCTCTGTAATACCCTACAAGAGTGCGACAAAGTGAGTATAACGATCAATTTTCTCTCTCTCTCCCTCTCTCTCTCTCTCTCTCTCTCTCTCTCTCTCTCTCTCTCTCTCTTACTGTCCCTATCTCTCTGTCTGTCTGTCTGTCTGTCTGTCTGTCTGTCTGTCTCTCTCTCTCTCTCTCTCTCTCTCTCTCTCTCTCTCTCTCTCTCCCTGTGTGTGTGTGTGTGTGTGTGTGTGTGTGTGTGTGTGTGTGTGTGTGTGTGTGTGTGTCTTTATCTCGCTCTCTTTTTTCTCTCTCTATCTCTCTGTCTCTGTCTCTCTCTGTCTCTGTCTCTGTCTGTCTGTCTGTCTGTCTGTCTCTCTCTCTCTCTCTCTCTCTCTCTCTCTCTCCCCTCCCTCTCTCTCTCTCTCTCACTGCCCGACTATCAGGTCACACCGAGGCAACTCAAGCTTGCTGACATTTTCAATATTGCACGGAACTTCTGCAACAAAGCACAGGACAACGGAACAGGAAGTGGAGCAGATGACAGATGAGCGGACTGTAGAGTGCGTGTGGCCCAGTGCTTGGAGTTGGGAATAAGATGGGAAGGGTAAGGGGGGTGGGGGATGGGTTAGAAGAAATGGGAGGTAGAGAGATAGGATGCAAAGGGAAATGGTGTGTATGTGAGTGCGTGCGTGCGTGCGTGCGTGTGTGTGTGTGTGTGTGTGTGTGTGTGTGTGTGTGTGTGTGTGTGTGTGTGTGTGTGTGTGTGTGTGTGTGTGTGTGCGTGTGCTTAACACAATTTCATTTTGTTTGTAAGTCAAAGGCCATTGATTCCAAGTGAATGCTAAGAAATTGATGCATTGCAGGATAAAAGAGCAGGAACAAAATAAACAACTTCTATGTACAGGTATGCACGTGATGAGCGTGTCTGCAGACCACCCTAATTACCTGACTGCATGGACAGACAAAAGTTGAGAGAGAAACGTGGAGGGAAAGAAGAAAGGAACGAACGAAAGAAAGAAAAGAAGAAAGAAAGAAAGAAGGAAGGAAGGAAAGAAAGAAGAAAGAAAGAAAAAACGGGAAAAAAAATCAGAGAAGAAATTATGGCACTCAAAAGTGAATCAGAATAATGTCGTACCCCAATGGGGAAAGGGGCCCTATATTACTCTGACATTGACTCCCCCCCCCCTACCCCCAATATAATTTAAAGAAGCAACTATGTGCTATGTAGATAAATGCAGCCATGCTGTGAACATTGTTTACTGCCTGAGTGGTTCAGTTAGAGATTCTCAGTTGGAAACCAGCACCACCCTCCCTCCATCCACCCCCAAACTCACCCCTCCCTCTGGCTCCTCACAGAAATAGTCTCGTTACTTCAGTGGGTGTTTTATGTTTGTGTGGCAACTCAGTATTTCAACACTCGTTTTTCATGTTTTGACTTTTCGCTTGCAGTCTGTTTTCTTTTGAAACCTGCTTTTTCCTACTGGCTGTTACCTTTGTTGTGATGTTTCTCGTGTTTAAGTGATTTCTCTTTTATTCATTTTGAATCATCAGGCATAGGCTTAAATATGTTTCTTTCTTTTGATCGAAGACTAACTTCTGAGGCTTAAACATGCTCCTTTATTTTGACCAAAGACTAACATTCGAGACTTCATTATGTTCCTTTATTTGAGACAAAGCCTAACTTTGAGGCTTATATCTGTTTTTTTTTTTAATCAAAGATTAACTTCTGAGGCTTCAATATAGTCCTTTATTTTGACCAAAGACTAGCATTCGATGCTTCAATACGCTCCTTTATTTGAGACAAAGCCTAACTTTGAGGCTTAATTGTGTTCCTTCTTTATCAAAGACTAACTTTTGAGGCTTTGATAAGTTCCTTTATTTGTATCACGCCAAGCTTTCGAGGCTTAAATATGTTCCTTTATTTGGATCAAAGACTAACTTTTGATATTTGAATTTGTTCCTCAGTTTGGATCAAAATCTATTTTTTAGGCTTAGATATGTTCCCTTATATTGATCAAAGACTAACCTTTAAGGCTTAGACACTTTCCTTTATTTTGATCAAGGACTAACTTTTGAGGCTTTGACACTTTCCTTTATTTGATCAAGGACGACTTTGAGCTTAGACACTTTCCTTTATTTTGATCAAGGACTAACGTTTGGAAGCAACAAACATAATTATGGGTGGTGTTGTACGTTGGATACCATGGGGGGACAATCACAACTTTTGAAGACCGTTGACCACTGAGGAGTTCTCATCCAGGAACCGAAAATCGACTCTGTGCAGGTACAAGCAAACAGTTCTGCTCTGAATAGGGAACTAAATGATTCCCATTGCTGTCAGTGAATGATTTCAGATTCATGTTTTATATTTTGAGGTCGGTTTTTTTTTTCTCATCCCATCTCCCTCACCTTCATCGCTTCCACCTCCTCCCAAGCTATTCCTTTAGGTCATTTCATAGTAACTAGGAGATGTTCACCAGCATACCCCCCCCCCCCCCCCCCCCCCGGCGATACATGTTTTTCC
>CM065727.1:68316216-68321216 GCA_033310375.1 Conus canariensis
TTAAGAAAACTGCCTGACGAGAGAAGAAACCACACTGAGATCAGCGGTCGTCTGGCCTTTAAACGACAGGAACTGAGAAGAATACTAAAAAGGTGGCGCAGGCTCATTGAGAGAGAGAGAGAGAGAGAGAGAGAGAGGAGAGAGAGAGAGAGAGAGAGAGAGAGAGAAAGCAGAGAGAGAGAGAGAGAGAGAGAGAGAGAGAGAGAGAGAGAGAGAGATGCGCACGCGTGTGGTGTGTGTGTGTGTGTGTGTGTGTGTGTGTGTGTGTGTGTGTGTGTGTGTGTGTGTGTGTGTGTGTGTGTGTGTGTGCGCGCGCGCGTACGTGTGAGAGAGAGAGAATTGATTTTCAATAACGTTTGGAGCGCTTGGGGTCGGAGGGCTCTTTGTAAATGATCATTTTCACGACACTTGACACACCCACAGATCAATCACCAGCATCACCCTCCAGACTGTTCTTCTTGAAAACAAACAAACGAGAAAATTAGCAGTAAAAACAGATCACCGAAAAAGGCAATAAATGACAAAGCAGAGCCATCGTTCATTTAGCACGTGTTCAGACATGTGTGATATTGCACAAATGAGAAAAAAAAAATGGAGGCGCTAAACTTTTTGTGCTAAATGAACTTAAGAAATGGTTTGAGATGAATCATTCTTTATGCACATTGCTATTGGGGAGGGATGGTGTACCAGCCCAATATGTCGTTCCCAGACCGGTGAATGATTGATAAAAGTCTCAACCCTAAAGCTGCAGCAATTGTGAAAGCACCCACAGAGATCCAAGTATGTGTCAACAGCTTCGCTGTGCCTATTTGTTTGTCTCTAGGTTCGGGTTTTTTCGATGTTCGAAGAAATTTAAGACTGGATTCCATTTGAGACTCGCTTCCATGGAAGTGATTTCCATTTCATCAGTGTCTTTTTTCTGTTCTTGTCAGGCGAGAATGTTTCTCCTCCGTGCCACAAAGCAAACTGTCAACATGGGTTCTGGTTGCATGCGAATGTAACTGACATCATTGTGACACTCTGCTTGACAACTATCTTTTTGTGAGTTGTCTTATTTGTCCTTTTCTCCCCGTTGTCTGCTTTTTTCTGCATTTTGTGGTCCATTCTCCAGTCTTTCCTCTGGAAATCTTATTCTACTTTTTTTTTCTTATCACGATTTATGACATGCCAGCGATCAGGTAATGAAAACTGTAGGCTACATACTACCCATAGCGGACAGTAGCTGTCCGTTCTTGCGTACCTAGTCGCCCATTCAGCCTTCTTATTGATATGCATTGATTTTGGTTATGTTTACATATCTTTCATCAGCTTTTTAATTTGGATCGATCCGTTCAGCTGAATGGCTGGCCTTGTCAGCGTGGTTTAGAGTGATCTACCTTGCAGATATTACTTGATTAGCCACCACGTTATTGTTGCGTGTTGGTTGTTGTTGTTGTTGTCATTGTTGTTGTTATTGCAGTTGTTTTTCCTCACGTGTGGCTTTTTTTTCATTACCAGACCCTATTCGCGCTGTGACCTTTTTGCCGTGTGTGTTTCACAGGCCCTCGGAAGGCCTTGGATGGTCTGCTGAACTAGAATGATGAGCTTTGTCATCTATAAAGCATTCGAGGCCAAACAGTAATATTTTTCAGCCTCAGAATACCCGTTATCGCCTGTTTAAATGGGATACTGCCTCCAGCGATTCAGTTTAATTCAGTTCATATTGTTTACAACCCAGTCGACTACCAAGGGCCATGTCAGGACTGTGGCCCCCACGAACAGATTGTTTTTGATTGTAATTGTTTACGAACAGATTGTTTTTGATTGTAATTGATTACGAACAAATTGATTTTGATTGTAATTAATTTTGTTCAACTCGAATTTGACTCGTTCTGTTGCATCTTTTTCATAGAAATCACGGAACAACAACAACAAAAAATAAACAAGCACAAAAACTGACCAAGCAACCAAACAACAACAACAACAAAATTAAACATTCACACGTGCACGCGCGCTCGTGCGCGCACTCACACACAAAACACACACACACACACACACACACACACACACACACACACACACACACACACACACACAAAACACGCACACGCACACACACGCACACAAAGCGTAAGGTCCTAGACCACATCTGCCGCCCTTTGATATCAACAAACATTGTTAAAGTTTTATTTTCGAAGCTACTTCTCCTAACCAGCCGTCCACACTCCCATCCCACCCACCACCCCTCTCATTCCTTTCTTTTTTGGTATCTATGCACCCCCCCCCCTTCCCCTTCCGTTCCCCTCTCACCTCCGACTTTTTTTTTCTCTCTCTCGTCTTTCCACCCGCTCGTTCATGATGTGCACTTTAGTCACTCAACCCTCCTTCCCCGATCCTCCCACCCCCCCCCCCCCGTTACTCCTCCTCTCTCTTTTCCTCTCCACTGTCACATCGATAAGGTAGGTCACAGACTCTCATCACGGCTAGACTGTGACTGAACAACCCCCCCCCCTCCCCCCCTCTTTTTTTTTTCTTTTAAAAAAACACGACTGCCGCTTCCATTTTGGCGAAACAGACGACAGGAAAGCGTGGCGCACGCGCACACGGCTGGTCGGGCAGACGAAGCTTAGAACAGTGGCGCCAACTCGCCAAGCCAGGGCTGCCGACCGATGATCGCGCATTGTGCGGGGGAACCGTTTGTGTGCACGTGTAACGCAACCGACCAGCACGAATTGTGATGTTTTATTTTCCCCCCCCTCTTTCCAGTGAAATGTTGAAGGTTTGGGAAGATATGGATTATGGATTTATGGAGTGCGGATTTGCCAGAGGATGATTTGGTGGGTGTTCATTTTATGTGCTGAATTTGTGATTTATGGCTTTTTTTTTTTCATTAAAAAACCCCCAACTGATTGGAGCTAGTTTTCCGATTCAGTGACTTGGCAGGTGAGTTTGTAACGTTATTGTTCTGTTGCAACGGTAAAATAATTGCGTTAAAGTTGGTGGGCTACTTTTTAAACAGTATACTGTGTATGTGGAATAGGGGTGGGGGTAGAGGGGTGGGCGCGAGCTCACGCGCATGCGTGCATGCATGCCTGGTGCGCGCCGTGTATGAATGTGTATGCGTGTCTTTATGCGTGCGTGCGTGTGTGTGTGTGTGTGTGTGTGTGTGTGTGCGGGGAGGGCGGGGGGGGGGGGGGGGGGGGGGCGAGCGCACGCGTATGCGTGCTTGTATGCTTGCGTGCGTGCATGTGTACGTGCATGCGATCGCTCGCGCGGGCGCGCGTTTGTGTGTGTGTGTGTGTGTGTGTGTGTGTGTGTGTGTGTGTGTGTGTGTGTGAGATAACCAATTTTTTCTTTAATATCCGTTACTGAATTCACTTACCATTATTTTCATTTCTCTCTGCGTCATTCCTTTCATATTATTTTCAGAGCATATGTGTCAGATTGTTTTGTTAGATTTGAAATCGATATAAGATTCTCTCATATCTACGGACAAATTTGAGTTATATTTTCATTTGATATGAGTAAAAGTAAGGACAGAGCTTAAGCCCCCCCCCCCCCCTGCCCACCTCCTCCTCTCTGTCTCTGTCTCTGTCTCTCTCTGTCTCTGTCTCTCTCTCTCTGTCTCCCTCTGTCTGTCACTGTCTCTCTCTCGGTCTCTCTTTCTCTCTCTCGTCTCTGACTCTGGTTCTGCCCGTTGGCCTGTCGTTCTGCCTGATTTTGTGATTTATCCGACTTCCTATTTATCATTATATGATAGTCTAAAAGAAAGGTAAGTCTGTAATATTCAGTTAAGAATAAATCTATATGATGGGTTGTTTTGTTAACCAATTTATATTTGTCAGCTAAATGTAAATCGATTTTGGTTGTTTATGTCGTAAAACTGTTGTGGTATATTAGTAACCCAAAGATAAAATCAGTTACGTCGTTTTGTAGATTGTAGCCTAAACTGGAAGCGTAAACGTTAATCAATTTGGTAAAATGTTTTTTTTTTTTCCTCGGAAAGTTTTGTACAAGCAGACTAAACAGAAATCAGTTTGTTGGATTTTCGTACTGAAATTTTCCTCTGTCAGTAAGTTAAATATACATCATTTGTTGGATTGTCTTAGATTATTCAACGTCAGTAGGTTAGATATACACTTTATCGTTTTTTTTTTTTTAATTGATAAATGAATTTGCTGGATTTCCGTCAAATGTACTCAGGTTGGCTGATTTTGGATGGAAATCAGTTTAGCATGTACAGTTGTGTATCAGTTTGTAAAACATTAATTACTATGGCTGAATGTGTTCTTGATTATGTAAACCATGGTAAGTTATGGTTTTAAGACGACTCGGCATTTCTACGTATTTTGGAACATTGACTGACTCAAGGATTGAAAGAAAACGGTCCAGAAATGCATCTTGCTGGTCTGTCTTTGTTTTAAAAAGACGTCCAAAGATGCCATTTTGTTTTTCGAGTCCATTTTAGCTATATCATCATTTTAAGCATTTCGTTCTTCCAGAATATCATACAAATCATAATGTCATTTAAACAATGACAATTTCAGTCCGTATGCAAAGGAGATGATTCTGGTTACATCTGCGAATGCATTGTCCGTATACTTTGGTATTCAGCAATACAGATTAAGTGACGTCACAGTGTAGAAGAATATATCGGTATGACGAGGCAAGTAAACAACATGTCGTTTTCATGGTTATGATTATGAACGTGATTGTTATCGTCATAATCAACACCATTACAATCTCGACCATTTTCAAATCATCTTCATTGTCATCACGATGCATCACACTCAGCATCGTCATCCTCGTCGTCATCCCCATCATCATCACAACCACCACTACTACCAGCGCCGTCAATGAAAGCACACAAGTGGTGGTTGTGTTTGCTTTGTAGACAAAGGATCCGTTTCTCAGGAACAATTACATCTTTCCTTTGCAGCTCGAATCTGACACATGGAAGAGTTTCTTTTTTCCCACCCTGTCTACTGGATTCTGATGGATAGTACGACCAGGATCTCAGA
>CM065727.1:68326216-68336216 GCA_033310375.1 Conus canariensis
AATAAAGAAGTCAACAGATAGAAAATATATTGTCTAGGAATAAAGAAGAAGTCAACAGATAGAAATATATATTGTCTAGGAATAAAGAAGTCAACAGATAGAAATATATTGTCTAGGAATAAAGAAGTCAACAGATAGAAATATATTGTCTAGGAATAAAGAAGTCAACAGATAGAAATATATTGTCTAGGAATAAAGAAGAAGTCAACAGATAGAAATATATTGTCTAGGAATAAAGAAGAAGTCAACAGATAGAAACATCTTGTCTAGGAATAAAGAAGAAGTCAACAGATAGAAATATATTGTCTAGGAATAAAGAAGAAGTCAACAGATAGAAATATATTGTCTAGGAATAAAGAAGAAGTCAACAGATAGAAATATATTGTCTAGGAATAAAGAAGAAGTCAACAGATAGAAACATATTGTCTAGGAATAAAGAAGTCAACAGATAGAAATATATTGTCTAGGAATAAAGAAGAAGTCAACAGATAGAAATATATTGTCTAGGAATAAAGAAGAAGTCAACAGATAGAAATATATTGTCTAGGAATAAAGAAGTCAACAGATAGAAATATATTGTCTAGGAATTCGATCGATGAGTATTTAATCCCGCAGGCAGAAGAAGAGAATAAGTTGTGAAAAAGGAGAACGCCAATCACGTGTGTGCTCATATCATTGATATTTTGGTAAGTTCCGAACGTGTTTTTCTTTCAGGTATATACTTGGATGTCTTATTCCTTAAAACGGCTTGTAGATTGACTTAACAAAACAACCCAGTGAAACTCAGAAAATACACTCAACTACTTTTTAAGTTATTTTGCTGAAGGACAAATAGACAGACAAACATAATCGAAAACATTATCCTGCTCCTTGATGTAATACAACAGCCTGCAAGGCTTAAAACCAAACGATCCAGGCTTCCAAACACGTAAACACAAAATTCAAGAGCAGGAGATCGAAAGTTGTGAACTGGGTGGCTCCACGGTTAGCACATGCCGGCAGCAGTATTCTTCGAAAGGTTTCCCATGCACTTCCGATGGAGGACAGACGCGACATAATGGTCCAGACATCACGCTCGGATAATCTGGACACAGAGTCACAAAAACAGCGCGACGGATCGATAAATCCGAATCAACACCCGCTGTTTCACTAAGGGTAAAGTTCAATAATTTCGTTCGAACGAAACTTGAAGCAACATGCGATCACTAGACGTTGATAGTAACGGCCTGTTACCTTGAGACTCTTAAAGACAAGTTACTCCCAGATCGAAGAGTGGAGGGGTCGTGGACATGCTGTGTCCTCATCGCCAGCTCATGTCCCTCCGTTCCGTTCCCCTAGCACCCCCTCTGTCGTCCTAAAGGGCTGGCATCGACTGGAAGTGTCTTCAGAATGAAACTGTAGGAACGTGGTCAACGTAGCTTCAGCCATCTGTTTCGAGTTAGAACTGATGACAGAGGAGGAAACGTATGGGGATAAATACTTTCATAGGGCCATTAAAAAAAAACTTGTCACTCAGGAAAACAGGAAGTTCCTGTTTTTCAGGTAATCCAGTTGATATTGTTGTTTTCCTAATGGATAACTGTTTTCCTAAGAATTCAGTGTTGTTATTGGTGATTTCCCTATTGTGACTTTTTAAAAAGGAAAATATGTTTTTCTTCGGGATATCGACCGGTAACGACTGATTTCCCCATTTTGACAGTTATGTTGAAGATCAGTTGCTGTATTCCTCTAGGAAATTGTGGTAATAAAGGATTTTTGTATTGCCACCGTTTTATTAAACAACAATCACTGTTTTGTTCTCGGGCAAAATATTGACAATGAGTAATTCCTTACCATTATCGTTTTCTTGAAAGATAGTGGCTATCTTGCAGTGGAAAACATTCAAAACAGTGTTTTGATCGAAAGTCCATAACAGCTGCTTTCCCCCTTTTTTTTTGCTGAAGAAGCGGGTTATCATCCTTCATGACAATAATGATAATAACATATTTCTAAGGAAACCAGTCATAATCATTGTTTTCTTGCTTTATTTGGGAGAGAAAGCAATGATGAACTCATTGTCCTGTCAAAAGTGTTCTTCCGATAACCATTTTCTTCGAGAGAAAAAGGAAAACAGTTATTGCATTTGATGCTATGATAGGTGTAAAACAGCAACGACGACGACGACGACGACGACGACGACAACAACAACAACAACAACAACAACAACAACAACAACAACAACAATTGTCATCCCTAGAGAAAACATTTGTAATTCTTATTTTCCGTTCCAGGGAAATAACGTCATTGTTTTGTTGAGAATGATTCTTTTTCCTTTGGAAAGCGAGGAAAACTGTTATCCTGTTATATGAAGCAAGAATGCTCCCCATAAAAAAAAACCCAAAACATTATTATGTCACAAAGACAAGAATGGCAAAAAAGAGATTAGGGCTGTGTTGGTCAGGATATGTTTCAGGAGAGCACAGATCAGTACTGGATCGTTTGACTTCAAATACAAGTTCATAGATTGGTATATGAACGCTGTAAGGTTTCGACGGGTGTTGCTAAACATTTTCGTTGATGTCCTAACTTGACTCCTTTGCCTAATTGAATATCAAAACCAGTATGACGATTTATAAAATGCATGAGTAGTGTGTCAATATTTTCAAATATAAACCTGTGCTAGAACTTTAATCAATTCATTCCAAAATTTACGCTCAGTGATGTTTTCACAAAAAAGAACCACCTATGACAAGGAAGAGCCAATGAATATATGCTTCTTCAGAAGCCTCTTCAGAAGTCTCTTCAGAAGAACAAACAGGACTTAGGAAGAAAAAGAAGCGTTGTTGAACAGATCTTTAGTGAACTGCTGACAGAGAAGCACTTTGATGAACATCGATGGGCATCCTTGGCGGTGAAAACATGTTCTTTCAGACTGATGACCGAGCAAGGCACTCGGGAGAGCGCAGACCTGTGTCAGATCTGAACAGATCCTGAAATCACCCTTTGATTCGGATTGCCACCACCAATCTGCCCCAAAATAATTATCATGGGGTCGTCTTGGGTCTTCATTCTGTTTTTCCAACACATGTCGTTAAAATCCATGCAGGAGGGTTTTTACCCTCATGACCCTGCTGAACAGATCGTAGATGTGTCCTACATCCGTTCCACGGATCCGTTCCAAAACATAATTGATTTCTCCTTGGGCCACATTCACTCCCCACCCCCACCTCCACCCCAGCGTACTTTTTCACCCTTCCAGCGAAGAATCGTTTGTGAGGAAAAAAGATATGTCAGTCACTGAACTATACGGAATGAATATTACATGAGCACTTGTCTGTCTTTTTTTTTTTCGTTTTCGTTTCTTTCTTTTTTTTTTTCTGTGAAGCAAAGAAACCAACTTGTACAAGTGATCGTATGAAGTGATAAGTGGACACAAGTAAAAGAATAGAACCTACGAGGCAAACTCGAGCCACGTCTGGAATTTGCAGATCTCCGTATATTGAGATACTGTTTGCATTGTTTGCATCGTCAGTCAACCGCTAGTTTCGATTTAGAAAACACACAAAATGCCATCAATTATGGATACCGACCGTGCAAACATACATATAAGGTAAAGTGAAGACTAGCTGTTTGGTTTGTGACTTACCTGGCCTGAGAAACACAGGATTTAAAGACTTCATTTTGTCATCCTGTGTCCAGCAATTCAACAATAAAGAAAGTAATGTCTGTCGAAAACTACTGGTTATGTGCTATACCTGCCATGCTACCTATTACTTTCACTAGTACCCATCAGGGGAGGATAGATAGCAATATCAAGGCTACTCATGTCCGGCACATTTATTGTGTTTATTTTGCAGGAAGAGAAGAAATGGTGAAGGGAGTCGGGGCACAAAGCCCGTGGCTTTCCACTCCTCCCGCCTACATCCTTTCCCATCTCCACCCCCACCCACCCTACCCCCCACCCCAAAAAGTTTAACACGTGAAACCTGTAGATAGCCTTGCCTTTTTGTAAAAGAGATCGCACAACACCCTCCCCCCCATCCCCTTCTCTTCCGCACGCCCCCCCCCCCCTCATACGCCTTCCCCACCCCACTCAAAAACAAAAAAGCAAAAACAAAAAACAAAACAAAACAAAAAAAATACTCGTAAAAAGTCCAGGAGACCTTGCCCTTTTTGGGAGAGTGCGTCTTATCGCTTGATTGGATTTTTCTTCATTTCGGTGTGTGACGACCTCACGTCTGTATCAATGTACGGCGGTAATAGTACGATGGATTGGTTCTTGGTCTTCTCAGGTACTCTGTCGATATTTATTCCACGGCCTTTAATGGAGCGAACCGCACGCTTTTTTTTTCTTATTTCTTATATATCAACAATAATAATAATAACTGCATCGTCAACCAGTTTCTTAGCTCATTCTGTAGTTTTGACGCCTGCATACCCAGGGCAGGGCATTCACCAGGGGGAGGAGGGTGAGGGAGAGGGAAGTTGAGTGACGCATGCATACCCAGGGCAGGGCATTCAGCAGGGGGAAGAGGGTGAGGGAGAGGTAAGTTGAGTGGAATGATGTACGTTTCTTGGTACCAGTTGCGACTCCTACGTGTATTCTTGTGGGTTCTTTAAATCGGTGGCTATAATGACCTGTTCCTTTTCGGGCATGTGTACATATGAAAGCCTTTGTAAGATGCAAGCTTTTAAGCAAAGATTCTCTTTCTTGCGTGTCCGTTGTACTTCACACTCGAGCCGCAGTCATTCTGGCTCGTCTTTGATAATTGAAGTGTCTGTGCACATCTTTTTTTCCTTAGCAGTTGTTTTGTCTGCTGACCACTATCAACATTCTGTCAAGACAGAGAAATGTGGCTTTGTGTAGACATATTGAAAGCATTGATCGTATTTAAAAGTGTATGCGTGTGTGCGTGCGTGCGTGCGTGCGTGCGTGCGTGTGTGTGTGTAGTGTGTGTGTGTGTGTGTGTGTGTTTGTGTGTGTGTTTGTGTGTGTGTGTGTGTGTGTGTGTGTGTGTGTATTTAACGTAACTTCGGATCTCAATCATGACATGACATAACCTTTGAGTTTCCGTGGGTAATAGGACTGTGACAACACTCCTCCTGTTGACTGGGCTCTGGGCTGCTGACCTCATCATCTGGGCGCATGTCATTCCGGCTGTCTTCACTTCGGAATCCATGCCTGTGTCGAGGGGGCGTCCCACCTTCCTCTTTCCTTTTGGTTTTGATGCGAGTGCTCGTCTTGTGATGTTGGTCGGAGGCTTTCGTAGTGTCTGACTTATCCGGCCCTATTTCCTTTCTTTCATCTCTGTGTTTATTGAAATTTGTTTGGTTTTCCTCCACAGGGTTTTGTTGGAAATGATTTCTGGCCATCTGACATTCAGGATGCACCTGAGGCATTTCTTGATGAAGCCTGAAGACAGTGAACGTTAGACTGTATTGTTCTTTAAGTCTTCGAACCACATAATACAGCAGACTTCAAGTCTGAGTTGAAAATTGAGATCTTGGTCTGGAGCGAAAGGACATTTGGATTACAGGGAGTTAAAAGCGTGCCTTGCCTTGTTAGTGCTGATACTGATGTTTCGGTTTGCTCCACCATATTAGCTGATGACACGGTTCAGATGGGCAGGTTTCTGCATTTCTCTTATGTTCGCGGCTGTAACTGAATGGTGTCTTGTTTTTTTTATTTGAGTCTTAAGCATGTGAAAGGTTTAGTTATTTGCAAACTTCGCTCGGACAGACGGGGACATAGATAGACAGATTGATAGATAAATAAAGAGATAGATGAATAGATAGATAGGTAGGTAGCCAGATATATAGATAAACAGACAGACTGATAGAGAGACAGATACGTACATACCTACATGTATGCATACCTAGATAGATAGACATACAGATAGATAGATACATCGACATATGGAAATACACACACACACACACTATATCTATATATATTCAATTATAAACAAAGCTTGCTCTTATGTCTTAGATTGAAGAAATAGGGGGAGATAACATTCATATCTGCAGTGGTAAATCATTCTGCCTAACTAACAGTATGTGCTTGAGTGGGTGAATGGTGAAAAATTAAATAAATGCTTCTCAAAATGAGCCTTCTGCAAGCTTATAGTCTCCAAGAGGGAGCAGTCTCCAATGGGGAGGAAACCCACTAACATATAACTCCTGGTCAGATACCGATATTTCGAAACCTGATTGTTTCTCCTCAGTGACCGCGGAAAGTGGTAATTTGACTTCTCTGCCTTTCCGATTTTAAGAACAATGCTATCCCAAAAAAGGCTGGTGTGCAATACCGTAGTATGTTTGTTGAGTTTTTAAAAAACCAACCAAAGGTGCCACCTAAGAAGCAAAAGAAAATCATGAAAGAGCAAAACAAGCTACATTTTCTTGTGAAAAGTAGAAAATATAAAAAGATAACCTCTTAAGACACAAGTGACTGTGGGCCAGTTCTTGGAATGAATCCACAAGGGACTAAATTACAATAAACTAATAAATTCCAAGGATAAGTACCGAGCACCATTCCAGCAACTTACAGAGCAGCTTGGTGTTGCAATGACTGCAAGAAATATTCAATTATAAACAAAGCTTGCTCTTATATATATATATATATATATATATATATATATATATATATATATATGTGTGTGTGTGTGTGTGTGTGTGGTGTGTGTGTTATATATATATGTGTGTGTGTGTGTGTGTGTGTGTGTGTGTGTGTGTGTGTGTGTGTGTGTGTGTAGACGAACAAATGGACAGCCATAGACAGGTAGGCAGGCAGGCAGCCAGACGGATAGATGCATAGACAGATAACAATCCATGGTGCGCAATGAGCGAGACTCTAAGAATCCATGCTATGCTAAGAATGTGGAGATTCATTCTGTTTTTAGTTGACGTATCCCTTCAAATCTGATAAGTTTCATTAGTCTATGTATTACTATGGATTCCACTGGAAGACATTTTCGTGAAGTTTAGTACTTTAAACTTCTCTCTCTCTCTCTCTCTCTCTCTCTCTCTCTCTCTCTCTCTCTCTCTCTCTCCATCCTCTCTCTCTCTCTCTCTCTCCTCTCTCCTCTCCTCTCTCTCTCTCTCTCTCTCCAGTGCCTCACCCACCCCCTTCAAACTGATGATTAGGTATTCTCGTCACTGTTGGAACCGCAGACACGTTCACGGAAAGTTTCTAGAAGTTCAGAAGTCAGTGGCTATCTTTGTACAAACTAGACTGGAAAAAGAAGTATTGCACAGTTGATCTTGGAAAAATGGCTTCTGATTGCCAAGCATGTCGCTGTTGGAATATAAATTTTGACCTGGTTGTCCTTTCTGTTTATGCATTTTTTCCCACTCGTCTCAGCTTCTATCCCTCTCAGTAACATTACTTGCTGTTCAAACTTTTCTCTCCAGCTTGCTTTTACACAACCACACCCAGGTACGTCTTGTCGCAGTCTCAGTGCCAGCAGATCAATTGCGTCTGAACCAAGTTGTTCGTGTGAGCAAGAGCCGGACGGCCAAGAAGCTGAGCTCTTCTTCTTCTTCTTCTTCTTCTTCTTCTTCTTCTTCTTCTTCTTCTTCCTCTTCTTCTTCTTCTTCTTCTGTATGATGATGATGATGATGATGATGATGACACTCGAGGATGAGGTTTGATGAAAGCGATGTTATGGGCCATTCGTAGTGGCCTTAGACTAGGCAACGTGACCGTACCTTACGCTTCCTGTCATAATTATTCTGACGTCAACTGAACCTGAGAGATAGAGTGTTGGTCAGGAAATATTAGCTTATACATCCTGACGTCACTTAAACCTAAGAGATATAGTGTTGATCAGAAATATGAGCTTATATATCCTGACGTCAATTAAACCTAAGAGATATAGTGCTGGTTAGGAAATATGAGCTTATACATCCTGACGTCACTTAAACCTAAGAGATACAGTGTTGGTTAGGAAATATGAGCTTATACATTCTGACTTCAACTAAACCTAAGAGATAATAGTGTTGGTCAGGAAATATTAGCTTAACATCCTGACGTCAACTAAACCTAAGAGATATAGTGTTGGTCAGGAAATATTAGTTTATACATCCTGATGTCAACTGAACCCGAGAGAGGCTATGTTGTTAGGAAACTTGAGTAAGGCTGTCAGAGACTTCTAATGAATGGATGAAATACGACTGCATAGTTTGAGCCTCCCCATTGGAGACCGCGATGCACTCAAAAACACTGTGTAGAAGCAGACCAGGAACGAACTGTCTCACAGATACACAGATCGAATGGGACCGGAACCAAGGACTGTGCAGGCAGTAAAGGGCGATGCTAACCATCTCACAAAGCGATTGAGCAGTTTCAAGCATGATTTTGGCTTCAGTTCTTTCTGTTCGTCTGCTCTAAAGATAGCTCTAAAAGAGTTTGAGTGGACTTCACTGAAATTCGCGAAATTGTTCATAAGTGTAAGTTCAACGTGTCTAATTAACGCCTGCTCCTAAAAAAAAATGAACACGTTACACCAAGGTTTTTATTCATGTTGAACGTCCGCACACACCAAAGGCGATTTGACTAAAGGGGATAATCATCCCTAGAGAATAGGGATAGGAGACCTAATACTACACTGATACCACCAGAAAAAAAACAAACAACATTTTTAGACGGCCAACGACTAGTGCAATAGCGAGATTCCAGCTCAAGTCTGACTACGAGCACACTGCTCTTTACCCGAGCTGAGAAACAGAGTGAACCAGCCGCCGTGGAGCTTTGGTTAGCGTCGCCGATTCCCGGCTGGGAGGTTGTGGGTTCGATTCCCATCACGTGCATTTATTTGCCGATTATTCTACCCCAACTGGCTCCTACCCACAGCTGAGTTTGCTTTGGACTCAGCTGATAATAATGGAGCCACACAGCTGGGACCGTTGCTAAAAGTTTCTGACAACACTGCAGGTGTCTGTATCTTTAGGGCTTGGTTGATGCCGGGTTATATTGTGAAAAGAACGTGTAGAGTACAGTTCTGTCACACAGTCCCAGGCAAGATGGAATTCCTGAGCGTCATTTTGATGATGCTCTTTCTCATCGCGCGGTGTAAGAAACAACAAAAATTCCACATTCTATGGCCCTTCATACCTTGCTCTTGTTTTGCCATCAGTTTCAATTTCATCTCGATGTCTATGCACTCAGTGGATTCCGTCGGGGTCGCCGAGATCAGCAAGTTAACGGAGACATTCGTTGGGAGGACGTCGTCGTGCCCTTCAGGGTGGGAGGAGGGATATTCATATACGCTGGCTCCGCGACTAAGCAAGCGTTGTCGTCAGTAGAGGGTTTAGTAGATGGTGTCCTGCGTGTGTTTGATCAAAACAGGCAGCACTGAACGCCACTGAGTTCGGCGGCAGGGCAGTGTTTGGTCTGGTGGGTTGCCTCATGATGACATGACATTGACTGCTGCCTGTGGGTTGTCGGTGCCGAGACTGCGGCGGCGGTCCGGGGTGTGGCTGTGGTCGGGGAGCCGGAGTGAGCAACACAGAAAAAGTACAGGGAGCAGGAACACTACTTTCGTCTTTCGGCAATTGGAGCTTGCGTATATTGAAGGCCTCTTTGTGTTGGTCTGGTTTGGCACTATGTCCGCCTCCGTTCACTGGTCGGCAGTCTGTTCAACACACCCCACAATTGATAGTGTCAAGTTACATGTTTTCAAGCACATATGCCGTGGTTCGTTTGCGCCCAAAGCCATGTGCAGGAAGTAGGCCAGCCTCGCTGAATAGCAGGCAAGAAGAAGTTGGCATATGTGGTGACTTGACCGGGCATCTAGGTCACTGAACAGTCCTCTCTCCTGTCGTGGCATAGGTCGTGACCTGACCGGGCAGCCAAGCCACTGAACAGTTCTCTCTCCTGTCGTGGCATATGTGGTGACCTGACAGGGCAGCCAGGCCACTGAACAGTCCTCTCTCCTGTCGTGGTACATGTGGTGACCTGCGGGCAGCCAGGCCACTGAACAGTCCTCTCTCCTGTCGTGGCATATGTGGTGACCTGACA
>CM065727.1:68363716-68366216 GCA_033310375.1 Conus canariensis
TTCTATTATTACATTTTTTTTATTATCATCAGTGTATTACTATCATCACCATCATTATAAAACTTATATATTATTATTATCATTCTTCTTTTTCTTCTTCTTTTTCTTATCATTATTATTATTATTATTATTGTTGTTGTTGTTATCATTGTTGTTGTTGTTGCTGTTACTTTTAGGACATTTCCGGCAGATTCACACAAAAGACAATTTTAACCTAGGTTTGAAGCGATCAGTCTGCTCCACTCCACCAAACTTTGAATGGCGATTTTTCGGAGGCCACAACAACCCAAGACCTCTAGACATCATGCATCCAGCTCACATAAACATACCCACCGGCTTCGACGACAAGATGGAGCTGTCCCTTGCAAAAAGATGCAGGAAAATCGAAGTCAAGGTCGGCACGGCTATAAGTTTTGTTTGTTTGTTTGTTTTTAGTCGAGAACCACTTCATTGCCATCTTACTGTTATTGATATCTTGCGCCCAAGCTTAACAATGTCGAGCATGACATTGCTTTTGATGCTCTCTATCAGGCAGGAAAAAAAAACAAAACTAGGGCAGACGGACCTTCACCATTAATTACATTGCTGCGAAATTCGTATCTAGAAGTGATTAACTCATTTTTGACGGGTAACTTTTTTCTGAATAATAAGAGTGCATAGGCATTGCATTAGCCTCCCAAATATAGCATCCAAAAATATGTACTGTTTTCCTCCTCGTTGTTGTTGTTGTTGTTGTTGTTGTTGTTGTTGTTGTTGTTGTTGTTGTTGTTGTTGTTGTTGTTGTTGCTGCTGCTGCTGCTGCTGTGGTGGTCGTCATTATCTTTGCTGTTTTGAGCACTTCTTCTGCCTTTCAATTTCTTATCAAATTTTTTTATGTGATCAAAATCTACGTGCAAGTTACGAAAGCAAGGATATAAGGCAGGCTCCAAATTTGGGAGGAAAAGATAGGTAAAATTTCTCCAGGATTATTTATCTAAATGCGAAGGATACAGTAATAAAGTGTCACGTTCCCAAACAATTTGTGTTTGTCTATCCACCGGAGAATACGAACACAGTACGGCAGATATTCGTCACAATTGACCAGGCTGTGCGCAGGATGAAGGAGTGTCGAAAGATTGACGTCATAGGTTGCAAACAAGATTGGAATAGCAAATGCATTCGGCCACTCTCTTCAGTTGTGCAGGGAAGACGACAGACCCCGCAGGGTTAAAATCCCCGTCTAGGGAGCTCTTTGTTTTGTTTTGTTTCGTTTTGTTTTGTTTTGTTTCGTTTCGTTTTGTTTTGTTTTGTTTTGTTTTGTTGTCCATCTTGCCAATAAATAGAAAGGGGGTTACTTGTCTATCGGGCAAAGAGAATGAATCAAATGCAAGACAAGCGTGTCCCGTCAGGCAGAGTATAAATACCATGCCCAAGTTTTGTGCAGCAATCAGAGAATGTTACTATTTATGGAGGAAAAACAGCAACGTCGTTACATCATTAGAACAGATGTCTGTGTTGACCTCTTGTCCGTACAGCATTTAGGTTGTTTGTATCGAAGGTGAAGAAGGTTTTGGACGAAAAAAAGAAAGATGATTACGCAAGAGTGTTGATTATTTTTAGTTCCGTTCCCTCTTCCACATTCCCATCATCCTCGCATTGCTATTTCCTTGTTTGTGAATATTTGCTTTAAAGAAATAGAGGGGAAAAAGTCATAATGAAGAAGGAATTCTTTTCCTGCATTTTTTTTTCTAACTACTTATTAATCCCGTCAGTTTTTTTTTTTTTTTAATCAGTTCTGTTCGGCTGTGTGTGTGTGTGTGTGTGTGTGTGTGTGTGTGTGTGTGTGTGTGTGTGTGTGTGTGTGGGGTGGGGGGGTGGGTGGGAGCGGGGGTGTGTGTGTGGGGACTATTCACCCTCATGTTTTAATGTTGCAAATACTCCTGTCTGCAGTGTTTCCATTTTTCCCACCCACTTTTGTGATCGTGTTTTGTAGAAAGCCCATGTGTATACTCTCTCTCTCTCTCTCTCTCTCTCTCTCTCTCTCTCTCTGTCCGTCTATCTGTCTTTCTCTGTCTCTCTCTCTCCCTCCCCTCCTCCTCTCTCTCTCTCTCTCTCTCTCTCTCTCTCTCTCTCTCTCTCTCTCTCATTTGGTTTTCAATCTGTCGATTGAATTTAGATGAGGACGTGTTCTAGCCGGGTCTCTGGCGTGGATGTGTCTGAGTCACAAAACAGTCGTGGGCAGTATTTGGGTCACAGTGTAAACACTGACATTCACCATGTCTGGGTCACAGTGTAAACACTGTCATTCACCATGTCTGGGTCACAGTGTAGACACTGTCATTCACCATGTCTGGATCACAGTGTAAACACTGTCATTCACCCTGTCTGGGTCACAGTGTAAACACTGTTATTCACCCTGTCTGGGTCACAGTGTAAACACTGTTATTCACCCTGTCTGGGTCACAGTGTAAACACTGTCATTCACCATGTCTGGGTCACAGTGTAAACACTGACATTCACC
>CM065727.1:68388716-68401216 GCA_033310375.1 Conus canariensis
TAAACAAAATCATTAGGAGTTCGCATCTCTACGCCTAAAAATCTCTTGAGAGCAAATAAGTGAACCTTTTCACATTCAGATGCCGCATTATCAAGTCCCCATAGCTCTGCGCCGTACTGAACAATCGGCTGAATTTGTGAATCGAACATCTTCAAAAGGACAGTCAACGAGTTATTTTTAAACTTATATAACTTTTGTGAAATGCACAGTAAAGCGTTTTTAGCTCTACTACTTATATTACGACATGCTATAACAAAACTCAATCTTGTTGAAAAACAAATTCCTAGGTATTTGTATACATTAACAACAGGCATCACAGCTCCTGCATACATCCATCTTTCTCTAGCTCCTAAATACCCCCCTTTTCTGAGCACAATAATATTACTTTTGTCCATATTTACTTTTAGCTGGAGAGCTGAAGCTGCTTTATACAGATTATTCAACTGTGTTTGAAGACCGATAACAGTTTCAGACAGCAACACAACATCATCAGCCAAGAGCAATATAAACAGTTCAAAATAGTCTGACGAAAAAATAGCCCTGTGTTTCCCTTCTCTAATAACTTCTAATGCTAATTCGTTTATAAACAATGAAAACAAAACGGGACTGCATACATCCCTTGTTTCACTCCACGTGTGCAGTTAATGTAATCTGTAAGCATGGAAACACATCTAATTCTGGTTTTAACATTAGTATACATGCTATGAATACAACGAACCATTTTGCCTTTTATGCCATTTCTCAAGAGTATAGGCCACAACAGATGTCTGTTAATGGAATCAAAAGTTTTCTCAAAATCGATGAAGGCCACATACAATTTACGGTTTAAACAAATTGCTTCTGAACCAATGACAACAACGTAAACATATGATCAACAATAGAATAGCCCCTTTTGAATCCTGCCTGATATTCACCCGTCAAATTATATTCTGTAACCCATTCTTGAAGTCTGCTGTTTATGATTGTACTATAGATTTTACTGCTCGTATCACATAGATTATAGACCCCTATAATTACCTGGATTATCTGCGTCTCCCTTTTTAAACAAAGGAATTACAATAGAGTTTATCCATTATCTGGGAAAACACCTTTATCAAACAACACATTAAACAATTTTACGAAAAAATCAATAACTCGATCCCCACCATGTTTCAACATTTCTCCTATAATTTCATCTGGGCCTGCAGATTTACCGTTCTTTAGCTTTCTAACAGCAAGTAACACTTCTTTTTGATATCGGACGGTTCATCGCGCTAAAGTCTTTTTCAACATTATAATTTGTTTCAAAGTCATCATTAGCTTCGTTGTTACACTCTCTAGTTACTTCCACTTCAAGTAAACCTTTAAAATGGTTAAATCAATCATCAACTGTTAAATTATTATTTACTTGTTTTCTTTTGCTGGACATTTTATGTACATTCTCCCAAAATTCTTTTTGATTATTTACTGAAGAAACAAGCTTTTCCAATATCAAATCATTATACTGTTTTTCTTTTCTATCTATTAAATGTTTATGCTCTCGTCTTGCTATGCAATATGCATCACTGTCAGTTTTCTCTTTTGATTTTCTAAAAATGTTAAGCAGTTGTTTTGCTTTCTTCTTGCTTGACTTACATTCTCCATCAAACCAATCACCACTTTTATGATATTTTGTCAAGTTGATTTTCTTTTTCATACATTGGCCTTGTTTTTTGATGCACTCATTAAAGACACTCAAAGCACCACTGTAATCAGAATCAATCAGACCAATGGCCCCATCGAGTTCAGATAATGTTTCGTCAGAGAACATTTTCTGAAAATATATAGTTCCTAAATCATTATCCCACACAAACTTTTCAATAAACTGATCATCGGTAATGGTATGCCCCCTTGTAACATTTCTTTTCAATTTAAATTTTAAATGCAGTTCAACTGGCAAATGATCAGACTCTATTCTCTCCGACACTAACAATTTACACGACGAGACAACAATAACAAACTGTCTCTTAGACAGCAGAAAGTAGTCATTGACACTGTTTCCTGACTCAGATATGTAAGTATAATTTCCATCTATATCCCCATTGCACACTCCGTTTAGAATACACAGACTAAAAGCTGTGCACATATTCAATAATTTTTTCCCATATTTATTAAGTACATTGTCATCCGAATTCCTTATAATGCTAGCCAGATCAGAATTATCATGAAGAAAGTTACAACTTACTTTATTGAAGTCTATAATATCAGGAAAAATGTTAGAGGTTCTACTGCTTAAGATCGCTCGATAGAATCCAAAACACATCATCTAACTCCAACATGCAATCAAAAAGACATTGTTCAAGTTCATCAACACCATTGTCAACGTCAAAATGATTATAATAAGGTGATCCTTCATGTGGGATATACGTACATACATATATAATGTTCTTTTCAAGGTCAAACACACTCTTATCAATCAGAAACAGAGAACGTTGGGATGGTCTGTCTTAATTTCCTGAATATAAGATATAAACTCATTTTTAATTAGGCAGACAATTCCACCTGATCTTCTTCCTTGCTTTGTAAACTTAATAGCTGGTTTATAAAAAAAAAACAGTGTAACCCAGGAAAGTGAGGTGTTGGGGACATTCTACAAACGTCTCAACAAGACATATGAAGTCACATTTTAACAAAAAGACATAAATTCCTTGCTACTTAGTTTGGGTAAAAGTACCATTAACATTCCAATGCAGAAATGAAAAACATGTCTCGAATTCAATGGATTCACCATAATCACACATGCTTTAATACATACTACTGCTTATGTTTGTAGACCCATTCATGTTTTTTTCCGTTTGAATACAAGAGGTTACATCACAACAACGAACCCCGACTTTGTCATCATTTGATTCCTTTTGAGATGACCCCCCACCAAAACTGTCACTGACAGTGTCACAGTCATTCGGTTCATGACATTCCTCCTTTTGAGATGACCCCCACCAAAACTGTCATTGACAGTGTCACAGCCATTCAGTTCACAATGTGATAAAGTGTGGTAGATACCTTCACATGCATTCTGTATGTTATTTACAAAATCATTTTCGTTCACTTCCGGGTACAGCAGAATATTACTACAGCCAGAATGTTCATTAGTGAGAACATTCAACTTGTCATTACCACGATCATTCAAAATAATGCCATCCTGGTTATTTACATGTGTTCCCCGTCCCTGACCCCCTACACATTCTGTATTTTCAATGCCAACAAGTTCACTTCTCACTGCACACACATACCCTCTCCTGCTCCGAACTATCCGTCGCCCCGCACAACTATCACGTGCGTGCCTCAAAAATGTTACCGGTGTAGCCGGTGTTGAACTGGGCTGGCCACCCCCTATTCGCTGGTCCTAAGAATTTCTCCCTCACCAAGGTAATACTTCCTACCATCGATCAGGAGATGGTCGTACACCAGGATGGCACGCTTCCCTTCTTCCCTGGCCTTCTTCAAATGAGGAGACAGTCTTTTTCTTATCTCCCTTACATGCAGGGAGAAGTCTTCCCCCACAAACACATCAGTCCCCTTTAGTTTACTCCTGGCCTTAAGAATTTTCTCCTTATCCTTGGAGAATGTGCAGCATGCGATGACAGGTGCGTTCGGCTTGCTGCTCAGGCGGTGCACCCTGTCAAAGTGGACGTCAGCAGCCAGTTCCAGCTGGTCCGTCATCAGCTGTCGGACCGAAGCCTCGCACTCCTCTTGCGTCTCGTTCTGCTTGTGGTGAAGACCGTGAAAGATCAGATTGTTCCGCTTGGAACGCCCTTCTAGATCGTCTGTCTTCCTTTCAGCATCCTGGATCCTCTTCTTTAGATCATCATTTCCACAGCGCAGGTCATTCACTTCTTGTCTCAACGTGTGAACCTCCTCCTGTAATCCATCCAAACCATCACGGATACCTTTGATGTCATCTTTCATATTATCAAATTTAGTGTTCATCGTCTGAAGCATTGCCATCAAATCGAGGTTGGAGGGACATCGGACGCTAGAGAGAACGACGTCTCACGTGATGACGAACTTGCTGTCTTCTCAGTGCTGACTCTGCAGCTATCATGGGTCAACAAGGTTTGACGACTACTGTCCTTGCGTGGTGGACCGGGGTTTAGTTCCACATCTCCACATTGCAGTAATAAATTGCCCCAAAACAGAAGCGTGAGGAGGCAGCCTGCCATAACACCGTCTATCCTCGTCCTAAGTTTCAATGTCTTCACGTACATGGCGGCACTCTTTCTAGCTCTCATCAGCATGAAGGAGAGAAATACTGGTAGAAAACAGCCACACCGCTCACGGAAATCCAATTGTGATGAAGGCATGGTATATTACCAAGGTAACTGCAAGACATATAGTCGAAAACACAGCCCAAATCTAGTGTAATTAGCACTCGAGAGAGAGAGAGAGAGAGAGAGAGAGAGAGAGAGAGAGAGAGAGAGAGAGGCCACTCTGTGTGTGTGTGTGTGTGTGTGTGAGAGAGAGAGAGAGAGAGAGAGAGAGAGAGAGAGAGAGACAGACAGACAGACAGACAGACAGACAGACAGAGACGGAGACAGTCAGAGAAGTGTTTATTACATGTATGTAATAAATTTGTAAAGTAGATGAAGTTTAGAGGGAGGGGGATTAATGATGATGGGATTGTGAGGTGTGGAACGAGCACTCCAACTCTCCCACAAAATAACCCGCACATGTTAAGCATGCAAAGGTCCTATTTCTTCAAAAATGAAAAGTTCACATATATTGTCTTTTCATTCCAAATCGTTTGACAAGTCGTACTGAGGTATGAGTCCATGATATATTACATCACAATGACTACTTTTTTTTTTACTCACATATATAACCAAATGAATCCCTGTAATCACACAGTTCTGATTGCCCATGTTTGTTTGTGCTTTATGCAAGTGGTGGCGACTGGTGTGATAAATCATGGCGATTCTTTCATGAAATTCTTTCCTTACCATATACTTACGGAGTTTGATGGTTTCAGCTTCAGGCCGTGCTACCTTAGAAACACACACTGACAATGTGGTTACATGTGTCAGTATACTCTCTAACTTATTTGGATTTTGGCTCAGTGTTCATAAAGGTTCCATGAGCATATATTTCTGCGCCTCCCCCCCTCCCCCGTCTCCACCAGGTAATGTGCATCTGGGTTCCTCCCTGATTGCAGTTTCATTAATCATTGGCCATGGCACTCATGTTCACCCTTCACAATTTAGCAAATCAGACGAGAAAAAAAATGATTCCATACACTGCTTCTTGATTTAGTCACGGTGGAACGAGGTACGAGTACATTTTGTCATGGCTGCCTCTTATGCTTGACCTATTTCTTACCAACAGATACATTTTATATGACAGATGGCCAGGTTCGACTAAGTGCAGAGTAGAGATGATTCTGAAATGAACATTGGCTGATAACGACTGGTATCATGTATAGAAAGAAAAAAATTAGCGGCAAGCTACTAGTTGTGCCAGTAGTGGTATTTTACGTGGTTGCAGGGATCTATGTCTTATTAATGATTTACAGAGTGCTGACATTTGGTTTCGTAAGGTATGGCGATTTGGTGTAAAATTCCCTCCTAGCCCTGAACTGACACACTTGTGGTTTACGTTTTGGAGGAACTGCCAATGTGGTTAAAGTCTGTTGATTTGATTTTCTCTTTTATTTTGGTTCTGGTGTAATGAAGGCGTAAGCCAAGAAGCATTTTGTCTTCTCCTTCACCTGGCCCCCTCTGTGTGTCCGCACAGTTCTGCCTCTGTACAGTACAGCGAGCTCCTGCCTGCTCAGATCTGCTCAGCTGAGTTTCTACCTGATTGCAGTTTTATTATTCATCAGTTACGGCAACCGCGTTAGGCCACCAGCACTTGGAAGCCTGACTTGATGGAGTAATCCCACGTGCACTGTCTGTTTTCTGAGAGTTGAACGAGGGTCGTTGAGCTGCTTGTCTAATAACAGTTAAGTCGTCTGCATGACGTCATCACTTGCGAGGAGAAAATTGTCTGGAAGGGGACTGGGGTCTTTCTGGGTGCAGAATTTAGGTACTGATTCAGCTAGATCAATAAAGGTGTGATGGTTTGGGCGTCATGTACGGGAATAGGTAACGATGATGAGAACATATTTCTGAAGCGCTCTCTCTCTCTCTCTCTCTCTCTCTCTCTCTCTCTCTCTCTCTCTCTCTATCTATCTGTCCTGTCTGTCTGTCTGTCTGTCTGTCTGTCTCTCTCTCTCTCTCTCTCTCTCTCTCTCTCTCTCTCTCTCTCTCTTAGCGAAATAAACTATCAAGACATTATTCGATAACTCACTTCAGTTTAGGTGGATCCGATATTAGAACTGAGGAAGATTCAAGGAGAACATGTGATATTTAAGGAAACTAGAACAGATTGTGTATTGTAATTGGTATTTGAAATGAACTCGATCGGTTGTTCAGTGCAAACATTTTTTTTACAAGTGTAGTTCAACAGCCTATGCTCCAGTTGCTGGATGGTTGTCTTCTTTTGGAAATAGCTATGAAGGGACTGAACACAAACTGATCATCTGAATTACTTGTGTTAATTTCTGTCGATATTTTTAAGTGTGTCTTTATCTCACTTCTTAACGTGACGTGTTTTTTTCGATATCGTTAAGTGTGTCGTTATCTCACTGTTTAACGTTTGGGTTTTGCAGTTATTTTCTGTACAGCCCTCGCAGTTTGGCAGTTATGAGCAAATGGCACAATAAAGGTCAGTGGCAGACTTCGCCAGTGTGTCTGAATTTAACTGCTCCCTTTATCATCCTCCATACTATCTTTGTCCCTCTGTCTCACTCACTCACTGATTAACTAACTGTGTCTATCTATCTATCTATCTATCTATCTATCTATCCGTCCGTCCGTCCGTCCGTCCGTCCGTCTGTCCGTCTGTCTGTCTGTCTGTCTATCTATATTTGGTTGTGTTATTAGGACAGACTGTGGTGACCCCCATATGCTGCTAATGAACGATTTCATGTTGATATTCTGATGCTCTTTATTTCATTCCTGTGCTGCTAATGAACGATTTCATGCTCACATTCTGATGCTCTATATTTCATTCCTATGTTGCTAATGAACGATTTCATGCTGATATTCTGATGCTCTTTATTTTATTCCTATGCTGCTAATGAATGATTTCATGTTGATATTCTGATGCTCTATATTTCATTCCTATGTTGCTAATGAACGATTTCATGCTGATATTCTGATGCTCTTTATTTTATTCCTATGCTGCTAATGAACGATTTCATGCTGATATTCTGATGCTCTTTATTTTATTCCTATGCTGCTAATGAACGATTTCATGCTGATATTCTGATGCTCTATATTTCATTCCTGTTTCCTTTCTCTTACCCCACCCCGACTCCCTTTTTATATTTGCCGAGTCATTGCTATATTTACGAAGGAAATGTCAGCATGCACTTGTTTTCTCATTTTACTTATTTGGTCTACGCACACGCATATATTTGTTTTGTTCCATTTTACTACCCTTCGCTGGCTGCTTTGAGGGTGCTGTTGGAGTCTTTTTTTGAATCCTTGGTGGTGAGAACACCACAGAATTATGGACTGTGGTGTGTCTCTATTTGACACCAAGAGCACAGACACAATCAGCCGTGTCTCCCTGATGAGTCCGATCCAGCGGACGAAAGGCCTAGGAGCAGGCAATACAAATAAATGTGCCTTTGAGAGGGATTACGATGGTTCCCTCAGGCAGCTAGTGAAGGGTTTCTCGTATTTATAATATATTCCCCCATTTTATTACTCTTCAATTTTTTTTTTTTTTTTTAAATTTCAAATCTTTGCCAAGTCATTACTATAACGACTGAAGAATTGTTAACCTGCACTTGTTTTCCCCCACTACTTAATTGTTCAGCATTATATATATATATATATATATATATATATATATATATATAACAGAGAGATGCATATAGAGATATAGATTGTGTTGTGTGTGTGTGTGTGTGTGTGTGTGTGTGTGTGTGTGTGTGTGTGTGTGTGTGTAAGCGCTCAGTTCAGGTGATGTCAATGTTTCTGTCATCAATATGGATTACGATGATCCCCATATGCTGCTAGAAAAGGAGTTTATAATACATTTTCCCTCATTCGTCATTCTTTTGTCCTTCTTCCCTCCCTCCCAGCCCCTCTTTTCTTTTGAAATGAAATCTTTGCCAAGCATAATATAATGCGGGAGGAATTTGTTAACCTGCACTTGTTTTCTCCCACTGTTAATTGTACAACACACACACACACACACACACACACACACACACACACACACACACACACACACACACACACACACACACACACCACCACACACACACAATCGATAGATGGTGCAAGATAGAGAGTGTGTGATTATCTTGCATCTTTCTGTATCTCACTCTCTCTGTCTGTTTGTCTATCTGTCTGTCTTTATGTCTCTGTGTCTCTCTCTGTGTCTGTTTCTCTCTCTAAATCTCCATGCACACACACACACACACACACACACACACACACACCACACACACAACACACACACACACACACACAACACACACACACATTGAGAGATTGTGTGGGCACATGCATGCGACAGAAGAGAGAGAGAGAGAGAGAGAGAGAGAGAGAGAGAGAGAGAGAGAGAGAGAGAGAGACAGACAGACAGAGAAGAGAGAGAGGAGAGAGAGAGAGAGAGAGAGAGATTGAGGTTGGGAATGGAGCAACGAGGAGTCCCTTCTCTGCACGTGATCACGCCAGTCGTCACTAACACTGCCAAGCTGAAACCAAAAGGAACGCCCTTCCTTCAGACAGGTCCACCCTCAGCATCTTTTAATTCGTTGCCCGTTTCTTTCGCCTTGACATCCTGGCAATCAACCCTGTTAGGGTATCATCGACCGAACTGGACAGTGCCAAGACAATCCAAAATACACTAACCCAGTCTCTTTCTTTTTCGCAGCACTTGACGTCACGGAGGCGAGATGAGGAAAGGTAGTCCCTTTTTATGACCGGCTGGCACTCTCTGATGACCTGACAATGCTCCTGGGATCCCCTTTGTTCACACAGCACTCGTGTGACAGCTATCCTCGGTGGATGAATAGTGAATGTGCAGTCGGGCAGGAATACATCTGAGCCTTTCTGTCATTGGAAACTGTCTGCACTTTGAAGGGAAAGAAGGAACAGCCTGGTATCATACCATCCTCCCCCACCCCTAACGTTCTTTCCCATGACAACTTAGACTCCCGAAAGAGCAGAAGATGCAATCAATGGGCAGTTAAGTGCAGTCAATTGCAGGGGTGACTACAGGTCAAGACAGAATGTTTCCAAGGAAACAGAAACCGGGGATATTTTGTTAGTGCTTAAGAGGTATTAAGAAAATATTGCAGAACGATTGCGTCCAGTTAGCGGTGCCTTGTTCTGACAGACAGGTTTGATGTGAAGGAAACGTAGCTTTTGGGTTTTTTCTTTCTATGTTTTTTAGAGTCTTCATTATAATCTTACCGTTGCTGGTGTTATTGAAATTCCTGTTGATATCAGTGGTGTTGTTTTCTTCTTTTTCATCCTCTTCCTCTTTTCATTCTTCTTCCTCTTCTTCTTATTCTTCTTCTTCTTCTTCTTCTTCTTCTTCTTCTTCTTCTTCTTTCTTCTTCTTCTTCTTCTTCTCTTCTTCTTCTCTTTCTGTGTGTATGTCTGTGTATCTGCCTGCCTGTCTGTCTGTCTGCCTGTCTGTCTGTATGTCTCTCTGTCTTAGGGTTCCATCTTCTCCCACCTCTAAACTTCCTCCTAATGACTACTCACAGTCTGGAAAGAGCTAAAGACAGAATAAATAGACAGTAACTTGATGTCTGTAGCAGGAATGATCGTGGGTCAGGATAGAATGGCTCTGAGAAAACTGAAGCAAGGGAAAGTCGTTGGGGCTATAGTCTTCGCGCGCGACAAAAAGAGAGAGAGGAGGGGGGGAGTGAGTGTGTGAGTAGGTGGCGAGAGAGAGAGAGAGAGAGAGAGAGAGAGAGAGAGAGAGAGAGAGAGAGAGAGACAGACAGACAGAGAGACAGACAGACAGACAGACAGACAGAGAAACGTGGTGGTGGGGAAGGAGCATCAGAGAATCCTTCCTCTACACATTATCACGCCAGTCGTCACTAACACTGCCAAGCTGAAACCAAAAGGAACGCCCTTCTTTCAGTCAGGTCCACCCTCAGCATCTCTTGATACATTGCCCGTTTCTTTCGCCTAGACATTCTGGCACCCAACCCGATAAGGATATCATCGACAATATGGGACAGTGCCAAGACAGTCCAAAATACACTAACCAAGTCTCTTTCTTTTCGCAGCACTTGACGTCACGCAGGCGAGATGAGGAAAGGTAGTCCCTTTTTATGACCGGCTGGCACTCTCTGATGACCTGACAATGCTCCTGGGATCCCCTTTGTTCACACAGCACTCGTGTGACAGCTATCCTCGATGGATGAGCAATGAATGGGCAATCAGGCAGAAATACATCTGAGCCTTTCTTTCGTTGCACATTGTCTGCACTTTGAAGGGTACGTTACAGAGGGGAAAGCCTGGTATCATACTGTCCTCCCCTCACCCCTAACCTTCTTTCCTTTGATACGTAGACTCCCGAAAGAGCAGAAGATGCAGTCAATGGACAGTATAGCGCCGCCTATAGCAGGGGGGAATCACGGGACAAGACAGAAGGGCTCCAAGGAAACTGAAGCCGGGGATATTTTGTTAGCACCAAAGAGGTGTCAAAAATTATTGCAGAACGATTGAGTCCACTTAGTTCTGTCTTGTTGTGACAGACAGGTTTGATGTAAAGGAAAGGCTGACGTAGTTATTGGGTTTTGTTTTCTTTCTATACCTTTTAAAGTTTTCAGTGTAACCCTGCCATTGTTGACGTTATTGTAATGACTATTGATGTCAGTGGTCTTAAGTTTTCTTCTTTTTCATCATCATCATCATCGTCATCATTCATCATCATCATCATCATCATCATCATCATCATCATCATCATCATCATCTCATCATTTTCTTCTCTTCTTCTTCTTCTTCCCCCCCCCCCCCCCCTTATCCTCTTCCTACTCCATTCTTCCTTTTCTTCTTGTCCTTACGTCTTCTTCTCCTCCTCCTCCTCCTTGTCCTCTTCCTCCTCCTCCTCCTCCTCCTCTCTCCTCCTCCTTTTTTTTTTCTTCTTCATCGTCGTCTTCTCCTTTTCTTCTCTTCTTCTTCTTCTCTCTGTCTGTATCTAGGCTGTCTGTCTGTCTGTCTCTCGCTCCCCCCCACCTCCCTCTCTCTTTCTCATATGGTACCGTCTCCTACCTCTAAACTTCTTCATCTTGACTGCTCAGTCTCGAAGGAGCTAAAGATTAACAGACAGTAATGCGTTGTCTGTAGGAGGAGTGTTCGTGCGTCAGAACAGAATGACTCCAAGTAAAATGAAGCCAGGGAAATTCGTTAAGGCTGAGGTATTGAAAGCTATTGTGGAAAGATGGGGCCCAGTTAGCGCTGACTCACGGAGAGGCATTAAGTATTGAAAGCTATTGTGGAATGATGGGGCCCAGTTAGCGCTGACTCACGGAGAGGCATTAAGTATTGAAAGCTATTGTGGAATGATGGGGCCCAGTTAGCGCTGACTGATGGAGAGGCATTAAGTATTGAAAGCTATTGTGGAATGATGGGGCCCAGTTAGCGCTGACTGACGGAGAGGCATTAAGTATTGAAAGCTATTGTGGAATGATGGGGCCCAGTTAGCGCTGACTGACGGAGAGGCATTAAGTATTGAAAGCTATTGTGGAATGATGGGGCCCAGTTAGCGCTGACTGACGGAGAGGCATTAAGTATTGAAAGCTATTGTGGAATGATGGGGCCCAGTTAGCACTGACTCACGGAGAGGTATTAAGTGTTGAAAGCTATTGTGGAATGATGGGGCCCAGTTAGCGCTGACTGACGGAGAGGCATTAAGTGTTGAAAGCTATTGTGGAATGATGGGGCCCAGTTAGCGCTGACTGACGGAGAGGCATTAGGTGTTGAAAGCTATTGTGGAATGATGGGGCCCAGTTAGCGCTGACTGACGGAGAGGCATTAAGTATTGAAAGCTATTGTGGAATGATGGGGCCCAGTTAGCGCTGACTGACGGAGAGGCATTAAGTATTGAAAGCTATTGTGGAATGATGGGGCCCAGTTAGCGCTGACTGACGGAGAGGCATTAGGTGTTGAAAGCTATTGTGGAATGATGGGGCCCAGTTAGCGCTGACTGACGGAGAGGCATTAAGTGAAGGAAAAGGCGAACGTCGTTGGTTTTTTTTTTTTTTGTTTTTTTTTGTCTTCTTCTAATTCATCAATTTCATTTCAACATTGTTGGTGTTATTGTGATTGCTACTGAAGTCGGTGGTCTGCAGTCTTCTTTTACTTCTTTTCACTTCTTCATCTTATTCTGCTTCTTGTTCTTGCCTTTATTGTCTTTCTTTTTTTTTCTTTATAACAGGTCTTTAAAACGTTGTGGTTACC
>CM065727.1:68406216-68416216 GCA_033310375.1 Conus canariensis
TGTCTTGAACAGGAATCTAAAATGTTTCCATTAAAAAGTTGAGATGCACAGGAGTTACAGCCCTTGGCGTAAGGGTACCTTCTAACACACTCACTTGCGCCATTCAAATGTAACTTGAAATAGCTCCTGTAAATGAACAAGAAATCAGCTTTTGCTTATACTTGTTGTTTTACTTACTTATCAGTGTGCCTGGTGGTAACTTGATCAGTCTTTTCTAATTCATTGTTTGGGTACAGTAGTGGGTGACTTTTATGTACCGATGTTTTCACTGCATCGGGGGCATGTCAACTGTTGTCCACAAAACCAAAAGGCCAAAATCAACTGTTCTGATGAATCATATTATACTACAATGCCTCTCGGTAGTTTCTGACTGTACCTGGAGCCACATGAATAATGCATAAAGTCACAGTTTCACATTTATCTCCCCTACCCCCAAAATTCAAGATTTCGCCAAAGACACCAAACGACCATTTTGACAGCCTTTCAACCCCCCAAATTGTTTGGCTTTGATGGGAGTTTATGTTCTTAATTGTCCAGAATGGTTTTGTTGCTTACAAGTTTAACATTGCTGGTATTTTCGTGTAACAAAATGTAGCATTAACAGTCTTTCAACAAATATGCATAGCGCAGCACGGCATACAGTATTCAAGGTGTTAGCAAAGCACATGTCTTGGTCATTTTCAAAGGCATGATCGTACTGACAGTCATATTCAGACTCTAAAAAAACAAACAAACCATGAACATTTACGATGTGTAAATTTATCTACGTGTTTTCCGACATTTAAACTCGCGCTTTTGGGCTTTTTTTTTTTTTTTGCTTTTTTTTTTACCTACTCGCGTTTGTGGTGTTTCTAGGAGGGGAGACGGAGACTGGTTCCTACTGAGATCTGCGGGAAGGACGGATCAGTGATTTCGTGGTCTGCCGTTCATGATACCCCTCAATTGAGCGGGGAGATTAGTACAGACAGGAGACTTTTCCAGAGATAGGAATTAGCATTACATTCTCCCAGCTATCAGACAACAATATCCGGAGTGAATTCACCGCTGTCGACTTGGACGTGACACCAACGGATCCTGACACTCTTTCACTGGACTGGATCGACAGGGCTCCTTACGAACGTCAACCGTTATGGCTGTCCGGCCTATGTGACGTTTGTCAACAATGTATCAGTTCATATGACAGTTTTTCTACTCTGTTTAGGGTCAATAAAGTTTCACCACCTGCTCCTTTTGAGACCTGCGTTTGGTGCCCAAATCGCTTTGAATGTCTTGAGGATTTTCAAGTTTTCTTGACATGCCACCAGTGCGACAATTGTCGTGTCTTCCTCAATTTTCTTCAGAAAAAAAACACGGAAAAAAAGTCCCGATTTTCGCGCGCGCGCGCGCGCGCGCGCGCGCGCGCGCGCGCGTGTGTGTGTGGTGTGTGTAAGTGTGTGTGTGTGTTGTGTTGTGTGTGTGTGTGTGTGTGTGTGTGTTTTGTGTGTCTGCGTGTGTGTGTGTGTGTTTGTGTGTCTGCGTGTGTGTGTGTGTGTGTGTGTGTGTGTGTGTGTGTGTGTGTGTGTGTGCGCGCGCGCGCGCGCGCACGCGCGTGTGTGTGTGTTTGCGGAGAGAAGCAAATACTACCATGCGTGTTGGATATCGACTTAAATGGAAGGACGGCTGTGGACCACCCAGTGTTTAGTCTCATTCACTCGATGGATACATCGCGGAGAGTTTCTGCTCAATTTATTCCGACCAACCCGCAGGATGTCTGTATCTTTCCGGTCTGGCTGACGCCAGCAGACTCCAGAGATGGGGTGCAGCCTTCTCTCTCTCTCTCTCTCTCTCTCTCTCTCGCTCTCTCTCTGTGTGTGTGTGTGTGTGTGTGTGTGTGTGTGTGTGTGTGTGTGTGTGTGTGTGTGTGTCCGTCCCTCCCTTAGCATGATGATTTCAGATTCACTTTACTCTCTTCATTAATACCTGTGCCGGGGACGTAGGGTTTGCACGGAGCAGGTCAAAATCGCCCCCTCAGGAGTCGCCTGCTCTTTGATGTTTCCGACAACCTCCAGGGCCGCTTGAAAGTTTGACACGTTGCCTCGTTTCACCTGCCCGACATTCACGTTTCGCAGTTTTTGAATTTTGTTTAATCCCCAGCTCATCACAAAACAGGCCAAAATATTCACAAATGAATTTACTGGAGAAATTCTCCCAACATTATCATCACCTGTCGATCCCCCCCCCCCCTCTCTCTCTCTCTCTCTCTCTGTTCTATGAGACATTTCTACTTGTAGTAGAGAAACACGCACACTTGCGGCAACGATTTTTCAGTTCCCTCTAGTCGGTTCACTCCAGAAATAACTGGCGCCATGAAAATCCGAAAGCAACTTAAATATGAAAGTAAGCAGCTTTACAAGGAACATGTCGACTTACTATCGAAAGAAAGCAGAACCTAAAAGTATGTTAAAAGGTAAAACAAGAAAACTGAATCGAAAAAGCAAAGAAACAGGGTTACTGATCATATCAGACATTTTAAGAAACAATATTGAAACAATATGTTAGACATAATTATTTCTCTACTTCGTGTTGTATTAAAGCCACTTGAAAAACATGTCCACAAACACCTCATGCAATATCTTGACAGCAACCCCTTTCAGGCGGGTTTTCGCCATGAACATTCTTGTCAGTGTGTGTGTGTGTGTGTGTGTGTGTGTGGTGTGTGTGTGTGTGTGTGTGTGTTACTGTCGGCTTTTCTGTACCAGCGTGAGTCAGCATGCCCTTCCCGAAGCTGTCACCGTGTGGATCGAACGCCAGTCCCACTGAGCTAGACGATACTCACAGCTTTGACTATAACGTACAACAGGCCGGCATTGAGCAAGGAATCGAAAGGGCATGAAGGGTCACACAATTAGAAACTTTTTTTGGACTGTTACCATTGATGATGAGCACGGTAAAAATGATGCTGCAGAGTGGCATTCTGGTCGGAGACAATCTGACAGACTCTGCGCTCCTTTCATGGTGCATCCTGATGGTCAACCATATTCGGGAGACACGGACTCAGCAGTGGTGTTCAGGAAATTTGACAGACATCCATCAAGGAATTGAAACTCTGTAGCACCGTGCGAGACTCTCCAGTTAAGCCTCCCATACACTTCACTTTGAGTATCAGTCGGCCAGCTGTAACAATTAGCGCAAATGAAGGCCTGTGATTGGAATCGGGCAAATGACTTCCACGTCTACAAGTATTTGACACTAACAGCTGCGCCACAGAGGCAGATGTTGTGGTAATTATTTTGTTAACCTCTCAAAGCGCGTAATACCTTTTAGGCTCGCGCGAATTCAACCTCACAAACACTCAGTTACACAGATACACAGAGATACACAAGCACAGACAGAGAGAAATACAGACACAAACACACAGACACGCACATGCGTACCCCCCCCTCTCTCTCTCTCTCTCTCTCTCTCTGTATGAGAGTATGTACGCGTTCGCGTGCGTATGTGTATGCACACACCGAGGCTTGCACACTCACGTCCGTGGACACTCTCATTAACACGCCTGCATCTCCCCACTGATGAACACATACCAGCGCACACACGTCTACAGTATACGCTGGGGGCCCTGAGAGATTCAAAGTCTGTCCCAGCTGACATGTATTTGATCATTTGTGCCTGTTATTGGAAAGGCCCATTCTGAGTTTGCCCCAATCTTTAGGAGTCTTCGCAGTGTTGGCCTAGAGGTTATTACAATGTTTGTTTAGTTGGTGATGTTTCTTGCTCTTCCCTTGAGTCTGGTTGTGCGGCTACTTCCTTGCTTGATGTTCAGATCTGAAAGATGGCCTATGGTATCGTGGCTTTGCTCTTGTTTTCTTAGATGATTCTTCAGACTTCTTATCACATCAGATCGGCCAAGCTGTAAACCAGTTCTTATCGTTGCCTTGCCAGCCAGTGTGTCTGCTTTCTAGTTTTTGTTAGCTCCTGCATGTCCAGGGCATTGCATCCATATGAGTCTCTCGAATGGAAGACTGCACATTACTTCATGCCACACAGGGCTTCCCATTCCACTCTTCACTTTTTGAGGTAGGTCCACGAAGTCAGTCAGTATCATGGCTTATTGAGTTTTAAACTGGCATGTAGATGAAAGCAAGTGGAGTGCTTGTGTCACTGCTAGTGTGTGCTAGCAGGAAGAGAGCAGAAACAAGGAAGAGATGGGACAACAGCATCAAAGAGAGTGGCATACCAGTGCATCTTTTCTAAATTTGCCGTCTGCGAATCAATGATTTCCTTTCGACCTAATTATCCAATCCCGCTATCTTTAAGATTGTCTACCTTTCTGTAGTCGAGTCAGTACAAATGTGCGTTATCTTTCTGTGGCTAAGCTGATTCAAAAGTACATTGTTGAAGAGCTGTCTATCCCGCCGAAAAAGTGATGTCTTCTATCATGGGTGTGTGACCTCCAGCGACAAATAGATATGTAGAAATAATCAGCATTGGAACCTGTACACTACATCATTGATGAACAGCTTAGCATCGGCATGAGCATGAAGTCCTTTTCACGCAGTGCAGTGCACAACTAACTAAAGGGTACCGAACAAGAACTCTGAAAAGACGAGTTGACATTGACACAACAGAAAAAGAGGACATTTGTAGCCTTCGCTAAATGAAAACTGAACAAAAATCAAAACGTTTTAAAAGAAAAGGCAAAATACGGAAACGGGTATCGGGGCGTCCTGTAGAGGAGAGCAAAGGACAGTTGTACCGGAGCTCTTAGACGGTCGTACAGAACGGCACAAGATGCAAGAATAGTGTGTGAAAGTCACCGGTGGTATTTACATAGTTTTAAATCCAGCTTTCAGAGCAAGGCAAGGGAAATCCTTGCTTTATATTAAAAAAAAGAATGCGCGTATACTTCAAAGTACCCCCACCCAGATTAACATCTCCCAGTGTTTAGTGATTTTAGGGATTAATACAGTAGAAAAAAACATGACGTTTTGATATACAAGCATCTTAGTGTTTTGATGCGTGTTCTCCCAACATTTTCAGGATTAGTATGGGGAAAGTGAGAAAGAAAGAAAGAAACGTAACTAGCACGAATTCGGTAATAACATCTACAATGGGAACGAGTTTACGTTCCAATACTTATGATGTTGTACCTTCCATAATTCAGATGTAAACAGGCTGTGCATATTACACGCTTGTACATTACCCCACTGAACTGGCAGGGAGAGAGAGAGAGAGAGAGAGAGAGAGAGAGAGAGAGGGAGAGAGAGAGAGAGAGGAAGGGAGGGAGGGAGGGGGGCTGCCAGGGGAGGTGACTCGTGCGTGTGGTGTGTGTGTGTGTGTGTGTGTGTGTGTGTGTGTGTGTGTGTGTGTATGTGTGTGTGTGTGTATGTGTGTGTGTATGTGTGTGTGTGTGTGTGTGTGTGTGTGTGTGTGTGCGCGCGCGCGCGCGCGCGTGCATGCGTGCGTGCACGTGTGCGTGCGTGCGTGTACGCGGGCACTTGTGTGCGTGTGTGTGTGTGTGTGTGTGTGTGTGTGTGTGTGTGTGTGTGTGCGTGCGTGCGTGCGTGCATGCGTGCGTGCAGGTGTGTGTGCGTGCATGTACGAGGGCACTTGTGTGTGTGTATGTGTGTGTGTGTGTGTGTGTGTGTGTGTGTGTGTGTGTGTGTGTGTGTGTGTGTGTGTGTGTGTGTGTGTGACACCTAAGGCGCGTATAGCAGACATTTCAGAAAAAAAAAAAAAAACATCCCAAACTAGCGGATATCAGGATGCTGTGGCGACCCACTTTGAGCGTAGACTGCCCAACAGGGCTGCACTCCACGCCTCTCTTCTGCCCACACACTGTCCTCGGCCAGGCCCGAGCGACACAGACACCAGCAATTGTAAGAGAGGAAATTTGAACAACACCTTCCAACCCGGATCCTTGAATGAAATGACACTCCACTGTGTGAATCCTCTCTTCCCATCTGAGCCCTGTCTGCACTGAACCCGAAGGGTCCGAGTCTCTAGTGTCTAGGAAAAAAAAACCGGACAATATTAGGTATGTCACAGGAAGGCCATAATTGGCTCCCTTTGAGACCGTCTGGACAACTTCCGTTGGGTGGGCTATTTTCATCCACGCCCGTGGAGTTCCAGGTCCCGTGTTTGGGTGGTAAGCCGATGTCTCCCTGGATGCATCGACACTTTTTTTGGTCACTTCCCTGCCTGTGAGGACCATGGTTCCCGCTCTCCTCCATGCATCGATTATCGGTTCTCATGTCCCCAGATGAGTCAGTCATTGTTTGGCACTTTTTCGGACATGTTGGATATTTGTGAGCACTTCCCTGATGAGATTTTCCATTGCTTTGCACCAAATCCAATACCCGGATACCAGCAAATTCCCAGAGATGTTCGACCATTATCTGGCGCTTCACTGAATGCATCGGACAGTTTTTCACAGTTCAGTGGATGCACTAACCATTGTTTCACGCTTCTAGGAATACATCGGCCACTGTAATTTGCCTTCCTATGAAAATAGACCATTGCTTCCTATTTTCCCTAGCTACATGGACCATTGTTTGGCATTTTTCTGAACACATCAGTCACTGTTTAGTTCTTCTCTGACTGCATCAATGATCGCTTAGCACTTTTCTTGATGCATTAAGTATTGTTTCGCGCTTCCCTGAATACATTAGCCATTTTTCCATATTTTCCTGAATGCATATTGTAATAGTCTGCACTTCCTTGAATGTGTGAGCTATTGTTTCGCTCTTCCCTGAGTGCATTGTCCCTTGTTTGCCCCCTCCTAAAGGCATAGACCATTGCTTCTCACTTCCCTGAATTATCAACCATTGTTCTACATTTTACCCTGACTGCACTGCTCATTGCTAGGCACTTCTGTCTATGCGTCGATCACTTTTTCTCATTTCCCTGAATGCGTCGAATTTTGTTTCCCTTTTTTTGTTTGCACTTTATTGACTGTAATGAATATTTATATACACTTTCCAGGGTGCATCTGAGACAAGTTTGTAATTTCTTGAAGGCATCGAACATTTTAAGTGATTCCTTAAAAACGGTTAATCATAGTTTTGCACTTCCCAAACTGTACGGATCATTGCTTTGCACCTTTGAGAATTCATCGACCACTTTTCTCACCTCTCGAATACGATGACCATCGTCTCGAACCTTCCTGAAATTATTGAACATGGTTGTGCCCTTTCTTGGACCCATCGACGATCGCTTGGCGTTTCCCAGACTTCAGCGACCGTTGCTGTGTCAATGAATGTTTTGTACTTTTGGATACTTACGGACCGTTTGGTTTTACGTCACTGAATGTATCGGCCATTGTTTAGCACTTTCATGGATGCAGCGCCATCAGTTAAGAATATTTGCCTTCGGTTACGGTGAGCGGGTGAGGTCGGGGGGTGGGGGTGGGGAGTGAGATTCTACAACTCTTGTCCTTTGCGCTACAGAACACTGTTTAATCTTGTTTTCGAGTATCGGCAGTCTTTTGAAAAGCAGCCTTCTCCCTTGGAAACAAAGCTTCAACTTCCCCAGCCATGAATTGAGCGCTTTGGTATACTCTGTTTCGGATATGCTGCTAACCTGTGATTTTCTTAATTCGATGAAACATCAACCTGTGGAGGTTGACTCAGAATAGGAAATCTGCAAATGTCACATGCAATCATGTCAACAGTAGTGATGGATAATTATTCCCGCAGGCGTGTTACCGCGGTCTTAGCTTTATGTGTATTGATTTCTTGTTCAAAGTAACCACTCGTAGTTTCTTCGGTGGTTGCTAAACAGGGATCACAGACCTTTGGACAATGTGCATCCGTGAAATGCTTTGTAGTAGGTGTTGTACACTTCCCATGTAGAGCGTAGTCTAAGATAGAGTAGGAGAGTAAATAAATAATCTTTCTTCTTGTTCTGAACTCGGGTCGCTGTTTATACATTCTCTGTCATAAACACCATACACATTTGACACGCCCATTGTTGAAAGGCTGTACGACGAAGTAATCTTGCTGACATTAAAAAAAAAATCAAGTCCGCTTTTGCTTTAACACCTACAGCAACCGCTTCGAACTTGAAACCCGTCTGTGCTTCATATTCCTAGTCAAAGATGAGTTCTTCACCCAGACTACTGTTTCACAAACACGAACCTGTTGAAGAAGAAAGGGTGACATGTAATCCATATATGTGTCTCCCCTGTGTGTATATAATGACCTCTGGAATGAGACTTGGAGCCCGCTTTGAAGGACGGAGTCTTGAGATTTGTCGGAACATCAATATCAGTCGTTATATTATCGATCACCTGAAACCAGTTCCGATGCTCTCGTCTTGCCTGCCCCATGATTAGCACGAGGATATTTGCTCTCTCTCTCTCTCTCTCTCTCTCTCTCTCTCTCTCTCTCTCTCTCTCTCTCTCTCTCTCTCTCTCTCTCTCTCTCTCTCTCTCTTCATCTTTGTGTCTGTGTGTAAATGCGCTCGCGCGTATGCATGCTAGTTTATGTGTCCCTCTTTGCCTTTTTAGCCACCCTCTCCCCCTCCTCCTCTCTCTCTCTCTCTCGCTTCTCTCTGATTCAGATTGCAATACAGTCACACAAACTCAGAGCATAAAAAGCAACACACACACACACCACACACACACACACACACACACACACACACACACACACACACCACACACACACACACACAGAGTGATACATATTAACATACATTTACAGCCACGCACACATGCCCATACACATATAGATATACACACGCGGGTGCACACACATGCCATGTGAAATGACCCATAATCCTTTATGTGTTTGTCTTGGTTTACTTTATGGTCATATACATTCGCCCACTCACAGACAGACACATCCAGAAACTTACACAGACAGACAGACACACAGACACGCACGCACGCACGCACACATGCACGCACGCACGCACGCACGCACGCACGCGCGCGCACACACACACACACACACACACACACACACACACACACACAAGTTAGTTAACAAAAACAGTGCTATATAATCAATTTATTTGTCTTGTCTGTTGGTCTGGAGCTTAGGAATGAAATTTACGGGCTGGTTAGACGATTGTCCTCGATTCTTTCGGTGAAAATCGATATCCCCACACACATCATCGATTACCTCAACAGACTACACTACTATTGTTCGTGTCTTGACAACCCGCTTGATTCGCTTAAGATTATCGTTTCTTCATCTCTTCTCTCTGGTTTCTTTTTGTCATTCTTTCTTTCTGTCTCTCGTCTATCTCATCCCCAATTTATCTTTTTTTTCTCTTTTTTTGTGTTTATTTTGTCTCACTCGCCTATTTCTTTCTTTATTTGCTCCTCTCTACTTTCGGAAGAAAGGCTTTAACGACGTTTCGGCATGTTTTGAGGTCTGTTTAAATGAATTCTGTGTGTGTGTGTGTGTGTGTGTGTGTGTGTGTGTGTGTGTGTGTGTGTGTGTGTGTGTGTGTGTGGTGTGTGTGTGTGTGATTGTGTGTGTGTGTGTGTGTGTGTGTGTGTGTGTGTGTGTGTGTGTGTGTGTGTGTGTGTGTATTTTTTTTTAATCTGATTTGAGTGTTGACTTCAACGAAGTAACAGACCTGATACTGCCCTACTTGCTACTTATATGTACTTTAATTACTCATGTGGCCCTTGTGGGCTGTAAGCAATATAATGTATGTAGCGAGCTCCTTTCAACGTTCTTTCTTGATTTCCTTCCCAATTTTCTTTTCTTTCATGAATTGCTCTGACAGACCTGGTATGGCCCCTTGCTGTCAGCTGGGCTTTGAACAGCATAATCTGTACCAAGCTAGCTCACTTTCTCTTCCTTCCTTGATTTTCGGCTTACATTTCTTTCTTTCTTCTTTTCTTTTCGTGTTTTAAGAATTACTATAGTACTTTTCTGTCTTCTCAACCTTCATTCATTTTAACTTTTAACTTTATTCTCTCGTCTTCCCAGATTTTAAATGCTAAAATGTCTGAAACAAAGCAAGTAGTTATGACAAAACGGGATCATCCTGATGGCTCCCT
>CM065727.1:68423716-68426216 GCA_033310375.1 Conus canariensis
CGCTGATTCACGTTGATGGTGCTCAGTGGTGTCTGCCGCTGAGTCACTTTGGTGGTGTTCAGTGGTGTCTGCCGCTGAGTCACTTTGGTGGTGTTCAGTGGTGTCTGCCGCTGAGTCACTTTGGTGGTGTTCAGTGGTGTCTGCCGCTGAGTCACTTTGGTGGTGTTCAGTGGTGTCTGCCGCTGAGTCACTTTAGTGGTGTTCAGGGGTGCCTGTTCTGATCCGACGTACATAGCACACTTTCTGCTGAGCCGCCTTCTGATGACAACAGTTGCTTTATCGCGGAGTCAGCGTGAGTGGGCTCTCCCTCTTAAGGGCACTACCACTTACGTCGAACAACAGCCCCAATAAATTTGCCGATTGCAGTGACCCCAACAGAATCAAGGGCATATATTCAGAGAGATAATCGAAAATGAGGTCACGATGAGTGCAGAAACTGAGGATGATGAAGATGATGCTACGAATTTCCATTCTGGTCTGAGACTACATGACAGGACGATACCCTACTCTTCCTTTCATAATACACCTCGATGTCAACCAGGCCCGAGAGATACAAACACGTGCAGTGTTGAGCAGAAATAGTGGTCCTTGTTGAGGTCGTGGCAAACTGAACCCTGGGTAGGAGCTGGTCGGGGCGGGAAAAACCCACAACTATGAACACGTGATTCTGATGGGAATCGAACCATCACGTCGCAGGTGGGAATCCAGGGCACTAACCACCTCGCCACAGCGGCTGGTGGCCAGTCCTCTTTGTCAGACCATGTACAATATTCACGAAATTATATACAGCATTCATTCTAGTGGTATGATCTGGTTGAATATAAGAAACAGATATACACGAACAGCTTTTACAAGTGTGTTGAATGATTGGTTTGTGATGGCTTCAAATCTGTTTTTGTCACTGTTGACCTTAGCTATAGACTATTTGGTATCATCTTTTATCTGACTGTTTATTGAAAACATGTGAATATCGTGAATGTTTCAATTCATTTCTATATTTACAGACGTAGTAGTGGTACCATCATCGTTAACGAATTCAAAACGTTAGTTTCGGTTTCATTTTTAGTAAGGAAGTTCAACGTGTGCGGACAAATCCACATGGGCTCGGTCATGAAACCATAGTGATCAGATGTTACGACGTGGCAGATTAAAGTTATCAGATGTTAGGTAGACCCGTGATCAGATGTTACGACGTGGTAGGTTAAAGTTATCAGATGTTAGGTAGACCCATGATCAGGTGTTAGGAGTAGGCAGATTATGTTAATGAGCTGTTACGACTAGGTAGAGTACAGTGACCAGAGGTTGTGAGCAGGTAGACTACAAAGATCAGATATTACGACAAGGTATATTTTAGTGAGTCGGCGTTACGACAAGGTAGACCACAGTCGTTGGGCGTTATGACTGAGTAGACCACAGTGATCAGACGTTACGACTGGGTAGACCACAGTGATCAGATGTTACAACTGCCTACACCACAGCGATCAGACGTAACGATTCGGTAGGCTGCTGTGATTAGACGTGACGACTTAGCAGAACACAGTGATGAGAAAAAACATACACAGCAACTTGTGATGGATAAAAGCGTTCTCCAGTACGAATTTGGCAGTTGGGTTTTCATGAGGCAAGCTCTGTCCTCATGTGGAAGCAGAGACTTCCCTTCGAGACACTGGTTCAATTTGAAAGTCTTTGTACCCCAAGGGCACCCTTCACAGACCCGCCTACCCACCTGTCGAGCTGCCATGAGATACAGTGTGCATGTCTGTTCAAAACAGTACCTCTGTGGTGCTAGTACTCGTTTCAGATTCGGCAGCTGTCGGTTTTGTTTGAATGCAGAGAAGAAAAATTGTGTACATACCCAACTTTTCTTTTCTGGATATCGTTCATTTTTCAACATATCATCACCGGGATTATTCTTTGGAGAGAGAGAGAGAGAGAGAGAGAGAGAGAGAGAGAGAGAGAGAGAGAGAGAGAGAGAGAGAGAGAGAGAGAGAGAATAAATCATTTGTGATGACCTACGTATTTAGTATGAAGCGTCCCTGTGCTGACAGGTAGACCACAGATCCACATTGTTATTCGCACGACTGCACCCAACAAATTTTGCATACCGCCCCCACTAAGGGAGAAACAACCCAAAAGATGTGAGAACAGTCCCTGTCTGTATCATCGGTGAATAAGGGTGGGGTAGGGAGTGGAGGTGAAAGGGGTGAGTGGGCTCCTCTACAGGGATCAGCTCAATGTAGAGGGAATTTCAGGTCCTGCGCATCTTGCCGTAGGGAGCTAAGGAAAAAAAAGGACTCTGCAGAATATACGACAAGCAGTCAGAGAACGTAAGTCGGTGTTGATTTGGTGTTGCTGCCTGTCTCTCTGTCTGGATATCAGTCTTTGTCAATGTGTCTGTCTGTCTGTCTGTCTCTCTTCTTCTTCTTCTTCTTCTTCTTCTTCCCTTCTTCTTCTTCTTCTTCTTCTTCTTCTTCTTTGTCTGTCTGTCTGTCTGTCTCTC
>CM065727.1:68433716-68436216 GCA_033310375.1 Conus canariensis
CATTCATTCATTCTGCACAGTTGGCAGTTCTCACCAATCATTTCCGAAAGGGGGCTCCCCGTCTCTCTTACTATCGGCTTGACATGATGTGAAAGAGACAGGCTTTATTGCCCCCCCCCCCTTCCCCCGCCCCCCCCCCATTCCCCTCCACTCCGCCCAGTTTCTCTTTTCTTCCCTCTACCCCCATCACCTCCTAAACCCTTCCGTTCGCCCAAAACGCACACCTTGAAAAACAGCAGTGCTATGTTCGTGAGTGTCTTCTTCTGCTTCGAAGGGAAATCATGTTTGGAGGATTGATAACATAGAAGAAGACAACCACACACACACACACACACACACACACACACACACACACACACACACACACACCGCACGCACGCACGCACGCGCGCGCGCACACACACACACACACACGCGCGCTCGCGCGCACGCACGCACGTATGCAAACACACACACACACGCACGCACGCACGCACGTATGCACGCACACATGCGCGCACGCACGTATGCGCTTGCATGCAGACACATACGCACATATACAACAACAACAACAACAACAGCAACAACAACAACCATAGCAACAACGACCAAAAATAGAACAAAAGAAATACAACAAACTCTTTGATTCTTTTGATCGATGTCGGAACAGTAGAGACGACTGATCCTGTGCAGAGAGCCCTCTATTACAGAGTAAAGGACGGCAGAGCTATGGTTTGGCTCTGTGAAGTTGTCCTTCTCAGCCCTCTATTACAGAGTAAAGGACGGCAGAACTATGGTTTGGCTCTGTGAGGTTGTCCTTCTCAGCCCTCTATTACAGAGTAAAGGACGGCAGGACTATGGTTTGGCTCTGTGAGGTTGTCCTTCTCAGCCCTCTATTACAGAGTAAAGGACGGCAGAACTATGGTTTGGCTCTGTGAGGTTGTCCTTCTCAGCCCTCTATTACAGAGTAAAGGACGGCAGAACTATGGTTTGGCTCTGTGAGGTTGTCCTCTCAGCCCTCTATTACAGAGTGAAGGACGGCAGGCTATGGTTGGCTCTGTGAGGTTGTCCCTCTCAGCCCTCTATTACAGAGTGAAAGGACGGCAGAGCTATGGTTTGGCTCTGTGAGGTTGTCCTTCTCAGCCCTCTATTCCAGAGTAAAGGACGGCAGAGCTATGGTTTGGCTCTGTGAGGTTGTCCTTCTCAGCCCTCTATACCAGAGTAAAGGACGGCAGAACTATGGTTTGGCTCTGTGAGGTTGTCCTTCTCAGCCCTCTATTACAGAGTAAAGGACGGCTGGACTATGGTTTGGCTCTGTGAGGTTGTCCTTCTCAGCCCTCTATTTCAGAGTAAAGGACGGCTGAACTATGGTTTGGCTCTGTGAGGTTGTCCTTCTCAGCCCTCTATTACCAGAGTAAAAGGACGGCAGAACTATGGTTTGGCTCTGTGAGGTTGTCCTTCTCAGCCCTCTATTCCAGAGTAAAAGACGGCAGAACTATGGTTTGGCTCTGTGAGGTTGTCCTTCTCAGCCCTCTATTCCAGAGTAAAGGACGGCAGACTATGGTTTGGCTCTGTGAGGTTGTCCTTCTCAGCCCTCTATTCCAGAGTAAAGGACGGCAGAACTATGGTTTGGTCCTGTGAGGTTGTCCTTCTCAGCCCTCTATTACAGAGTGAAGGACGGCAGACCTATGGTTTGGCTCTGTGAAGTTGTCCTTCTCAGCCCTCTATTACAGAGTAAAGGACGGCAGGACTATGGTTTGGCTCTGTGAGGTTGTCCTTCTCAGCCGTCTATTACAGAGTGAAGGACGGCAGGACTATGGTTTGGCTCTGTGAGGTTGTCCTTCTCAGCCGTCTATTACAGAGTGAAGGACGGCAGGACTATGGTTTGGCTCTGTGAGGTTGTCCTTCTCAGCCCTCTATTACAGAGTGAAGGACGGCAGGACTATGGTTTCACTCTGTGAGGTTGTCCTTCTCAGCCCTCTATACCAGAGTGAAGGACGGCTGGACTATGGTTTCACTCTGTGAGGTTGTCTTTCTCAGCAGCCTAAGCAGCCCCGCAGACCCCTTTCAAGGCGGTCTTTTCGTAGTAAAGAAAATTTAAGAAGAAAGAAATGAAAACAAGCAGCAACATATCTATCTATCTATCTATCTATCTATCTATCTATCTATCTATCTATCTATCTATCTATCTATCTATCTATCTATCTATCTATCTATCTATCTATCTATCTATCTATCTATCTATCTATCATATCTATCTATCTATCTATCTATCTATCTATCTATCTATCTAAAGTAATTCAGCACACAAGTCTGCCAAATAATAGCTGAATGATCGACATCTTGACAACGAATAAAACGAAGTGGGTTTTCACTTGTAGATTGCGAAACCTGATTTGAGCGATGATGAAATAAGCAGTTTATGCATGACGTCATCACCTCCCCAACCCCAATCCCAAATACAAAACCGAGAGATGATCGTTTGAGTTGCAAAAGGGGCATTAGATGTAGCGGCATGGAA
>CM065727.1:68446216-68451216 GCA_033310375.1 Conus canariensis
CAGAGTAAAATGTTAAACAACATTAGAGCTATCACAGAGCCATGCGGAATACCCGTTTGTAATTATTTAAATTCAGAGTACGTATTTTCTGCTTTATCTTGTAGCTTTCTGTCTTGAACAAATTCTCTAATATAATAATAAACATTGTCAGATAGACCTATGTTACTTATTTTGAATAACAATGTGGCATGCCAAACACTATCGAAAGCTTTTTTAACATAAAAAATGAAATCGGAAATGAAATGAGGCAGGGAACAGTAAACGATAAACAGTAAACAAGTTGGGTATTTTTTGCTCCCATAAGAAAACCTAACACAGAGTAACTTTTATTCAAGACTGGCACAGCCTTTTAAACTTGAATAAAGTCAGACAAATACATAGACAAACAATCTAATAGTGGGGGAAAAACAAGCGCAGGCCAACAACTGAACTATCTTCATAGTAATGACTTGGCAAAGAGTTGGACTTAAGGAGGAGGAGGGGGGAGGGGGGGATTTGAAGATGGAGAGACTGGGAACATGAAATTAAGAAAAGATGTTACAGATATGAAAACTCTTCACTAGCTGCATAAGGGAACTATCGCAATCCCTTTTGAAGGCAGATATATTTGTATTGTCCCCACTATTAGATTGTTTGTCTATGTATTTGTCTGACTTTATTCAAGTTTAAAAGGCTGTGCCAGTCTTGAATAAAAGTTACTCTGTGTTAGGTTTTCTTATGGGAATAAAAAATGTAGCCAAAATGCTTTTTTGTTTGCAGATTGATTATTAATTTGTGTGGTTATTTTAACTATATGATCGATGACTGATCTTCGTTTTCGAAAACCGGCTTGATTGTGTGGTTTTACGTCATATTTATCTGTTACGGATGGGGTGCGGTGCGTGTTTTGCTGCCTCAGAGTCTCACCTGAAGAAGTTTGGATGCGTGTACGACTTTTCCCTACACACACCCACACCATACGAACATAGATAGCCAGGCAACAAGTTAAGGTGTTTTTTTTTTTTTCTTTTGCTGCCTGAACCATCAGATCAAACAAGTACATAATACAAATAAACAAAAGCAGACCATCAATATACTCTCGCCACTATCATCGAGGTCGCGCAACAATACTAGTGACATATAGTAACTAGTGACACACGTCGTCGTCCCGAGGAACTCTGAAGCCTTTTGACACACCAGGTCGTTGCTGACCTCACGGACAGCCTCTCGACACCCCCAACGGGGCGGAGACGGCAACTGGGCTCGTGCTGCACCCACACCCGGTTGGCAGAGCACACACGATGTCTACTGACCCTCGGTCAGTCTCTCCATACCCCCGCGGGGTTGAGACAGTGGCTGGGCACAGGCTGCACCCCACACCCGGATGACAGTCAGTTCCAGGTCGGACACGGGGGCTTCACCGACACCTGAGGAACTGACTGCCAGCGAGGACCTGCCTTCAGTCTCCCTCTGAATAAGTTGCTCGGCCGGTAACTCTGTGGAGACTGAAGGGAAATCCTCGCTCACCCGACTAACACAAAACGCAGGTGAGCAGCTGTCATGTAAACAGGTCAACCGGTTTACAGGTTTACTTGTTCCGGCCAAACGTGTCCCCAGAAGTTGGGACCGGACGAAATACGGTCCGTCACATTATCACGAAAATATATTAAATTATTCAGAACTATTTTTTCCCATTAGTTTAGAGATATGAGAGGTTAAAGCTACTGGGCGATAATTATTTATATCTGTTGCAGATTAACCTTGTTTCAACATGGGAATTATTGCTGACTGCTTCAGTATTCCTGGCATAATACCCTCTGACCAAATCTGTTGTGGTATTGTTTGCAAAACTTTTATGAAATTAGTTTGTAAGTGTTTTAACATATATTTTCAAATTGCGTCTAACCCTACAGATGATGTTTTGTTAGTTAAAGAAAAATAGCATCATCCACCTCATGTATTGTAAAGGTGCATTGACAAAAAGATCACTATTTGCATGTTGCTCATCATAGGGATGTTTCTTTACTTCCTCTTCTCGAAGCTGTCTATATTCTGGTGAAAGACTTGCGCGCGCGCGCGTGTGTGTGTGTTGTGTGGGGTGTGTGTCTGTGTGTCTGTGTCTGCGTCTGCGTCTGTGTGTCTGTGTCTGTGGCGGCGCCGCCTTTTCTTCTTCTTCTTCTTCTTCTTCTTCTTCTTCTTCTTCTTCTTCTTCTTCTTCTTCTTCATCAGCTCCTTAATCTTGGGGTCGTAGAAACACCATTTGAACTGACAATCCTGCTCTATCTCCGTCAGTGTGTTTCTCTGGGAATCGCCGAAGACCATGCTTATCTATTTCTAGACGCTGTCTTCCCACCTCCTGTCCGTCTGCCAATGGCTGCTTCCATTCTTCAGCACGCGTTTTCATCGTGACTGGCCTCTATAGCAGATGGTTTGGATTTTGTGGTAGTATCTTATTTCAGACGCCTGGATTCTTCTGTGTAGATCTGAAAAGGCGTGAACTAACGAGGGCAAAACGAAGAATAAGCAGGGAACCTTTTACAGCTGTTTGTGTTGATTTTACCGCATTTTGTTTAAGAAAGTTCGAAATTAATTTTCTGGTTCTTTCGGGCTTACTTAGTCGACCTGGTTTCTAAGTGTTTGGAATGGAGTTAACATGTGATGAGAATTGTGCATCAGACTCTGTTGGAGAATATATTCCTCATTACGAATGATAGAGTCAGCTCTGCGGCAGTAATTATTCTTTATCAGAAATAATAGAGTCAGCACTGCGGGAGCATATGTCCATCATCACAGAAAACAGAATCAGCTCTGATGAAGAATATTGTCTTCATTGCATATATAATTTTGTGAGTTTTGATAAAGAATATTTTCTTTACAAGTAATACGATCAGTTTTGATGAAAGAAACCCTTTTTTATATCACAAATGATAGTGAGCTGTATAGGAGAGCATTGTCTTCATCACAAATGATTTTACCCCCCCCCCCCTTTTTTTTTTTAAATGAAGAAAATGAGTAGCATTGCTTTCTATTGTGATAGGGCAGTCAATCAAAGTCTGCTTCTACAAAAAGAACGACAACAACGGATTATGGTTACTTTCACGGTGGGTGGGAATGGAGTGGGGTGGGAAAGGCAAAAGGATAATGCACCAATCCTTTTCATATACAAAACGCACATGGTGACCTAATGTTTGGTTTGTGAGGAGGCCAGCACTTAGTGACCCCCACCTGACGAAATCACCAAGATTACAATGGCGCAACATATTGAAAGAGCGATCGATATTTTTTTTTTTTTTTTTTTTTTTTTTTAAAGAGCCGCCATTTTTACTCGTTTAAAGACTGCCGAAATCATAACGTAGCAAATCAATGAAAAGGAAAGGGAGTTAGAGTGGGGGTGGGGGGGGGGACGAAGGAGGGTGGAGAGGGAAGAAGCAGAAGGTGGAGACGAGTCTTTTCTTTCTTCCATTGTCAGGATTCGCTCTGACCAACGTGTTCAGTGGTGCAGTTGTTAACGTCGTGAAATGTACACTGAGAGGTCTGGAGTTCCATCACAGCCAGTTATTGGCGAGACTTTTTTCGCCTCCTGTCGGCCTCCTACGTTAACATTGAGAATGCTTTGGGTCCAAAGGCAAAGAATAGAACCACACATGACATTTAATATGCACGCTTAACGTAAAATTGTTCGGTAACATTTCTGACCAGCACCACAGGTGCCTGTATTTCTCGGATCTGCTTAACTTTAGAATGTAGTGATGCACAATACGTAGAGCACAGCCTTATCATGAAGTGTGAAACCGGAATTGCACTCCATTGCATCGTTTGTGCCATCGTCGTTGACCATCAAAAGAATTGTTCAGTGGCCTTTCATGCCTTGCTGTCATGGTGACCTCAATTTCGCTTTTCTCACCACACAATGCCTGAGGTAAAATTTTTGTCAAAAACGTTGGTATAGGCAAGTTCACGGGGATTGTCCATAAATGAACGTGGTGACGCTTTCTGGAGTATGTGTGTGTGTGTGTGGGGGGGGGGGGGGGGGGGCTTACTCAAGTTGGCTTCACGATGAAATAAATAGAGATGTCAGTAGGGGGAGTAGTAAGATGTATGTTGGATCAGAACAGACACTAAACATCTATGTGTGCAGCGGTGCACTGGCGTCTCTGGCTGGCTGGTTCATAGCGATAATGTATGTGCGAAAAAAAAAAGAGAAAAGTAGGCAGCAAATTTGTTTCGTTGTCAAGGGATGGCAGCAACACAATAAAGCAAACTTAATCACACCCCGGATTTCCATCTGTCCCTCCTTTTTGCCTTCGTGTGGGTTTAGGCAGTATTTCCCCTTCTTGGATACAGACAATGAAAAGACAGATGGTGTTTCCATACCCGTGTGGTCAGGAAAACACAAACATCTCAGGCTGGAATTCTTCTGCCTCGGAAATGACCGCTTCATTTGTATTGGTTTGCCGCCGGGTGAATTAATCTGAAGGGAGGTAAAAGAAAAGTCCCACCGTGTCACCATGTCCTACAAGCAGTGTTTGGTTGCATTTTGATTGGCTGATGCGCAAATGAAATATCTGAGGATCAGAATGCAGTCTTTATGACTTGGCTTAATCAAATTTGGACACATTTTTCGGAGGATGAGGGAAGCAGGAAGAGGGAGCCATTTTATTAGAATGGCAATTTGACATCATTCGCTTGTTTATCAGAGACAGAAATAAACAATTAACTTTATTAATTGTAAATTTGACAGGAACTGGGTGTGCATACTCTCTCTCTCTCTCTCTCTCTCTCTCTCTCTCCTCTCTCTCTCTCTGTGAGAGTGAGTGTGTTGACAGCGTTGTTTGATAGTTACATGCGATGATATCTGCATTATTTCGACAGACTCCAGTGTTTGGACGTAAAAACAATGCAATGTTTTTTTTTTAAATATATAGATTCTGGTTGCTGAGGATGCTACGGATATACACATTCCGGACTGAGACTGCATGACAGGGCTGTACACTACCTTTACTTTCTTAGTTCATTCTTGC
>CM065727.1:68463716-68466216 GCA_033310375.1 Conus canariensis
CCGTGTTCAGTACTTCGGTACATTTGGTGTTTGCGTGCTTGCTTCCTTGCCTTTTACCTTTTTTTCAGGTTTTGATCTACCTGTGTTGTTCTTGCCTCTGTCTTTGTCTGTTTGTCTGTCTGTCTGTCTTGTCTGTCTCTTGTCTGTCTGTCTCTCTCTTTCTCTCTCTTATCTACTTTCTCTTCTCCCGCCCCCCTTCCGCCCTCTCTCTCTGTCTCTGTCTGTCTTGTCTGTCTGTCTGTCTGTCTGTCTGTCTGTCTCTCTCTCTCTCTCTCTCTCTCTCTCTCTCTCTCTCTCTCTCTCTCTCTCTCTTCTCGTCTTTTTGTTGTTTCTGGCGATGGAAAAATAACAATCCTTTCCTCAAGAATTTAGATTGTTTCATTAGGTGCCTGTCGGAGCATCATTTCTTTTCTCCATTTCTTAGTTTCGTTCTTCTTTTTCTGTTGTTTTTCCTTCTTCATATTTTGTCTCCCTTTCTTGTCGTATGTTATTTGCTAGCACGTTCCTAAACAAGAATAGATCAAACGGTCATAAGTCATTCCGATGGTATCCGGTGTTTATGCTTTGTAAGGAACTGTGGTCCTCATAAACCGATGATCGCACGGACAAATATGGACGTGCAAATGCACGGATCTCTCTCTCTCTCTCTCTCTCTCTCTCTCTCTCCTCTCTCTCTCTCTCTCTCTTTATAATATAAATCAAAACATTTTTGGCCTTTCTAGACAAATCCTTGCATGCACCTACGAAACTCAAACGTGTTGAGAATATTATACCCAAATACCTACAGGCATTGACAACTGGCATAAGACTGTCTTTATACAACCACCGTTCACGAGCACTTCGATATCCTCCTTTTATGGAATACTATGATATTGCTTTTTTCCATATTAACTTTTAACTGCAGAGATCCAGCTGCACGTTGTAAACTATTCAGTTGAGTTTGTAAACCTATAACAGTTTCTGATATCAAAATAACGTCATCAGCCAACAACAGAATAAACAATTCAAAAGCATCAATCGAAAGCAAGGCACCATGTCTACCATTAGTAATCACTTCAATAGCTAACTCGTTGATAAACAAAGAAAACAAAATAGGGCTGCATGCATCTCCTTGTTTGACTCTTCTCGAACAATTGATATAGTCAGTAATTTTCGCTCCACAACGAACCCTTGTTCTTACTTTATCATACATACTTCTAACACATTTATAGAGTTTACCTTTAATGCCATTTTCAAGTAAAATAGTCCAGAGAAGATTTCTATTAATGGAGTCAAAAGCTTTTTCAAAGTCTATGAAAGCTACGCATAATTTCCTATTATAAGAAAATTGCTTCTGCACTAGTGCGAGCAAAGTAAACATGGTCAATAGTGGAATAACCTTTTTTTAAATCCTGCTTGATGATCACCTGCGATATTATTTTCTTCTACCCATTCCTGCAGTCTATGGTTAATAATGATTCCAAACAATTTACTACTAATGTCACTGAGGGAAATCCCTCGGTAATTACTGGGCTTATTTACATCACCCTTCTTGTAGAACAGCAGAATAACTGAATCAGTCCAGTTTTCCGGAAACATACCACTATCAAATAATTTATTAAACAATTTCAGAAAGAAGTTTACCACCTGGTCAGACGAATGTTTATATAATTCAACAATGATACCGTCAGGACCGGCTGCCTTACGATTTTGCAGTTTTCTTAATGCTAACAATACTTCTTCTTGAGTGATTAGCCGGTTCATATAGCCATCATCGTTCACATCAATCACTTCTTCGATTGGTGTGTTATCAACATTTATATCTAATAACGTTTGGAAATACTGAAACCATACATCAATAGTAATATTGTTTCTGGGCTGTTTTCTTTTGAATGAAACTCTGTGAATGGTATCCCAGAATTCCTTTTGACATTTTATAGATGATAGAAGTTTATTCAGTAAAAACTTATTGAACTCTTTCTCTTTCCTCTGTAACAGATGCTTGTACTCTCGCCTAGCGATTGAATAAGCGTTCCTGTCTTCTATTTTCAATGTGCGACGACTAATTCGTAACAATCTCCTAGCAGTTCTTTTGCTAGCAACACACTCATTATCATACCAATTGCTGAATGTTTTACTGCTATCCAAAACTATGCACCTCTTCATACAGTCAGCACTTTCTTTTATGCAAGCATTAAACAAATCTAACGCGCGATTTATATCCACATCTAACAAGTATATTGCCGCTTCTAGTTTAGTTTGGGTTTCAGTACTACATAACATCTCTTGAAACAAACCAGTGTTCACATCATTCCATATAAATTTTTCTATGACGCGTTTCTGTTCTTGATTATTGTCATGCACAATACCTTCTTTAGGAAAAATAACATGTAGTGACACAGGCAATGATCAGAGTCAATGCGTTCCAAGACATTCAAAGTAAATGAATCATACAAACGAGCAAAAAGATCACAAGAAAATATGAAATAATCGTCAACACAGCATCCTGAGTCAGAAAAGT
>CM065727.1:68473716-68476216 GCA_033310375.1 Conus canariensis
CCTTGCGCAGAATTAGTACAGTGGTCCACAACTGCCTCTCCCTGTCACCAAGACGGGAGCAGGGCGCTGTGCACCCCTCGTGGTCACTGCAGGGCCACCCTGGGCCCTGAGCACCCCACCTGGACGCTGCATGCCCCACCTGGGCGTTGCGCGCCCCTGCACACTGCACGCCCCCTGTCACAATTTTCAGACCTACAGTTCGCTTTAGCCCGAAGAGCTATCAAATTCATATTTAGCACAAAAAAAGAAAAACACCAAGGGACAAACTTGTGTGAAATTTTAAGGTAATCAAGGAATAAATACCGAAGTTCTCTGCGTCGACGTGACGGAGTGAAGAGGACAGAGACTACAAAGAGCTGGTCTACATTTGAGCGGCGCGCTTTATTGCCGTACTCGGCGATAGCCTTGTTTTGTTTGTTTGTTTGCTTTTTATGCACATTGAGAGAGAAAATCTATAACTTTACCCTCTGTCAGTCTGTTTTTTTATGTACACAAAGTTTGTATTACTTTACCCTCAGTCAGTCTGTTTTTTTTCCATTTGTTCTTGTTTGTCTGGAACATATCTCAGACACTGCTAAACACATCAAAACAAAACTTGAAGGTTAAAAAAAAAAGAAATAAAGGGAAAGACACCCAAGAGACAACATAGACACATGATGACATAATAAATCCAGAGAGAGAGAGAGAGAGAGAGAGAGAGAGAGGGAGAGAGAGTAAAAAAAAAAAGTAAAATGCAAAGAAAAAGAAAGGGAAAAAGAAAAGTGTGAGAGGGAGTGATAAGAAGAAGAAAAAAAGGAGGAAGAGGAGGAGGAAGAGAAGAAGAAGAAGAAGGACTTTCTCCTCTGCCAGAAGAATCAAGAAAATTATGTGCTCTCTAAATGGAGAAAACAGCAAAATGTATCTAAAACTTGTATAAGAAAAAATGGACAATTATAAACACATGTAAAAAATACTTACATACTGTGCATAGTACGGATGTGTATGAGAACAATTGCTCAAGACTAACAAAGTGCAAAGAGATGAGCATGCGAACCAAGACAAATCGTGTTCGTGTTGTTTCTAACAGCCTCATCAACCAACATGGGCCATCAGCCGCCGTGGTGATGTGGTTAGCGTCGCGGACTCCCGGCTGGGAAGTCGTGGGTTCGAATCCCATCAGAGTCATGTGGGGTTTTCTGCACCGACCGGCTCCTACCCAGAGTTGAGTTTGCTGCGGACTCAGTTGGGAAGACTGGGACCACACCGTCGAGTTTCATCCACTTAATGGATGCGTTTCTGAGAGTGTTGCTCAAATTTTCATGACCAACACTGCAGGTGCCTGTATCTCTCGGGCCTGGTTGACACCGGAATATATTATGAAAGGAAGCGTAGAGTACAGCTCTGTCATGTAGTCTCAGACCGAAATGGCAATCCGTGGCCCTTCATGCCCTGCTCTCATGTTGACCTCAATTTGGATGTCTGTGGTCTTGGTTTGGGTCACCGGTATCGGCGAGTCCATGGGGGCTGTCGATGGACGGACGTGGTGGCGCCCTCCGGAGGTAGAGTTCACTCACGCCGGCTCCACGACTAAGCAATTATTGTCGTCAGTAGGGGGCTTAGTAGGTGGTGTCCTGCGTATGTTAGATCAGAACAGGCGCCACTGAACACCACCGAAGTGACTCGGCAGCAGTGCAGTGTCTCCTCCGGTGGGTTGCCTCTTGACGACTTGACATTGACTGCTCCATGTGGATTGCCGGTGCAGGGCTGCGGCGGGGCCGACCGGGCTGTGGCTGTGGACGGGGTGTCAGGAATGAGCGGCGTGGGTGCACTGCCTCTGAGGTAGCGCAGAGGGGACAGCAAAAAAAAAAAAAAAAAAAAAAAAAGGGCCATCTTGTCTGGGCGGTCACCTCGTAAACATGTGCAGTGAATACAGACTTAAAGTATAAATTGTTATATATAAAATTGAAAATTATAAAATTGCAGGCCAAATTGAAAAAAACGCAAAAAAAAAAAAAAAAAAAAAAAACGTGGACATTATAGAGTATATCCACCTATCCATCCACCCACCCACCCACCCACACACACCCACACCCACACACAGATAAGAGAGAGTTGTGACAATTTGTGCCGCAGTGATTTCGAAAAAAAGGCACACAGATGCACAAATTATCACAATTGTGACATTTTGTGCAAATCTGTGCAAATTGTGACAATTTGTGCAATGAATAACTGCACAAAATGTCACTGTGACATTTTGTGCAGTGGTGACATTTTGTGCGGTAACATGTGTCCTCTGTCAGGTGAATTCGAAGCAATGTGACAGGTATTTTGATGCGGGTTTGTATCGGCTCTGTCTTGTCACGCGAAGAGACTGATTGAGGCCCAGTTACAACCCAGTCCAGATGTTGCTCAAATAATCAGCTCCCGGATCATTTTTTTCTTCCCTGTCGTGGCCTCATTTCAACAAAAAGCGTTGTGAAAGGCTGCGAATTGAACTGGAGAGACACCAGGGTGATGGCTT
>CM065727.1:68501216-68518716 GCA_033310375.1 Conus canariensis
ACTTCTAACTATTACTACCACTACTACCACCACCACCACCACCACCACAACTACTACTACTACTACTGCTACTATTACTACTACTACCACTACCAAAAATGGACGGTGAATTACACAGGGATGAAGAACCCAGAGGTGAGACGAAAAGTATGCCTGTTCTCTCCCCCATCCTCAAAAAGAAATCACACAAACACACACACACACACAACACACACACACACACACACACACACACACACACACACACACACACACACACGCACGCACGCACGCACACACACACACACACACACACGCACGCACGCACGCGCACACACACACACACACACACACACACACACACACACACACACACACACACACACACACACACACTCACATACACACACACAAGTGCACACACATGTAACACCTCCCCACCCCCTCCCACCCGATTAAGTATGCACGCACGCGGGATCGCGCTCACACACACGCACGCACACACACACACACACACACACACACACAACACACCCCACACACACACACACACACACACACACCACACACACACACACACACACACACACACACACACACACGCACACACACACACACACACGCACGCACGCACACACGCACACACACAACACACACACACACACACACACACACACACCACGCACGCACCACACACACACACACACACACACACACACACACACACACACACACACACACACACACACACACACATTTGCGTGCCTGTCCATCCCCGCATCTTCCAGCCGAATAGTCTTTTTTTCAGTGGTAATGCCGCGTGTTCCCTGCAATATTTCTCTGCCCCACCCAGTTCTATGTGACCAAATTACTCTTCTTAGGAATTCATACAGTAAAAAAGGATGTTTCTCAAGTCTATTTGAAGTTGACCAGAATGCCAGAGATGTTATACATTTACGTAGAATATCAGAATGTGAAGCTATAAAAGGGAATCAGGGCGGGGTTAAGAGGCTTCATGGTGCCTGGCCCAGTTTTATAGGAAATGTTCACCTAGTCTAGCTGAACTTCCTCTCTTCCAGTTCGCTTCACCTAGTCTAGCTGAACGTCCTCTCTTCCAGTTCGCTTCACCTAGTCTAGCTGAACGTCCTCTCTTCCAGTTCGCTTCACCTAGTCTAGCTGAACGTCCTCTCTTCCAGTTCGTTTCACCTAGTCTAGCTGAACGTCCCTCTTCCAGTTCGCTTCACCTAGTCTAGCTGAACGTCCACTCTTCCAGTTCGCTTCACCTAGTCTAGCTGAACGTCCACTCTTCCAGTTCGCTTCACCTAGTCTAGCTGAACGTCCTCTCTTCCAGTTCGCTTCACCTAGTCTAGCTGAACGTCCTCTCTTCCAGTTCGCTTCACCTAGTCTAGCTGAACGTCCTCTCTTCCAGTTCGCTTCACCTAGTCTAGCTGAACGTCCTCTCTTCCAGTTCGCTTCACCTAGTCTAGCTGAACGTCCTCTCTTCCAGTTCGCTTCACCTAGTCTAGCTGAACGTCCTCTCTTCCAGTTCGTTTCACCTAGTCTAGCTGAACGTCCTCTCTTCCAGTTCGCTTCACCTAGTCTAGCTGAACGTCCACTCTTCCAGTTCGCTTCACCTAGTCTAGCTGAACGTCCACTCTTCCAGTTCGCTTCACCTAGTCTAGCTGAACGTCCTCTCTTCCAGTTCGCTTCACCTAGTCTAGCTGAACGTCCTCTCTTCCAGTTCGCTTCACCTAGTCTAGCTGAACGTCCTCTCTTCCAGTTCGCTTCACCTAGTCTAGCTGAACGTCCTCTCTTCCAGTTCGCTTCACCTAGTCTAGCTGAACGTCCTCGCTTCCAGTTCGCTTCACCTAGTCTAGCTGAACTTCCTCTCTTCCAGTTCGCTTCACCTAGTCTAGCTGAACTTCCTCTCTTCCAGTTCGCTTCACCTAGTTCTGAAGCTGAACGTCTCTCTCTTCCAGTTCGCTTCACCTAGTCTAGCTGAACGTCCTCTCTTCCAGTTCGCTTCACCTAGTCTAGCTGAACGTCCTCTCTTCCAGTTCGCTTCACCTAGTCTAGCTGAACGTCCTCTCTTCCAGTTCGCTTCACCTAGTCTAGCTGAACGTCCACTCTTCCAGTTCGCTTCACCTAGTCTAGCTGAACGTCCACTCTTCCAGTTCGCTTCACCTAGTCTAGCTGAACGTCCTCTCTTCCAGTTCGCTTCACCTAGTCTAGCTGAACGTCCTCTCTTCCAGTTCGCTTCACCTAGTCTAGCTGAACGTCCTCTCTTCCAGTTCGCTTCACCTAGTCTAGCTGAACGTCCTCTCTTCCAGTTCGCTTCACCTAGTCTAGCTGAACGTCCTCTCTTCCAGTTCGCTTCACCTAGTCTAGCTGAACTTCCTCTCTTCCAGTTCGCTTCACCTAGTCTAGCTGAACTTCCTCTCTTCCAGTTCGCTTCACCTAGTCTAGCTGAACTTCCTCTCTTCCAGTTCGCTTCACCTAGTCTAGCTGAACGTCTCTCTCTTCCAGTTCGCTTCACCTAGTCTAGCTGAACTTCCTCTCTTCCAGTCGCTTCACCTAGTCTTGCTGAACGTCCTCTCTTCCAGTTCGCTTCACCTAGTCTAGCTGAACTTCCTCTCTTCCAGTTCGCTTCACCTAGTCTAGCTGAACGTCCTCTCTTCCAGTTCGCTTCACCTAGTCTAGCTGAACTTCCTCTCTTCCAGTTCGCTTCACCTAGTCTAGCTGAACGTCCTCTCTTCCAGTTCGCTTCACCTAGTCTAGCTGAACTTCCTCTCTTCCAGCTCGCTTCACCTAGTCTAGCTGAACGTCCTCTCTTCCAGTTCGCTTCACCTAGTCTAGCTGAACTTCCTCTCTTCCAGTTCGCTTCACCTAGTCTAGCTGAACTTCCTGTCTTCCAGTTCGCTTCACCTAGTCTAGCTGAACTTCCTCTCTTCCTGTTCGCTTCACCTAGTCTAGCTGAACGTCCTCTCTCCCAGTTCGCTTCACCTAGTCTAGCTGAACGTCCTCTCTTCCAGTTCGCTTCACCTAGTCTAGCTGAACTTCCCCTCTTCCAGTTCGCTTCACCTAGTCTAGCTGAACTTCCTCTCTTCCAGTTCGCTTCACCTAGTCTAGCTGAACTTCCTCTCTCCCAGTTCGCTTCACCTAGTCTAGCTGAACTTCCTCTCTTCCAGTTCGCTTCACCTAGTCTAGCTGAACTTCCTCTCTTCCAGTTCGCTTCACCTAGTCTAGCTGAACGTCCTCTCTTCCAGTTCGCTTCACCTAGTCTAGCTGAACGTCCTCTCTTCCAGTTCGCTTCACCTAGTCTAGCTGAACTTCCTCTCTTCCAGTTCGCTTCACCTAGTCTAGCTGAACGTCCTCTCTCCCAGTTCGCTTCAACTAGTCTAGCTGAACTTCCTCTCTTCCAGTTCGCTTCACCTAGTCTAGCTGAACGTCCTCTCTCCCAGTTCGCTTCACCTAGTCTAGCTGAACTTCCTCTCTTCCAGTTCGCTTCACCTAGTCTAGCTGAACTTCCTCTCTTCCAGTTCGCTTAAAATCAAAACGATCTCCGAATACGCCTGTGTCTGTGTGTTTGTCTGTGTGTTTTTCTGTGTGTTTGTCTGATATTTCTTTAAACAACAATAAAAAATGTCCGGTAAGGTATTCAGTAAAAGTTCATGAACAGGCGACAGGTGAATGAAGCACTGAGTGTATGAATGACCATAAATGAAAATAAAGGATGGCCAACACATTCATGGACTGTCAGGGAACGCACCTTTCGTTCTCATCTACCGTAGAACAATAAAGTTTACCAGGTATGCCATTTTCCTCTCCAGTCCTTAGCACCATACCGGTCAGAGGGCTTTTTGTTTCAAATGTAGGGAAGGCTGGGGGAAAATGCTCGTTTTGACAACAAAATATACTCACGGTTGACATTAAAAATGATCAGTTACCGTAACTGCATAAGCGTACAGCAAGAATATAAAAGAGAGAGAGAGAGAGAGAGAGAGAGAGAGAGAGAGAGAGAGAGAGAGAGAGAGAGAGAGTGTGTGTGTTAATAGAGAGAGAGGGAGGGGTACAATTTCTTTTCAGCTGTATGTTAAAATCGAAGAGCCCAAACATTTGTCCAATGTTCTCTGCTTCCAGACTTATGGGCATGATGATCTGAAGTGATCTGCCGTCGTAACAGACACAAGAGAATGGCGATTTTCCACATCCAGTCCCCGTTGTAACATGCTCATAGTGCGGGAAATGTGCACCCGAACAAAATGATTCCGCCTGTTCACTCTGAAGCAGGGCAGAGTCTTCTCTGCTGGGTTACGCCACAATGGCTGACGGCTGGTGTGGACTGCAGTGTGGAAGCAATCACGCCCCAGCTGAAGACAGGCAGAAAATGGAAAGTTCGAGAGGCGATGGATTCTGCAAAAGGAAGTCTCAAGATCAGAGAAAGAATAGGACATACACAGACCAACAGACAAGGACTGGGGGTGACCAAAACTGAATGGTGGTCAAAGGCCAAAGGAAAAGCCAAAAGAGACATGATGATTCAGGAGCTGAGAAAAGAAGAAGACCAAAAAAGACTCCAAAAAGCAGTCCAGCAGAGCCAGCAAGGGCAATGGACAACGTGGGAGAATGCACTCCAAAGAAGTCTCACTTGGAATGACATTTGGCACATGGCCCCTCTCAGGATCAGCTTCATTCTCAGATCTGCATATGACCTTCTGCCCTCAAATGCAAACCTGGTGAAGTGGGGAAAAACAGACGATCCTGCATGCCCCCTCTGCCATGAAAAACAAATAGTGGAGCATGTCCTAAGCTCATGTAAAGTAGCCCTGGCTCAAGGAAGGTACACATGGAGGCACAACCAAGTGCTCAAAGAGATTGTACAAGCAGTCTGGGCTAGTCCAACACCACAAAAGGGAAAATCAGGACTCCAAAAGCACCCGCAACATTCTTCACGGCAGGAGGTAGCAAATCATGGCCAAGAACAACAGTGCCACTCGGAACATGCAGGCAGTCTGCTGGACGGGGCAGGTGACTGGGAGTACACTGCAGACCTCCCAGAATGGAAGAGTCACCCAGAGATCATCAGCAAGAGTGGCATGAGACCAGACATAGTAGTCCACTCTCAGTCAACCAAGCAGCTGATCATGATCGAGCTCACGGTGCCATATGAGAACAGAATGGAGGCAGCTCAAATCTGCAAGACTGAAAAGTATGCTGATCTGGCAAACAGCCTGAGGAGAGAAGGCTATCAGGTCAAAGTCCTCACTGCAGAAATTGGAGCTAGGGGGTTTGTAGGAACGTCTGCATACAGCCTCATGAAACAGCTCTCAGTTGCAGGGAGGGAAAAAACCAGAGCCCTAAAAGCAATGGCAGAAGCGGCAGAGAGGTGTTCAAGCTGGATCTGGTCAAAGAGGAACAAAAATGAACTTCATAAGGCTTAACGTTTCCTACAAATATCAGGTGCCTCAGTGGCTCAGTGGTTAGAGTGCGAGTCATTAAGTGGAAAATGAGCATGTCCAGAGGGTCATGGGTTCAAATTCCATCCATGACTCGTCCCAAGATGAGGAAAAAAAAGGGGCAGCAAAGAGACATCCGGAGTCATGAACCGGGTGTGGCCCAACCCCCCTAGAGTGTCAGGAAATAAGGGCCGAAGCACTTGCTTGAAGGGGGTTTCTCTTCTGAGGACTCTCTGCTGCCACGCTCTCCACGAGTTTCTTTCTACTGACGGCCGCAACAGAACCTACTAAATTGCTTGGTTTGGTATTACTGTAAGCCATAATGCGTGGCTGTGCACCTTGTTATTATTATTATTATTACGAACATTTATGACGCCTAATCAATTGAATGCCCTAGGCGTTTACAATATCACAACAGACATCAAATCACACAATATATAACAATCATACATGAGAAAAAGGCATCAAAATCCAAAGCAAGGACACAAACTCACAAGCATGCATACACGCAAACACACACTCACACAGACACGAACGCACACAAAGCAGACACTCGCATCACACATTGCAAACGTCGGGTCACAGGGAAGACGAAGTTACCTAGGAAACAGATGAGTTTTGAGAAGGCGCTTGAATGTGGGCAGTGAGGGTGAGTATCTGAGAGAGCGAGGCAATTGATTCCAGGTAGTTGGAGCTTGATAGGCAAAGGAACGTTGACCAAAGGTTTTAGTGCGAACAGTGGGGATACTGTAGATACGAGTGTCATATGAGGAACGTAAAGCTGGAGATGGGGTGTAAAGATGTAACAGGTGGGTGAGATACTCAGGACAGGAAGACTCGATAGATTTGAAGCAGAGAGAGGCAATCTTGTAGGATATTCTTAGCTGAACAGGGAGCCAGTGGAGAGAGCGGAGCAATGGGGTAACATGGTTATATTTAGAAGTGCGGAAGATGAGACGGGCAGCATGATTCTGAACTCTTTGAAGTTTGTTGATGAGATGAGAGGGAGAGCCAGACAAAAGAGCGTTACAGTAATCCAGGCGGGATAGAACAAATGCGCAGACAAGAGCTTTTGTTGTGTTTTCTGAGAGAAGATGGCGAATAGAAGCAATTCGGCGGAGTTCAAGAAAGCAAGTGCGACAGACATTGCTGACATGCTGTTGGAAGGACAGGGTTTGATCAAGAGTTACACCGAGGTTGCGGGCAGAATGAGAGAGAGTGATAGGTGAATCAACAAGTTTGATGGAAGTCGGAACAGAAGGGTGGTTTTGAAGTTTTGGTGGGGTGATCAGGATCAGTTCAGACTTATCTTCATTTAGTTTTAGTTTGTTTCGGGTCATCCAGTCCTTAAGGTTGGCTACACAAGACTGGGTGTTTTGGATCATGAGAGGAAGGTCAGAGAGAGGCCCAGAGACATACAGCTGATTGTCATCAGAGAAGGAATGATGCTGAAGTAGGTGTTCTTGGACGATAGAAGAGACAGGATAAGAGTAGAGAATGAAGAGTAGAGGGCCCAAGACAGATCCTTGTGGCACGCCGTAGGTCAGACAAGAGGGATTAGAAGAAAGGCCGTTGATAGAAACTACTTGTTGACGATCAGTGATGTAGGAGTGAAACCAACTCAAGACTGTGTCATCAAGCCCAAAAGAGTGATGTAGGCGGGAAATGAGGATAGAGTGGTCAATAGTGTCAAAGGCAGCAGATAGGTCCAAGAGAGTCAAAAGTGATACATTGTTACAGTCAAGGGCAGTCAGAATGTCGTTACAGATTTTGAGAAGAGCAGTCTCAGTACTATGTCCAGAGCGGTAAGCAGACTGAAGGGGATAGACAAGGCTGTTGGAATGAAGGTGGTCTAACAGTTGGTCAAGAACAACTTTCTCTAAAATTTTTGAAAGAAACGGAAGATTTGACACAGGTCTGTAGTTTTTCAAATTGTCAGGGTCAAGAGTAGTCTTTTTCACCTTGTTACAGGGGCAATGATATAAAAAGGACATTCAGCAGAGATATTCGGCGTTTTAGTGCCAGAATAACCATAAAACTCCTAGCGAAGATAGTGTATGAGCTGCTGAAATACGTCCACATAATGTTTCTGTTTTTTCCCCCATGGGTTTTTTTTTGTCGCACAAACTCTTCCATAACCATGAGCAAAGACGCAAATGCGCGCGCGTGCACACACACGCACACGCCTGCGAACACACACACACACACACACACACACACACACACACACACACACACACACTCCTGAAAAGAGAAAAAAAACCGTTGCGACCATAACTGCCATCTTCATATCTTGCTACATTAAAGGGCAGCATTTTACCAACATCCATCAGTCTTCCTGCGTGATTCTGTAGAGGAGGGGGGAGGGGCGGAGATGATTTTTGTTTATTTTTTATTTTTCCTCCTCGCACCTTGTAGCACAAAACGGATATCCCGCCCCCTTCAGCCCCCCTGTTATAGCGATGGTCGTCAGCCGAAGACGTTGAAGTTGAAGAGCCTGTCAAAAGATCATTCCAGTCGGAAAACAATATTGAGTTTGAACCTCCCCAGCCACTAAAGGGAACATGACAGAGGAGATTGCCGTTCCAGCAGACAACAGGTACTGGGAAGTGTTGATTCGGATGCTGTTTGGGTGTCAAAGGTTTATGGACACCCTCTCTCCTCCTCTTACTTAAGAAACAAACAAAAAAGGGGGTGAGGAGGATTCGCGAACACAAAATTGATTTGCCTGGAGAGGCCTTCAATCCGCCTACAAAATCTATATCAACTTTAAGGTCTGTCTCCTCCACCCTACCCCACCCCTTCTAATCAGGGCGGTGCCACTGGACACCAACTGGACTTACACGGTTCCTCTACCCTGGCCTCAATTTGTGGAGGACTCCCCCCACCCCCCGTTATTACTTGCTCCACTGGTGATGGGACGCAACTTACAGTACTCTGGTACCACTTGAGCTGCAAGATATTACGTAAGGCATTGACGGTGACGTTTATACGTTAAGGGTCAGCAGTATTTAAACTTGCAGTCTAACTCAGAACCCGGGCTCTGTCACTGATCCAGTCCAGCGGCGGATAATTCCAGGCAAGAGGCTGAGGATACAGGAGATTTGAGCTTTAGACCATTTCCCAGAGAAAGCATGACCTTTTCTGTAGCCTTTAAAACGTGAAAGACATTTAAATGATGAAACCATAGACAAATGTGTATATGTTAGGTTTTGGGTCAGATGGGCTTTCTGCGTGCTGTGTCATCATCGGTTCTCCATCAGTGGCATTACCCCCACACCGATTATTCCAGGTTCGTCACGTCGCAGTCCCATCATTGCAGTTTACAGGGAGCAGTCCATACAAGTTCATCAAGAGACAACTCATCAATGGAGAAGCTGCACAATTGACATGTTGTAAGGCTGGTGTTCAGTGGTGGCTGTTTTAATCCAGCATACGCACAACACTTTGCACTTACCCCTATGTTGACGATAATTGTTTCTAGGTCGCAGAACTTGGATGAGTGATCGTCTCCCTTTGTAGAGTGCGACCACGCAGAAAAATATTTCTAAACTACCTGAACCTCAAACCAAACGATGATGAGAAACGACTGATTCTGGTTATCAAGTTTCTGGATAAGAAAGGATTCAGAAAGCTATCTATTAACGATTTGGAAACGGGGTAAAATGGACATCTGTATTAATTACTGATCTCTGTAGTATCTGAAAACTGAATAATAATTAGAAATGTTAACATGTCTCTGCGTTACTTTAGGGATGAGAAAGTACTCCAGACACAAAAATTTACAATCGTAAAGCTGGAATAAGAAGAATGAAGCACTGACATATCAAATTTGCTAGTTTCTGGTTAATAAAAGTGTTTATAACGATTCTGAACTATTTAAAACCTGACAAGACATAATGAATTTTTTTTTTCAGAACATAATCTTTAATCAACTTAATGGAGAGTTGACAAGCGCGCAAAGAGAAGACAGTGCGCAATAATGAAGAACATTAGTCTGTGTTTTAGACGGGAAATTGAGGATAGAAAGTGATTAAATCTTGACGCGGTTTTTTAAGTTATGGCGAAAAGAGTGTTCAGAATAATTTTCTAACTGTGCGAAAATGGCATATGACTTGATTTCACTTGAATTTCATGAAACGAATCCAGTTTGACTCTACATGAATCTGCCTTTTCATTTTTGCTGAAGGCTTCCATTTTCCTAATCATGCTGTTTTTCTTGTTTTGTCAATTATCGCGCTGAATCTATTTAATCGTTTATTCATCATGTTTATGTGGCAGTTTTAGACTTCTTTTGTGCTTCAGATTGATCAAAAATTAATCAGAAATATTCTAGAATGCATTAGCTGACAGAAGAGAAGAGAGAAGAAACATATGAACCAAACAGCCAGCCAAACAAGCTTGGAAATAATGTTGTTTGCATGGAATCGGATAATGTGTGCCTTTCTTGGAGATAATGACCCTGTTATCCTTTCTTGTTCTTTTCTTTGATCTTACTGTCTCTTGCCTCTAAATTTTGTTATCAGGGAAGATTTCCTTCTGTGCAGACTTTGTGATTTTTTGTTGTCTTAGGAAACGGTTTGCTACACTGTTGTCACGCCACGTGCGTTAATGTTGCGTATGTGGGTGTTTGTATGATGGGGAGAGGGTAGAGGTGGGAAGGCGGAATGGTAGGGGCTGAGGTGATAGGGGAAGTGGGGATCGGAACAATGGGATCGAGGAAGGGTAGCATTGATATAAAAAGTGCAGCCGAATGAGATACAAAAAGAAAAGTCAGAGTAAAAGCTATCTGATTTCTGTGTCACTTCGCCTAGACGTCTTGCACAAATCAGAACAATAGATGGACCTAATCACCAGAACGTGGTCGCCGTAATATTGTCAGCAGTCAACTATTTGATAGTGACTCTGTGGACATAGTGGTGAAATCAGCCATAGGGCTTGACTGTGTAGTGTCCCGAATAAAGAGACTCTTTGGGCAGTGTAAGTCTGAGACGCTGGCCACTAGCTAGGGTTTCCCAGGGCTTTTATGGAGGACAGACGTTCTTACGTGCGTCTTTCGCTGGGGCAAAACATTTTTTTTCCAGTTTTTTCGATATTGCAAGCATCTCTCTCTCTCTTTGTCTCTCTCTCTGTCTCTCTGTTCCTCTTTATGTGTGTGCGTGTGTGTTTGTGTGTGTGTGTGTGTGTGTGTGTGTGTGTGTGTGTGTGTGTGTGTGTGTGTGTGTGCGTGCGCGCGCGCGCGTGTGCATTCCACCCTCTCTCTCTCTCTCTGCCTCTCTCGCTCTCTCTCTCTGTATATGTCTTGTTCTCTCTCTCTCTCTCTCTCTCTCTCTTCTCTCTCTCTCTCTCTCTGTTGTGTGGTGTGGTGGGATGTGGTATTGTGTACGTTTGTGTGTGTGTGTGTGTGTGTGAGAGAGAGAGAGAGAGAGAGAGAGAGAGAGAGAGAAAGGCGCGCGCGGTGTCTTTGTGTGTGCAGAGGCGGAAGGGGGAGGGGAGAAATGCAAATGAAGGTGTGAGAGGGCTAGTAAAAGAGGGAGCGATCCAGCAAGGAAGGAAACAAACAGGATGACAACAGGTGTGTAACAGAGGAAGCGATCCAGCAAGGAAGGAAACAAACAGGATGACAACAGGTGTGTAACAGAGGAAGCGATCCAGCAAGGAAGGAAACAAACAGGATGACAACAGGTGTGTAACAGAGGAAGCGATCCAGCAAGGAAGGAAACAAACAGGATGACAACAAGTGTGTAACAGAGGAAGCGATCCAGCAAGGAAGGAAACAAACAGGATGACAACAGGTGTGCTTTCCGGAAGCTGAACAGGAAAAGGAGTAGGTGTCTTCGACAAGTCCAGTGCCTGCGGCTTTTGTATAAATTGTCCAGAACGTGCGCTTTTAAGATCTAATGTTACCTTCGATTTTTAAACTTTCCCTTGAGGTCTTTTTTATATCCGTCTCGGGGCCCCCACTCCCACCCCCAGTCCCCACAGTCCCACCAACCCACCCCCACTGTCCGTCCCTCCCTGGCCCCATTTTCCCGTCCCCTGTCCACCTCCACCACCACATCAGTTTGTCCTTTTTCGGAAGTTCTGACAGTTTGTAATATCATTTTCAAATTGATCCCTTCTTCAACACTGTACTCAAACCAAACAGTATCCCACTTAAAATCTGGAGAAGGAGGGGGGGGGGGGGGGGGGGGGGGGGGGGGACGTTGCATAGCGCATCGCTGTAATCCCACAATTTTTCGTTCATTATGAACTTTGACATTTGCTTTGTAACCACCCCGTGTTTCAGTTTTTTTTCGTAATACTTGTGCCACGTTTTTCGATTTAAGTAATGGTCTTCATTTTCCTGAACACCACCATCACCAATATCATCACTGTCGCCACCCTCCTCTTTTCTCCACCCCCTCCTCAGAGATGAAATCTGAACTATCTGGTTAACTCTATTAACAGCAGCTGTGTCCTTCAAGTCATAAGAAACGACCTTGTCCGGCACCAATGGCTAGGACGCTTACAGAATTAAAAGAAAAACATAGCCGGACACGTGTAAATCAAAGGGCCGGTGCACATGTGTGTGTTGTGTGTGTGTGTGTGTGTGTGTGTGTGTGTGTGGTGTGTGTGTGTGTGTGTGTGTGTGTGAAGAGGGAGGGAGTACAGGTGAAAAAGGAATAGGAGGTAGACAATGAAAATTAGCTTGGGTGAAAAAAAAATGAAAGGATCGTTTAAAAAATAAAACGGTGTCACACAAAAACGAAACAGATAATTGAAACAAACCAGCTTAACGCAGGCGTTTTCAGGGTACCGTTAAAAATTAGCTACCGTCCACTTTTACATTTTCCTATGAGATTTTCATACTTTCCCCGTTCTCTCTTCCGTCCCGGCCTCCCTCCTCTCTCCATCTCCTACACACACACACACACACACACACACACACACACACACACACACACACACACACACACACGCCTCTCTGTCTCTTTCTCTCTCCCTCCTCCTCCTCCCCCTCTCTCTCTCTCTCTCGTGTCTGTCAGTCTTTCGCTGTCTGTCTGTCTGTCTCTCTCTCTCTCTCTCTCTCTCTCTCTCTCTCTCTCTCTCTCTTATTTGTCTGAGATTGTTAACTTCCTTGGCTAGGATCATTCCCGATTTCTCTGGTTCATCTGGAGATATTGTATTAAGTACAATTGGAATGAACTATTGCTTTGGTGGAGTGGGGAAAGCAGGGATATATTGATCACTTGCCTCCACGACTTTCCTGGTTTTATCTGTCTGTCTGTCTGTCTATCTATCTATCTATTGTCTGTATGTCTCTCTCTCTCTCTCTCTCTCTCTCTCTCTCTCTCTCTCTCTCTCTCTCTCTCTCTCTGTGTGTGTGTGTGTGTGTGTGTGTGTGTGTGTGTGTGTGTGTGTGTGTGTGGTTCTATTGATTTCTGATTGACAGTGTTTAGGTAACCCTGCTAAGAAAGAAGCAAACCAACAGACGAAGGTGAAAATATTACCCTTTTACGAGACAGAAACGACAACACTTTATTGACCAAAGGACCAACTGAGAAGCAAAACGATGCCAGTAGTCAGACACAGATCAAAATCCCAATTCGCCACCCCCTCCCTCCGCTCCTTCCGCTCCATCTCTCTGCCAGTCCTTCTCTTTCTCCTCCCTTCCCCCTCCACCCTCCCATTCCCTATTACCTCGCATCCCCTCCGGTTGTTGTTAGATAGCTAATTCTGTTACCACTCCATTTTCTCCTTTACGTCTGGAGAGCAGCCCTGGCCCGCCAGGAAGCAGATAACGACTTTAATGCCGTTTACGTCTGGAGTGATTCTCATCACTGACAAAAGCGGTCACTTCTGAGATCCCTTTAGGTCTGAACTGACCTCAAAGGCTCAGTCTGTCTTCCTGCCTTGTGAAGCCTTGGGGCAGAGATCTTTTCTTCTTCTCCCGATCGCAGCTTAATACACAACTTTCCGTCGTCTCCAGAGAGACGCATGACTGGGAGAAACGAATGAGTCTTTGTGTATGACTTCTGTATTTCTTACTACCTCTGCTGGAGAGGTTGTGTTTACATCCGCATTTGTTGGTTTCTTTCCCTGTTAGTCAGGAAGACTGTGCAAATTCCTGTCTAGCTGTGTTGACGTTACGTGGTGGGGAAAAAAGGATTGTAGCCCAAAGGACACACGCAGTATTTTTTCCAGTGGATCTTGATGTGAAGACATTTTTTTTTCTGGAACTTTCGTTAATTTCTGGAGAAGTAACGTATAGATACAATGGAGTGATAAGTTAGGCTTATAGAGTGTTTTGATATTAACAAGCGTGCAAGATGTGTGGCATATCTGGATTACAATCAGTAATCATGTTTCCATGCATTTGTTACAGAAAAATCAAGCTATATGCGGTGTTGTTGCTTTGTTTTGTTGCAAAATCCCATACATAATGAAAGTTTTCATCTGAAAGATTCTGTCCATCAGCTGCAGATCCACTGGCCTTGAGTGGTCGTGGTTTAGGGGTGCGTGGGGGTACGTTCTGGAAAACTGACTTAGATGTGCAGTGGTTTAGAAAGACAGTACGAGTTGCATGAGCCAGTTTTTTTCCCTCTTTTTAAGTGCAAAATGAAAGTAGTTGTTCCCAAGAATTACGCCCTGCTGCAGAGTGATTTTCTAGAGAAGGTAGAAGAGACATTACCAGCCGAAGTCACTATTTTTACTTGAAGGATGGTTTTTTTTTTTTTTTCTCTCTCTTTTTTTTTTTTTTTTTTTTTTTTTTTGGGGGGGGGGGGGGTATCTGTGGAAGGCACGCACCACGCTCCATTTGCAAATTTGTTGAATACGAATGCACCTTATTATTATTATTATTATTATTATTATTATTATTATTTCATATGAATGACAAGTTTTGTCTTCTTGCTTTCCATACAACAAGAGGTTGGAAACGCCAGGAAGAGGGCTGGCGTGGAGTTATTCACTGTTCTGCGACGTCACATTCCACATTGGTTGTCTCGGTATCTTTACAATGTAACATTAACCAATCATAAATCATACTTTCTTAATGGAGAGTCCTCTTATTGTGTAGATCATTACATTGTTTATTACATAAAAGCAGTTTTTATTATGTGCTGACCAGTTTATTTTGCTTCTCAACACACACGCACGCACACACGCACGCATGCACGCACGCACGCACACACGCATGCACGCACGCACGCACGCGCACGTACGCACACACCTTTGCACGTGTGCGCGAGTGAGCACGCACACTAGTGCGCGAGGGTGAGGGGGTGGGAGTGTGGTATGTTGAAGCATCCAAATAAGTAAATAAATAAATATTAGCTGGCATTAATCAAGGACTTGTTAACTTGTTAACGTGTACTGCTATGTAAATACCTTAAAAAAATGCTGGCACTCTCCAGGAAACTGGTTCAAAATCTGTTTTGATTTCCCAACCGGTATCCAGGTCTAGTTATGGGTAGTATTACATGATGTCTGTACTATGGGATGTAATCATACACAGATACACCCGCACGGAAACACAAACACGCGCGCGCGCGCTCACACACATGCATACTGACTGAAACCAATTTATTGTCAGATTAACCCGTGGTTGTACTGACACATGCATGCATACGAACATACATACGTGCATATATAGGTTCATACATGCAGACAGACGGATCGATAGGCAGAAAACAATAAGCTCTGAATTAAAGGAGCAGCCAAAACGCCATTCACACTAATTGGAGAGTGAGGAAAAATAACACAATCGAAAGGAAAACTAGCTTAAAATAAAACGATATCAGTAGCGATTTAGAAATCAAAGAATCGAGAAGTAAAGCCATTTAAGCAGGAAAGATACTGAGGGTGAACAAATCCGAAAATTTTCACTTTTGACCTGAATTTTGACTGTAATCAGCACTAGCATTTAACAGGTCGACCATGGGACCATATGTCATCTCCATATCAAGTCTCATTAATATCGCGTCTGTGGTTTTTGTGTGATTTTGCTAATAGACAAGCAGTTCACCACATGCAGATGAAAAGAATCGCCTCTGCAGAGATAAAAACAAAGGCAACAACAGCTTAGTGCTGAATCAAACACAGCCCAGAAACAAAGCCAGCTTAGTTGTACAGCACTGATAAAATCCTAATTCTCTGTTTCCCCGAAATTCCATTTCCAGCGCCCCCCGCCTCAAACCCTTCCACTCACCATCCAATGCAACCCTTCTGATTGTTGTCGGATTGCTAATTCTGTTTCTCTCTGTTTCCTCCTTTACGTTTAGAGAACAGCCTTGTCTTGCCGAGAAGCAGATAACGACTTCAATGCCGTTTTTCAAGTGTAGAGTGATTTTCATCATTAGCAAAAGCGATCACTTCAGAGGTCCTGTTAGGAATACTCAGCTGACCTCACAATCACAGTCTGTCGGTCTCCATTGTGAAGCCTTGGTCTAGGCCTGCTTTTTCTGATGATCGCAGCTTAGTGTCTTCCTTTCTGTCATATCTAGAGGGACAGATGACCGGGGGAACTGGCTTAAAAATCTTTGTATATGTCAATTTGATTTCTAATCACCGCCATTAAGGAGATGATGTTTTTACATGCATTGGTTGGATGGTTTGTCTGCCTGTCAGTAATTTTAGGCAAACGCTACTGAACCTAATTTGATGATAAAATGTAACTGTGTTGTAATTTATTGGAAGTTGGTGGACAAATGTAATGTGGCTCAAGGTCTGATCCAGTAAATTGTGTGGAAGCGGGGGAACAGACGAATCCAGCATTTTTAATTACTTTCTTTAACATAAAAAGACATAGGATTTATTTATAATCTATAAAAACGTGTTTTAAAAGATTAAGAACATTTTGTAATGATTTAATCTCAATCAAAGCAAACTGAAGTTAATCGGATACATCAATATTGATAAACTTGTAAACTTTGATGCGTATCCGGACTACAGTCTAGATCCATTGTCTGTAGTAATATTAATCATGGGTTCTGCTACAAGGAACCTAGGTAGGAGCTTGCTCCTTACACTGAGGATTTAGTAAGATGCAAACAATCTTAATGTTTACGAGATATTTTGGTGGAGGAAACACAGACAGACAGAACAGACAGACAGAACAGACAGACACACACACACACACACACACACACACACACACACACACACACACACACACACACACACACACACCACACACACACACACACACACACACACACACACACACACACACAGAGTTTAGAATTATAGAAAGAACCAAGGACGTACCCGCAACAAGTAAAGAAGTAAAAAAAAAGGCCCAAAATTAGAAAGAGCCAAACCATCATGAAAATAAATCAGGAACAACAAGAACAATAACAACAAAACTATAGTAACTGAAAGACCCCCACGAAGCAAAGCCATTGACAACAAATCATGGCAATGAACGTTAGACCGACCTTCAAGGAGACGGAACAGATTTTAGTAACTGAACAGGTCGGTCCTTGGACTACATTCCATCACCCCACCAAGTCTTTTTTTAATCACTTCAACAGTGTTTACATGATCTTGCTGGCATACAATCAAACCAGTGTGGCTGAAACCAAAACCCCTTTTGTGGAACTAAAAACGCTACAGCTTAGGAATGAAAGAAACAGAGGATGAAACCAGCCCTGTAGCCAGGCATTCGTGAAGATTCCATCCACTGGCCCCACATCCCCTCCGGTTGTTGTTTGATTGCTAATTCTGTTACCACTCCATTTCTCCTTCACGTCTAGAGAGGAGCCCTGTCCCGCCAGGGAGCAGATAACGACTTCAATGCCGTTTCACTCTGGAGTGATTTTCGTCATGGACAAAATCGCTCACCTCAGAGGTCCTCCGAGAGCTGAGCTGGCCTTCAAAGCCTCAGTCTGTCTGTCTCCTTTGTGAAGCTTTGGGGCAGTGTTAGGTCTTCTTTTCCCTGTGATCACTGTACATTAGTATCTTCCTTTCCGTCATCTCAAGAGAGTAAGGTGAGTTGGAGATGTGGTAAGGTTAATGTATGTGATTTTTTTAGTTCTTTTATTTTTTCATTCTAATTTATTTTCCGTGCTGTCTCAGCAAAA
>CM065727.1:68526216-68528716 GCA_033310375.1 Conus canariensis
GGCTTCTCTCTCTCTCTCTCTCTCTCTCTCCTCTCTCTCTCTCTCTCTCTCTCTCTCTCTCTCTCTCTCTCCTCTCTCGCGTGCGTGTGTGCGTGTGCGCGCGCGCCTGTGTGTGTTTGTATGAGTGAGAGAGAGGGAGAGAGCGAAAGAGACAGACAGACAGACAAACAGAGGAGTCTTCCTTCAGGTCAGCCGCCAAGCAAGGGAGGGGCGAGTAATCAGCCCTCTCTCTGAGCAATGACCGTTTAATGGTAGCGCTTGGAGCCCAATCCCCAACCCCACCCCACCCCAACCCACGCCCCCTCCATAGCCCCCTACCCTCTACCTCCACCGGTTTTCCTCCCTCGGGTCATCTTCTCTGATCCTCGTCTGTCACTCTGCAGCTCTCTCTCTCTCTCTCTCTCTCTCTCTCTCTCTCTCTCTCTCTCTCTCTCTCTCTCTGTGTGCATGTATGCGGGGGGGGGGGGGGGGTTCTTTTTTGTTATTCCTTCTTCGGCTGTGGCTTTAATTTACCCGCCTCACCTGCACCACCCTTCTCATCGTTTGGTCTTTCCTTCTGTCTGGTTTGTCTGTGCACAGGTTTGTCTGTCCACAAGTTTGTCTGTCTGTGCACAGGTTTGTCAGTGCACAGGTTTGTCTGTGCACAGGTTTGTCTCTCCACAGGTTTGTCTATGCACAGGTTTGTCTCTCCACAGGTGTGTCTGTGCACAGGTTTGTCTGTGCACAGGTTTGTCTCTCCACAGGTTTGTCTGTGCACAGGTTTGTCTATGCACAGGTTTGTCTCTCCACAGATGTGTCTGTGCACAGGTTTGTCTATGCACAGATTTGTCTCTCCACAGGTTTGTCTGTGCACAGCTTTGTCTATGCACAGGTTTGTCTCTCCACAGGTTTGTCTATGCACAGGTTTGTCTCTCCACAGGTGTGTCTCTGTCTCCGTCTCACTCTCCTGCGTCCCCGCACCCACCTTTGCTCTGTCTCTGGATTTGTAGTAGCGCCGCCGCCCCCCCCCCCCCCTCTCTCTCTCTCTCTTCTCTCTCTCTCTCTCTCTCTCTCTCTCTCTCTCTCTCTCTCTCTCTCTTTCCATAGGGCAGCAAAAGCACTCCATCTGAATGTGGATATGCATAAAAGTAATATAGTTGTATTTAGAAAAGGTGGGTACTTAGCAGCTAGTGAACATTGGACTTACAATGGAATCCTTATGCCTGATGTTAATGTTTATAAATATTGAGGTATCTATTTTTCAACACGGTTGAGATGTACTGTTTCCTGTCAGAACCTTGCCTGCGGAGCGAAGCAGGCGTTGTTATGTATGTTGCAGAAATTACGTAAGTTAAAATGCAATTCTCTTGCTATATATTTTAAAAGTATTTGATGCACAGATACAACCAATTGTTCAGTATGGTGCTGAATTGTGGGGGCTAAGTAATGCTGCACACTTTTGTGAAAATGCACATCTCTTTGCTCTTAAAAAGTTTTGGGGAGTTCAATTACAAACACCGAATGATCTTGTGTACGGAGAGACAAATAGTTACCCTGTTTACATAAATTCTGCCGTTGGGAGTATGCACTACTGGTTAAAGTTAACAAGAATGGATGAGTCAAGATTACCGCGAAAAGCATATAGAACATTATTTGAGTTAGGCTTTCGTGATAAGACAAACTGGGCGTCTGACATTCGCTGTAAGTTATACATGTTTGGTTTTGGTTATGTGTGGTTAAACCAAGGTGTTGAGGGAGTGGAACAGTTTCTCGCTGACTTTAAAGAAAGACTTGTATTTTTACAGATGGCAAGAATGGGATTTTCGTGTCAAGAATAGTGACAGATTTAGTGTATATAAGACTTTTTGCACAATAGCAATCGATGAAATGCATTTAACGTTAAATCTAGACAGACATATCAAGATTATTACAACAAGATTCAGACTGGGTATTTCAGATATTGCTGTACATAGATATCGATACAAACAACATACTGCTGTTGATTTCATGTGTCCATTGTGTAAAGAAGAGAAAGAAGACGAAGAGCATTTTGTTCTGTGCTGTCCTTCACTAAACGAAATAAGGGACCATTATATACATTTGAAATACTAAAGATTTCCCAATCTTTTCAGATTAAGTCTACTTCTAGTTCCAATAATAAACAAACAACTAGAAAGCTGTCCATTTACCTATACCAAGCATCTAAGTTACGTGCTGTTCTTGTTTCTTAATGTAAACCATTTAATCATTTTTGAACGTATGAAATATTGACTGATTTCCAGGTGCACACGTTCACGAGGGGTAATGGCCTATTTGTGAATAAATTATCTGTATCCGTATCCGTATCCGTATCACCTCTCTCTCTCTCTCTCTCTCTCTCTCTCTCCTCTCTCTCTCTCTCTCCTCTCTCTCTCTCTCTCTCTCTCTCTCTGTCCTCCACACACATTTCCTCCAACTCCCATCCCATTTGTCAGTCTGTCTGAATCTCCCTGTCTGTCTCTCTGTCTTTGTCTGTCTCTGT
>CM065727.1:68531216-68533716 GCA_033310375.1 Conus canariensis
ATAAGCGAGTCGGACCCGTGTGCCTTCCTGGCCCCTGCACACGTTAAAAAACCCACGGCAGTTGAAAATCGAAAAGAGCAGGGGGGTTCCCCGCTGCCCTGGCAAAATTGATGTAAAGTAAAAATAGCCGCCTGGTATTTCTTACCAAGCCTCAAAAATTGTCACTGACTGTTATCTGTGCCATCGTGTACCGGTGGAAATGGAGGACACGTATAAAACATCGTATGCATCCTATGTGAGAAACTGGAGGAATAAATGAGGTAAATGAAAATGAGTGACTGATATTTGAATGGTACGGGAAACGACTGAATGAGCGCCAGTAGGCTGCTCTTCGGCCGGCTTTACCTGGGTAGGCAGGCCGTTGAGTGAGTGAGTGAGGTAGTGTGTTTATTGTAAAGCGCTTAGAGCTTGGTCTGTGACCGAGGATAGGCGCTATATAAATACCCAATATAATAATAATAATAATTCAGTTGCATGTTCACATCCCCCTTCGTAATGGGCCAAGGCCAAACACGAATGCAATATTTTGAGTCTCTCTCTCTCTCTCTCTCTCTCTCTCTCTCTCTCTCTCTCTCTCTCTCTCTCTCTCTCTCTCTCTCTCTGGTTGTAGCCTTTCCGTTCTGTGGAATAACCGCGATTAGAGAGAAACATTTCCGGCTGTGTTGTAACGGGAGGAAAGTCGTCTACGAACAGATTGTTACAATTTGTTTTGTATTGTTTTGAGCTTTTCTCGTGGCAGTTTTCATTGCTTCTATTTCATATATTCATCTCATACCAAGTATGATATCAGATGTACAAATTTTGAGGGACTCTATTTTACATCACAACATGTGACACGTCATATCTTTTATGATCGTGGAGCGTTAGTGTGTGCTGTTTTGTATTTGACCTTTGTTTTTTTCTTCTTCTTTTGTGCTGTGCTTTACTTTTGTTCTTTGTTTGCTTCATTTGCTTGTTTATCTCTCGTTCTAAACATCTGGTTATTCATTAATGTATGTATATATATATATTATATATATATATATTTTGTATATATGTGTGAATGCATGTATGTAATTATTTATCTATGCTTACCCCATCCCTCTTTTACCAGTACTTCTCCTGATCACGAAACATTGATCTCCTCAAACAGTGGACTACAATGATACAGAGAGAGAGAGAGAGAGAGAGAGAGAGAGAGAGAGAGAGAGAGAGAGAGAGAGAGAGAGAGAAGGAGGAGGGGTGAGAGAGAGACAGACAGACAGACAAGCAGACATAGACTGAGATAGGGAGATGCAGACAGGGACTGAGAGGGAGACAGTCAGACAAGCGGACAGAGGCAGCGGACAGAGCGAGAGGGGGAGGGAGACACACAGACAGAGACAAAGACAGGGAGATTAAGACAGATAGAGACTGAAGGAGAGAGAGAGAGAGAGAGAGAGAGAGAGAGAGAGAGAAGAGAGAGAGAGAGAGAGGCAGGCAACAGACAGGCAGACAGATGGACAGGGAGATAGAGGGTTAATCTTGAGGTCTATGGTTAGTTCTCATGAGGGTGAGAGGGAGAGGACGCCAATTCGGCTGGATGCTTATGACTGCATGAGAGTGGAGAAGCAGACGCAAAGATGGGGTAGAAATGTGTGGGGACATTTTGGGGGTACAAATATCCATACCACCACTACCACACTCCTTCATTCAGGGCTGAGGTCTGTGGGAGAGTGGTTTATGCTCTGCAATCATCTGCAGGCCTGCAATGACAACGACTTTATCGTAGTGCTGAAGTCGTCTTGCTATGGCTGTCCTGCTCTGGCATAAACCCTGCCCTGTATGTGTCAAGTGCCGTTAATGGCATGGGCGTCTGTCTGTCGATGTGGTTCCCTGCCTCGTCCCTAACCCATACCAAAGCTCGCTTTCTACAGTGCTCCTCTTCTCTCTCTTCTGTTTGTTGTTATCGTTTCTCTGTGCGTGCGTGTGTATATGCGCGCACGCGCGTGTGTGCGACCGTGCGTGCGTGCGTGCGTGTGTGTGTGTGTGTGTGTGTGTGTGTGTGTGTGTGTGTGTGTGTGTGTGTGTGTGTGTGTGTGTTTTAAAGAATGTATTCTGTCATTCCCACATGCTTCATCCGTGACCCAGTATCTTGTTCATGGAATACACACACACACACACACACACACACACACACACACACACACACACACACACACACGCACGCACGCACGCACGCACGCACCACACACACACACACACACACACACACACACACACACACACACCACACAGGCGCGCGCGCATGTGTGTGTATGTGCGCGCGCGCCGTGTGTGTATGTGTGCGTGAGAGAGAGAGAGAGAGAGAGAGTCAGACAGACAGACAGACAGACAGACAGACAGACAGACAGAGAGAGAGGGGAGGGAGGGAGGGAGGGTTGGGTGTTCCTTTTTCTTTCATTTCTTTCTGTTTTTCTTTTATTTACTGTTTCTTCTGTCTTTCCTTTCTTTGCTTTGTGCTTTCTTCTTTTGGCTTTTC
>CM065727.1:68558716-68571216 GCA_033310375.1 Conus canariensis
AGAACAAAAAAGAAAAAAAAAAAAAGGGGGGGGGGGGGGGGCAGCAGACCCAGACACAGAGGGAAACCTATCTCCTGAAGTACTGATGACAGGGGAAGGCATCAAAGGAGGGGGAAGGGACACTGCAGAACTCAAAGGAAAGGCAGCCAGCAGTGTGCTGCACACCATTGTCTGACGGAGTGACCTCATCACGAACACTTCTGGCACATGTCCATCACCCCTCCTGTCCTTTGGCAGCACACAGACAATATGTGTTGTCATTCAGCACGTCTGATCATAACGTTTCATAATTAGTTTGCAGGCACATTTTCTCACTCTTTGCGTCCCCTGTGTTTCGTGCATCCTGAAAGATTTTGTATTGTCAGCAATAATTTTTTTCGATCAACCTGTTCCTCTCTCTCTGTGTGTCTCTGTCTCTATCTTTCTCTGTCTGTCTGTCTGTCTCTCTCTCTCTCTCTTCTCTCTCTCTATCTCTCCCCCCCTCCTCTCTCTCTCTGCCACCCCCTCTCTCTACCCTTTCCCCCAGCTCCCCCCCCCTCTCTCTCTCTCTCTCTCTCTCTCGCCTTCCTTCCCATCCTTCCACCTTCTCCACATGTTTTTGTCTCTTCCTGCCACCATCCCCACCCACAATTTCTCTCTCTTTCTCTCAGCCCCTATCTCTCTCTGTCGTGGTCTCTGTCTCTATTTGTCTCTGTTACTCTCTCTCTCTCTCTCTCTCTCTCTCTCTCTCTCTCTCTCTCTCTCCTCTGTCACCACAATGCACACAACACACAAATGTACAAACACAATGCATGCACGTGCACATGCAAACACATACACACATATGCACATGCACTTTCTCTTTCTCTTTTTCTCTCTCACTCACAACCACACACACACACACACCACACACAAACACACCACACACACACACACACACACACACACACAAAACACACTCGCATGCACAACACACACACACACACACACACACACACACACACACACACACACACACACACACACACACACACACACACACGGATGTACTGATAACGGATGTTCTGATAACGGTATCAGCCTAGTGTATGACAGAAGAGGGGTAAGATGTATTTGGAGTGGGAGCAGGGTGTAAGAACAAAAGGTGATGATAAAGGGGTGGAAGTGGTGTATACTTTCTGTCTGCCTCTGTCTGTTTGTATGTCTGTCACTCTGTCACGCTGTCACTCTATCTCTGTCTCTATCTGTCTCTGTCGCTGTGTCTTTCTCTCTCTCTCTCTCTCTCTCTCTCTCTCTCTCTCTCTCTCTCTCCCTCCCTCCCTCTTTCTTTCTCTCACTCATGCACACATTCACAATCAGATGCATAAACACACCCACAAACATGTAGAGAGATCTGTATCCACATGTTTGCAGGGACAGGGAAAGGAGGGGTAAAATATGAGTTCAGTGCGAGTTGGGTGTGGGTATAGAAGGTGAAGAGGGAAGGGGGAGAGGTGTGCTGGAAGAGGGGGGGGGGGAGTGTCAGACCAGAGGACCCAGACACCGAGGGAAACCCTATCTCCCTGAAGTACTGATGACATAGGAAGACGATCAAAGGAGGGGAAGGGACACTGCAGAACTCAAAGGAAAGGCAGCCAGCAGTGTGCTGCACACCGTTGTCTGATGGACTGGACCTCATCACGAACACTCCTGACACATGTCCATCACCCCTCCTGTCCTCTGGCGCCACACAGACAATGTGTCTGGTCATTGAACATGTTTGTGTGATACATGACGTAATTCGTCTGTACGTCTGGCACGTTTTCTCACTCCTTTCAAACACTAAGATGTCGAGACCTTGGAAAGCACTTTTTATTAACAGGTGGAAAAATTGTGCAAACGTGTCCCACTATATATTGTACATTTCCTACTGACCACTGTGTGTGTGTGTGTGTGTGTGTGTGTGTGTGTGTGTGTGTGTGTGTGTGTGTGTGTGTGTGTGGTGCCTTTTTTCTGTGTGCCTGCATGCTGTCTGTCTCTTTGTCTTTCTCTCTTCCTTCATCTCTCTCATTCCCACACTCCATCCCTCCCCCCCCTCTCTCTCTCTCTCTCTCTGTCTCTGTCTCTGTCTCTCTCTCCACTCTAACAACCCTATCTCTCTCTCTCACACATAGTCATGGTCAAATACATAAACAGACACAAGCATAAAGAGATAGTTGCATCCACATGAATGCCAGAACAGATAGAGGAGGGGTAACAGGTGGCAGGGGGAGGGGGGATGGGCATAGAAGGTGAACAGGGATTGTGGTATTGATATACGGGAATAGTGTCAGAGCAGTGGACCCAGACACAGAGGGAAACCCTACCTCCCTGAAGTACTAATGACAGGGGAAGGCGATCAAAGGAGGGGGAAGGGACACTGCAGAACTCAAAGGAAAGGCAGCCAGCAGTGTGCTGCACACCGTTGTCTGACGGACTGGACCTCATCACGAACACTTCTGACACATGCCCATCACCCCTCCTTTCCCCTGGCGCCACACAGACAGTGTGTCTTGTTACTCAGCACGTTTTGATGACACATGACGTAATTCGTCTGTGCGACTGGCCCCCTTTCTCACTCCTCTTCATCACTGACAGTTTGTGGACCGAGAAATCGTTTTTTATTCACAGATGGAAAAAAACACTATGCTGCTATCATATATTTGATACTTGCCTAAACATCTCTGTCCCTGTCTCTCTCTATCTTTCTCCCCCCCCCTCTCTCTCTCTCTTTTTGTCCCTCTCTGTCCTCTCTCCCTCCAGCCCCCTCATTCTCTCTCTCTCTCTCTCTCTCTCTCTCTCTCTCTCTCTCTCTCTTCTTATTTAATACTTCCACATTCTGTTCCTCTCTGTCTTCTGTCTGGCAGCCCCCCTCCCCCCCCCCCTCTCTCTCTCTCTCTGTGTTAGAGACATGTTCATGGTCAGATGCACTAACACATCAGCATGTGGAGATATCTGTATCCACATTTATGAAGGACAGACAGAAGAGGTGCCATGTGTGCGTTTGTGGGGGTGGAAATGTGCGTGGAAAAAGCGAAGAGGGAAGGAGCAGTGGTGTAGAGAAGAAGATAGGGAGGGATGTCAGGGGAGCAGACCCAGACACCGAGGGAAACCTATCTCCCTGAAGTATTATCACTTGGGAAGACGATCAAAGAAGGGGGGAGGGACACGCCAGGTTTCAAAGGAAAGGGAGCCAGCAGTGTGCTGCACACTGTTGTCTGATGGACTGGACCTCATCACGAACACTTATGACACATGCCCATCACTCTTTCTGTCCCTTGGCGGAACACTGATGGTGTGTTTTATCAGTCAACAAGTTTGGATAATAATGACGTAAATAGGCAGGTATGTCAGGCACGTTTTCTCATTCCATTTCATCACTTTTGTTTTACCATCTCCGGAAAGAGCTCAATGTTTTTCTCTCTCTTCTTTTTGAGGTGGTAGAGAATGTGCCATTAGTAGAAAGAAACTCGTGGAGAGCGTGGCAGCAGAGAGTCCTCAGAAGAGAAGCCCCCTTCAAGCAAGTGTTTCGGCCCTTATCTCCTGACACTCTAGGGGGGTTGGGCCACACCCGGTTCATGACTCCGAATGTCCCTCTGCTGCCCCTTTTTTTCCCATCTTGGGACGAGCCATGGCTGGGATTCGAACCCATGACCCTCTGGACATGCTCATTTTCCACTTAATGACTCGCGCTTTAACCACTGAGCCACAGGGACACCTGATATTTGTAGGGAAATTAAGCCTTATGAAGTTCACTTTTGTTCCTCCTTGACCAGATCCAGCTTGAACACCTCTCTGCCGCTTCTGCCATTGCTTTCAGGGCTCTGGTTTTTTCCTTCCCTGCAACTGAGAGCTGTTTCATGAGGCTGTATGCAGACGTTCCTACAAACCCCCTAGCTCCAATTTCTGCAGTGAGGACTTTGACCTGATAGCCTTCTCTCCTCAGGCTGTTTGCCAGATCAGCATACTTTTCAGTCTTGTAGATTTGAGCTGCCTCCATTCTGTTCTCATATGGCACCGTGAGCTCGATCATGATCAGCTGCTTGGTTGACTTAGAGTGGACTACTATGTCTGGTCTCATGCCACTCTTGCTGATGATCTCTGGGTGACTCTTCCATTCTGGGAGGTCTGCAGTGCACTCCCAGTCATCTGCCCCGTCCAGCAGACTCTGCCTGCATGTTTCGAGTGGCACTGTTGTTCTTGGCCATGATTTGCTGCCTCCTGCCGTGAAGAATGTTGCGGGTGCTTTTGGAGTCCTGATTTTCCCTTTTGTGGTGTTGGTACTAGCCCAGACTACTTGTACAATTTCTTTGAGCACTTGGTTGTGCCTCCATGTGTACCTTCCTTGAGCCAGGGCTACTTTACATGAGCTTAGGACATGCTCCACTGTTTGTTTTTCATGGCAGAGGGGGCATGCAGGATCGTCTGTTTTCCCCCACTTCACCAGGTTTGCATTTGAGGGCAGAAGGTCATATGCAGATCTGAGAATGAAGCTGATCCTGAGAGGGGCCATGTGCCAAATGTCATTCCAAGTGAGACTTCTTTGGAGTGCATTCTCCCACGTTGTCCATTGCCCTTGCTGGCTCTGCTGGACTGCTTTTTGGAGTCTTTTTTGGTCTTCTTCTTTTCTCATCTCCTGAATCATCATGTCTCTTTTGGCTTTTCCTTTGGCCTTTGACCACCATTCAGTTTTGGTCACCCCCAGTCCCTGTCTGTTGGTCTGTGTGTGTCCTGTTATTTCTCTGATCTTGAGACTTTCTTTTGCAGAATCCATCGCCTCTTGAACTTTCCATTTTCTGCCTGTCTTCAGCTGGGGCTTAATTGCTTCTATCACCTTGTCTCCTGAGTCCTCCAGCATGCTTTGAAGTCTGATCTTCCCTGCTTTGTATTCCTCCAGGATGGATTTCAGGGGTAGTTTCAGCTTTGCTTGGCGACAGTACAGCGCTATGTCAGTCAGACAGGGTGGGACACCAAGCCATTTCCTTGTGAACTTGTTGATTTTGGCTTCCATTGCCTCCACTATGCTGGTGCAGATGTCGTATATCATCAGAGGCCATAGCAGCTTTGGTATCAGCATGAACTGCAGACACCAGACCTTGTATTTGCCAGGGAGCCCACACTGGTCAATGGTCTCCAAGCCTTCCTCCGCCATCTGCTTGGTTTCTTTTGCTCTTTGTGTGTCTTTCAGCGTATCATCATACCATCTTCCAAGGCTCTTGACTGGTTCTTCTGTGACTGTTGGAATGGCCTGGTTGGCAACACTGAAGACCACAGATCCGGCCACTTTTCCTTTCCTCAGTGAGAGACTCCGTGATTTCTTTGGCTTGAACTTCATTCTGGTTGAGGCAACTATGTCGTCCAGCCTCTCCAGCACATGACGTGTCTCGTCTTCTCTGGATGAAATCACTGTAGTGTCATCCATGAAGGCCTTGAGAGGAGGCATCTTGTATCCATCGCCAAGGTCTGTTTGTCTCGCGTTGTTTGTTGCTGCTTTCAAGATGAGTTCCATTGCCAGCACGAACAGTATTGGGGAAATTGCACAGCCCATTGCAATACCCACTTCCAAGTTGATCCAGTCTGTTGTGTACTCCTTGGTAGAGAACCGCATTGAGAAGCCATTGAAGTACTTCTTGAGCATGTCGCGGATGTTCTTTGGCACATGGTACATCTCAAGAGCCAACTGTATCATCTCATGGGGCACAGATCCATATGCGTTTGCCAGATCAAGCCACACTACGTCCAGGTCTCTCTTTTCTGTTTTTGCTTTTTGGATTGCGTCCCAGATCATTGTGGCGTGTTCTACACAGCCAGCCACGCCTGGGATGCCACCTTTCTGGACTGACACATCCAAGTACTTGTTTTCCACAAAGAAAGCCAAAAGATAGAAAAAAGGGGGAACAGGGGGCAGGGGGAGGGGGGGTGGGGAAGAAGGTGAACAGGGATTGTGGTATTGAAAAAAATACGGGGAAAAGTGTCAGAGCAGTGGACCCAGACACAAAGGGAAACCCACCCCCCGAATACTAAACAGGGGAAGGCATCAAAGGAGGGGGAAGGGAATGCAGAACTAAAAAGGAAAAAGGCACCCAGCTGTGCTGCACACCGTTGTTGACGGATGGCCCCTCATACGAACACTTTGACACACCCAAAACACCCCTCCTTTCCCCCCTGGGCCACACAGACAGTGTGTTTGTTCTTAGACTTTTTGATGACCATGACTAATTTCGTCTGTGCGACTGGCCCCCTTTCCATCCTCTTCATCATGCAGTTTGTGGACCGAGAAACGTTTTTTTTTCACAGATGGAAAAAAACACAAAGCTGCATCAAATATTTGATACTTGCCAAAACATCTCTGCCCCTGTCCCCATTTTTCTCCCCCCCCCCTCTCTCTCTCTTTTTTGTCCCTCCGTCCTCTCCCCCTCCAGCCCCCTCTTTCTTCTCTCTTCTCTCCTCTCTCTCTCTCTCTCTTTCTCTTCTTATTTAATACTTCCACATTTTTCCTCTCTGTCTTCTTCGGGCAGCCCCCCTCCCCCCCCCCTCTCTCTCTCTCTCTGTGTTAGAGACATTTTCATGGTCGATGCACTAAACATCAATGGGGAGATTCGTATCCACATTTTGAAGGACAACAGAAGAGGTGCCATGGTGCTTTTGTGGGGGGGAAAATGTGCGTGAAAAAGCGAAGGGGAAAAGGAGCAGTGGTGTTAGAGAAGAAGATAGGGAGGGATGTCAGGGGAGCAGACCCAGACCCGAGGGAAACCCTATCTCCTGAAGTATTATCCACTTGGGAAGACGATCAAAGAAGGGGGGAGGGACACGCCAGGTTTCAAAGGAAAGGGAGCAGCAGTGTGCTGCACACTGTTGTCTGATGGACTGGACCTCATCACGAACACTTATGACACATGCCCATCACTCTTTCTGTCCCTTGGCGGAAACACTGATGGTGTGTTTTATCAGTCAACAAGTTTGGATAATAATGACGTAAATAGGCAGGTATGTCAGGCACGTTTTCTCATTCCATTTCATCACTTTTGTTTTACCACTCCGGAAAGAGCTCAATGTTTTTCTCTCTCTTCTTTTTGAGGTGGGTAGAGAATGTGCCATTAGTAGAAAGAAACTCGTGGATGAGCGTGGGCCAGCAGAGAGTCCTCAGAAGAGAAGCCCCTTCAAGCAAGTGTTTCGGCCCTTATCTCCTGACACTCTAGGGGGTTGGGCCACACCCGGTTCATGACTCCGAATGTCCCTCTGCTGCCCCTTTTTTTCCCATCTTGGGACGAGCCATGGCTGGGATTCGAACCCATGACCCTCTGGACATGCTCATTTTCCACTTAATGACTCGCGCTTTAACCACTGAGCCACAGGGACACCTGATATTTGTAGGGAAATTAAGCCTTATGAAGTTCACTTTTGTTCCTCCTTGACCAGATCCAGCTTGAACACCTCTCTGCCGCTTCTGCCATTGCTTTCAGGGCTCTGGTTTTTTTCCTTCCCTGCAACTGAGAGCTGTTTCATGAGGCTGTATGCAGACGTTCCTACAAACCCCCTTAGCTCCAATTTCTGCAGTGAGGACTTTGACCTGATAGCCTTCTCTCCTCAGGCTGTTTGCCAGATCAGCATACTTTTCAGTCTTGTAGATTTGAGCTGCCTCCATTCTGTTCTCATATGGCACCGTGAGCTCGATCATGATCAGCTGCTTGGTTGACTTAGAGTGGACTACTATGTCTGGTCTCATGCCACTCTTGTGATGATCTCTGGGTGACTCTTCCATTCTGGAGGTCTGCAGTGCACTCCCAGTCATCTGCCCCGTCCAGCAGACTCTGCCTGCATGTTTCGAGTGGCACTGTTGTTCTTGGCCATGATTTGCTGCCTCCTGCACGTGAAGAATGTTGCGGGTGCTTTTGGAGTCCTGATTTTCCCTTTTGTGGTGTTGGTACTAGCCCAGACTACTTGTCAATTTCTTTTTAGCACTTGGTTGTGCCTCCATGTGTACCTTCCTTGAGCCAGGGCTACTTTACATGAGCTTAGGACATGCTCCACTGTTTGTTTTTCATGGCAGAGGGGGCATGCAGGATCGTCTGTTTTCCCCCACTTCACCAGGTTTGCATTTGAGGGCAGAAGGTCATATGCAGATCTGAGAATGAAGCTGATCCTGAGAGGGCCATGTGCCAAAATGTCATTCCAAGTTGAGACTTCTTTGGAGTGCATTCTCCCACGTTGTCCATTGCCCTTGCTGGCTCTGCTGGACTGCTTTTTGGGAGTCTTTTTTGGTCTCTTCTTATTTCTCATCTCCTGAATCATCATGTCTCTTTTGGCTTTTCCTTTGGCCTTTGACCACCATTCAGTTTTGGTCACCCCAGTCCCTGTCTGTTGGTCTGTGTTGTGTCCTGTTATTTCTCTGATCTGAGACTTTCTTTGCAGAAATCCATCGCCTCTTGAACTTTCCATTTTCTGCCTGTCTTCAGCTGGGGCTTAATTGCTTCTATCACCTTGTCTCCTGAGTCCTCCAGCATGCTTTGTGAAGTCTGATCTTCCCTGCTTTGTATTCCTCCAGGATGGATTTCAGGGGTAGTTTCAGCTTTGCTTGGCGACAGTACAGCGCTATGTCAGTCAGACAGGGTGGGACACCAAGCCATTTCCTTGTGAACTTGTTGATTTTGGCTTCCATTGCCTCCACTATGCTGGTGCAGATGTCGTATATCATCAGAGGCCATAGCAGCTTTGGTATCAGCATGAACTGCAGACACCAGACATTGTATTTGCCAGGGAGCCCACACTGGTCAATGGTCTCCAAGCCTTCCTCCGCCATCTGCTTGGTTTCTTTTGCTCTTTGTGTGTCTTTCAGCGTATCATCATACCATCTTCCAAGGCTCTTGACTGGTTCTTCTGTGACTGTTGGAATGGCCTGGTTGGCAACACTGAAGACCACAGATCCGGCCACTTTTCCTTTCCTCAGTGAGAGACTCCGTGATTTCTTTGGCTTGAACTTCATTCTGGTTGAGGCAACTATGTCGTCCAGCCTCTCCAGCACATGACGTGTCTCGTCTTCTCTGGATGAAATCACTGTAGTGTCATCCATGAAGGCCTTGAGAGGAGGCATCTTGTATCCATCGCCAAGGTCTGTTTGTCTCGCGTTGTTTGTTGCTGCTTTCAAGATGAGTTCCATTGCCAGCACGAACAGTATTGGGGAAATTGCACAGCCCATTGCAATACCCACTTCCAAGTTGATCCAGTCTGTTGTGTACTCCTTGGTAGAGAACCGCATTGAGAAGCCATTGAAGTACTTCTTGAGCATGTCGCGGATGTTCTTTGGCACATGGTACATCTCAAGAGCCAACTGTATCATCTCATGGGGCACAGATCCATATGCGTTTGCCAGATCAAGCCACACTACGTCCAGGTCTCTCTTTTCTGTTTTTGCTTTTTGGATTGCGTCCCAGATCATTGTGGCGTGTTCTACACAGCCAGCCACGCCTGGGATGCCACCTTTCTGGACTGACACATCCAAGTACTTGTTTTCCATCAGGTACTTGGTCAGCCTTGCTGCCATGACAGAGAAGAAGATTTTCCCTTCGACGTTCAGTAGTGATATTGGCCTGAACTGGCTAATGTCACTTGAGTTTTGCTCTTTGGGGATGTACACACCATCTGCCGTCATCCACTGGCCGCTGATCTTCTGGTTTCTCCAAGCCGATCGCAGCAGCCTGTGGAGCCACTCCAGCACCTTGGGACATTTCTTGTAAAGCTGGTAAGGTATTCCGTTTGGCCCTGGTGATGATTTGGCTCTGGCTTTGTCGACCACCTTCTTGATTTCCGCCAACGTTGGAGGCTTGCCATTGAACTGTTCCTCAGGGTTGGTTGGCCACACCAGACCTTGAATGTCGAGTGGTGCTTTGCTCTGTGGGTCAGAGTATGTTTTCCTCAGATGCTGCTCAAGAACTCCTTTGTCCACACTTAGGGTCCCAGATTTTGGCTGCTCAAACAGTGTTCTGGCAAACTGGAAGGGGTCTCTGAAGAAGCGCTCTTGTGTCTTCTTCTTTTTGCTCTTCCTCTTCCTCGCAGATTCCGCTTTGCTGAGGGCACTGTGTTTTTCTTTCAGGTCTTTCCACAGTTTTTCCAAGCCTTGTTTTTCAGCTGGCAGTGCGGTCTTCATTTGCATCTTGAGGTTTTTCTTTTGGACCCTGATCTTGTCCATCTTTTCTTGGCGTCTGGATTTCTTTGGAGGTGTTTTCTCTTTGGGTAGTTTTGCTCCATAGGCGTCTCTACATGTGGCATACACAATGTCCCCATATGTGGCTAGTTTGTGTTCCAGGGTGCTTTTCCCTATCAGTGCATCGAGTCTTTGGACGATTTTTGCATCCAGTTTCTCCCAATCTTCAGTTTCGTTTGCTCGTGGCAGGTTGAGTTTCAGGCGCCTGGCATCGAGGGCCTGTGCAAATTCCTCATCCGAACCAACAGCCATTATGGCTGTGCCATTATGGTATACTTCCTACTGACTTATACATCCTCTCTCTCTCTCTCTCTCTCTCTCTCTCTCTCTCTCTCTCTCTCTCTCTCTCTCTCTCTCTCTCTCTCTGTATCCTTTCAGTGACTCTGCTTTTCTGTCTGTCTGTCTGCTTGTCTGTATGTATATCTGTATATCTGTCTTTCTCTGTCTCTCTCTTTCTTCCTCCCCCCTCCCCCTCTCCCTCCCTTTTCATCCTTTGTTTTTCTCTTCTCTCTTTCGCTATATGCTTATCCCTCTATCTGTCTGTCTGTCTTTATCTCTCTCTGTGTCTGTCTCTCTCTCTCACTCCCTCTCTCTCTCTCCCTGCCTCTCTCTCTCCCTCCCTCTCTCTCTGTCTCTCCCCCCCCTCCTGCTTTGCTTCTGTTTGTCTGCTTTCTTTCTATCGGTCTGTCTGTCGGTCTGTCTCTCACACTCTCTCTTATTACAAATCCTGACGAATTTTTATTGAATACTGGCAGAATGCTCGTGAGAGTAGCACCAGTCGCCCGCTGTGAGTTTGAGTGTGCAAGAAGTAAACATTGAAGGGGGACAAATGATATTTTTGGCACTGAAAAATGTCCTAGGCCACATCGGGCGGGTGATGTTTGGGGATGTGCTCTCTGGCAGTATGCAGGGACAAAGTCGTCAGAATTTGGAACCAACCTCACCTTCCGTGGTAGGCCTCGCTATGTCTTAAGTTATTCTGACACATTTCCAGCTGAAGTTGGTGCCTGTGAGATAGTTAGAGGAACAGTGTTTATGAGTTGAATATGCACAGTGCAATAGGTACATGCACCTGACCGCTGACAGATACCTTACCCTCTGACAGGTAATGTCTGTTAAAATTGTTAGCTGAAAACCCTTCATAAAGAACTAGGACCTGTTTCAATAAATAACCATTATTCTTTCTCATTTACTTCTTCAAACATACGCACACGCATACGCGCGCGCATACATACACGCACACACACACACACACACACACACACACACACACACAACACACACATACACACACACACACTCTCTCTCTCTCTCTCTCTCTCTCTCTCTCTTCACGAAGAGAAGCAAAGACAGGAGAAGGATCAGTGGGAGCTCACAGACTGAGACCCAGACCTGAGGGAGACAGTATCGTCCTGTATGACTAATGACATGGGTGGACGATCAAAGCAGGGGGAGGGGACACTGCGGGCCAGACCTGAGGGAGACAGTATTGTCCTGTATGACTAATGACATGGGTGGACGATCAAAGCAGGGGGAGGGGACACTGCGGGCCAGACCTGAGGGAGACAGTATCGTCCTGTATGACTAATGACATGGGTGGACGATCAAAGCAGGGGGAGGGGACACTGCGGGCCAGACCTGAGGGAGACAGTATCGTCCTGTATGACTAATGACATGGGTGGACGATCAAAGCAGGGGGAGGGGACACTGCGGGCCAGACCTGAGGGAGACAGTATCGTCCTGTATGACTAATGACATGGGTGGACGATCAAAGCAGGGGGAGGGGACACTGCGGGCCAGACCTGAGGGAGACAGTATCGTCCTGTATGACTAATGACATGGGTGGACGATCAAAGCAGGGGGAGGGGACACTGCGGGCCAGACCTGAGGGAGACAGTATCGTCCTGTATGACTAATGACATGGGTGGACGATCAAAGCAGGGGGAGGGGACACTGCGGGCCAGACCTGAGGGAGACAGTATCGTCCTGTATGACTAATGACATGGGTGGACGATCAAAGCAGGGGGAGGGGACACTGCGGGCCAGACCTGAGGGAGACAGTATCGTCCTGTATGACTAATGACATGGGTGGACGATCAAAGCAGGGGGAAGGGACACTGCGGGCCAGACCTGAGGGAGACAGTATCGTCCTGGATGACTAATGACATGGGTGGACGATCAAAGCAGGGGGAGGGGACACTGCGGACCAGACCTGAGGGAGACAGTATCGTCCTGTATGACTAATGACATGGGTGGACGATCAAAGCAGGGGGAGGGGACACTGCGGACCTCAAAGGAAAGG
>CM065727.1:68576216-68581216 GCA_033310375.1 Conus canariensis
TACTTACAAAACAGGTTTCCCTGAAACGCCAAACTAACAAACTGTTAGACATGTTCCCGGGTGTGTCACGTTCTCCCTCCTTCCACCGCCTCCTTCTCTATCTTTGATGCCACGTCACACAAAACCGAGCTCTGGGTCATGACAGAGTGCACGTAATGTCTAATGACACAGTAAAGATTTCAAAGACTGTCATAACTTTTTTCTGAATCTTTAGCCTAAACATTTCCAACCGATGTTTTACAAGACTGTAATCAAATTTAACTATTTTGATCGGAAAACGGAAGAGAGAGAGGAGGAGGGGGGGGGGGTAGAGAAAGTGAGCGAGCGAGGGATTAAGATAGAGAGAAAGAGAAAGAGAGAGGACACTATTTTTATGCACACAGCCTACGGCTGTATCTAAAATGCAAAGAGAACATTTATTGCAATGCCGACAAATTGTTTACTGAGCAATATTTGTTGTTTCTGATTTCAGAAGACTTTAACTGTTACTTTCTTTTTAACCAACTAACATTTTCAAGCTTTCCTTTTTCTTACTATCTGTTGTTTTTTTTTTGTTGTTGTTTGTTTTTGTTTTTTTTCATTTTCTACTCTTTTGTCATTCAGCGTTACCTAATCCTCTATACCTTGAGGTTGTCACCAGGGTTGCTAACATGTCCTGAACTGTATACCGTACACATTGAAATACATATTTTTACATGATAGAACTCTAACAATTGCTCACGCGAAGACAGTCTTTCTATGATCCCTTGCAGTTGGTTAATTCAAGGCATCATTGAAAAACATGCGAAAAGAAACCAAAGAAAACAAGAACAAGTCATTACAATACCAAAACCGACAAGAACTGTTTCTTTCTGCAAGGTTTACGGAAAAACAAGGAAACCATTCAAATCTGACAACAAATTTGAATGATGATCATTGTAACCAAAACACAGCAATGAGGTAGTGCTAAACTGGAGAGTGGATATTCTGACAGAGCACCATGCTATCACATGTAGGCTATTACACAAAGTTCAAAGTCACTTTTGATCATATTACATTTGGACCTAGCTTTATTTTCCTTGAAGATTTAAGTAGAAACCTAATGTATGACCAACTGTTCAGTACGATTCTTTTTTCATTAGCCGATGCACACATGAACTGATGTGGAGTTTTACTATGACTTCTTGTCATGGGGGGTGGGGGGAATGTTCAGCTGTCAAAAGGCAAACAAGCAAAAACAAACAACAACAGCAGCCCTGAAATTGAACTGTTTACTTACAACGCAAACTTGACAAAATTGAAATCCCCTGGAATTACCTCTGTGGTCGGTTCAGCCAGAAACAGCACGCACTGAACTAAACTGAATCAGGAACACGTTGGATTGTAGCTCCGTTAGCTGTGAAAACATTGTGTCTAGTTGGCCTCGTTTGACGTCACCAGAGCAGACGGCCTCAAAGACTCAGCGCGCTTTGATCTCTTGATGAACTGTTAGATGACACACACGCCAAGGAAGAAAAACAAAGAGGCCCCACAAATCTGACGACAAATTGTCCACAAGGGTCTGTGCAATCAAAACTTAGTCAAGATTAAGTGGCTGTTTAGGCCTGTTATGAAAAAAAAAGCAGCGGACTTGAATTAGGACTTGATATAATTATAATGTTCAAAATTAAAGGGATTTGCATTTATTCTATTGATCTCAGATTACTGGCCACAATAGTTCACTTTCGAATCGAGACAGCGACACAGCTTAACACACAGTGACACACACACACCACACACACACACACACACACACACACACACACACACACACAGTGACACACACAGTCACACACACACACACACACACACACACACACACCCACACACACACACACACACACACACACACACACACACACATACTGACTTAGGGGTGGATATACTCCATAGTACGGCTCAGAGAGCCACCCGAAGTGCCACCTCATAGTTGCGACATTTTGCCCCATTTTCACATCACCCCATTTGTACATTTTAAAGGCGTGTGTGTGTGTGGTGTGTGTGTGTGTGTGTGTGTGTGTGTGTGTGTGTGTGTGTGTGTGATGAGTTTGTAAAAGGCAAACAGTGAGGTGGTCAGGGCATCGCAAGTTTGTAAAAGGCAAACAGTGAAATGATAGGGGAATCGACATCTGAACAGAATGGGGCGATGGAGTGTAAATGTGTGTGTGTGAATTTGGACGATGTTGGCAAAACTGAGGTGAGTGAGACTTTGAATGCAGTACCTTAATACTGCATTCCTGAACACCATTTAACATGTAAAAAAAGTTAGGCGACAAAACTTCGCCCCGTTTTTCAAATCGTCCCATTTGAAAACACACACACACACACACACACACACACACACACACACACACACACACACACACACACACATGGAGAGAGAGAGAGACAGAGAGACAGACCTGAGGAGAAGGGCAACTAAAATCGATGCAAACAATTTCATCGGAGAAATGATTGGTAAGACCCACCATCTTCAGACACAGACAGTCCTCCCCTCCCGTTTTCGCCCCTTCTCCCCTTTTTTTGTGGTTCCCCTATCACCCCCTCTTGATTGCTTTTTCCTCCACTTCTTTCTCAATTGTCGCCTTTTTTGCCACTTAATCTCTCTGTGAACACAGCCAAGTTGGAAGGAATTAAACCCTAATTTGCAGACAGACATCGTCATATCAACTGGAAACATTTACTGAATCCGTGGTCTACACTGTAGTCCTACAAATCAAAGGGGAGCAAACAGGAACATTGCATCGTCAGCTGACCATTTGTCATAAAGGAGGCCAGGGGCCCTCAAGTCATGCACAGAAATTGTAATTTGCTATCCATTTTGACGCTTTAGTGAGCACCAGTGGAGAGGAAGAGAGGTGGAGGGGGTGCGGTTGAGGGTGAGGGTTTTGCAGTGCGCATGTCTTCTCCTCAGTGAATATCTTTGTAACCAATCTGCCTTTGAGTGTTCATGTTTTGTTACGCTGGCAAAAGACCAATCCTTTGTTCTTTTCAAGTTTTCTCTTTTATGTCTTTTAAAAAATTTTTTTTCTCCATTCTTTCTTGTACTATTTTATCAAAATATTCAGCATCGTTAGTTGTAGTAGCAGCAGCAAAGAAAGAAGAATATGTTGAACAAAATTAAAAATCAATTTAAACCATGCAAACAACAGTCCCCATTTTCACTTATTTTTCTGGGAAACTCTCTCTCTCTCTCTCTCTCTCTCTCTCTCTCTCTCTCTCTCTCTCTCTCTTGTACACACACGTAAACAAATTGATCCCAGACAGACAGACAGAGAAGAGCAGACCCAGAGAAGCTGATTTCAGCTCTGACAGGCTGTTTAACCCAGACAAAATTATTCTGCTTTTATGATTAGCTAAACAACTCTCGGGGGAATGCTCTGTAACCATTTAAAAATGAAGCGTTCTTTTTTGTTTTACATACCTTGAATTAACAAAATGCCTGCTTCTTCTCTTCTTCTTCTTCTTCTCCCTTTACTTCGCGGAGAGTTTTGGTGGCACCTCTCTAAAAGAAATCACTTGGTTGCAGCAGTTCTGTTGGCTGTGTGCCAGGATCTGGGTCTCTACAGATGTTTTCTCCGTCCACTTTGCAAAGTTTTCAGGCCATCGCTTTTTCTGTCTTCCCCTCTGTCTCTCTTCTTTAAGAATTCCGTGGAGAATTGTTTAAGCAAGGTAACTGGACTTTATTACATTGCCATACCAAGGTACTTTTATTTGTTCTCGCTGATGTAAGTAGGTATCCACATGGTTCTATGTGCTGCCTCATGGTTTGACGCACGTGTTGATTGGTGATATGATCAGTGTAGCCGATGTTTAATACATTGTGGCAACATTCCATGTTCAGGGCTTGGATTCGTCTTTGCAGATCAACTGTGTCTTTCATGCCCACAGGAAGATGGGATATATCAACGCATGCAGGAGCCGGGTCTTGCAATGTTCTTTGCCTTCCATCAGGTTTTAATTACAATAGTGCTGGGGTTGTCTTTCCTGCCATTAAGAGGATTTCTGGTTTGGATCTCTCCAAATCAATAAAGTCAAAGTAATACTATCACGAGAAAAAGTTCAGATCTCAGTCTTTTTATACATTTCAAAGACTGAGGTCTAAGCTTTTTCTCGTGATAGTATTACTTTGACATTTATTGATTTGGAGACAGTCTTACTACGCCCCCTAGTGGCTGGTGGAAACTTAAGCTATGAAAAAGAATCAGAATGAAAGCAGACGGAAAAATAACAACCCAAACAACACCAGCAACAACAAAACAATCCTGACATAGAACTGTTTGTTTACAAAGCATGTTTTACGAAAATGCGCTCAAATGGCCTGCGGTTGATTTGGCTGCAAACAACATGCGGCGAGTGAAACTGAACTGGAGTCTCTCTCTCTCCTCTCTCTCTCTCTCCTCTCTCTCTCTCTGACACATACACGCACGCACGCACGCACGCACACACACACACACACACACACACACACAACACACACAAAGAGAGAGAGAGAGAGATGACGTGGAATGGGTCGAAATCTCACCTTTTGTTGCTAGTAATGAAAGTACAGTCTAACCAATGGAAGTGTCATGTGATTTAGAAGTTTGCTCCTATTGTCCTTTATCACAGTAAGATCCATCCTCCAGTTTATTTCTTCCTCTTGGCTCTGTTTGGATTTTTTTTTAACTTTGTGGAAATTTGTTGTGAGATCTATGGGGCTTTGTTTTCCTTCGTCGGCGCGTGTATCATCTAACAGTTCATCAAGAGATCAAAGCGCACCGAGTCTTTGTGGCCGTGTTGTCTCGTGACGTCAAACAACACCTGCTGGACACAGTGCTCTCATAGTTGACGGAGCTGTAAGCTAGACGTGTGCCCATTTCAGTTTAGTTCAGCGTGTGTGGTTTACAGCTAAATCGACCACAGAGGTCATTCTTGGTCATTTTCATTCCGTCAGGTTTGCATTGTAAATAGACAGTTCAGTTTCAGGGTTGTCTCTGCAG
>CM065727.1:68586216-68631216 GCA_033310375.1 Conus canariensis
CACAAGCACCAGCACACGCACACGCGTACACATTCTCTCTCTCTCTCTCTCTCTCTCTCTCTCTCACACACACACACACACACACACACACACACACACACACACACACACACACACACACGCACGCGCGCGCGCGCGCGCGCGCTCGCGCGCATTAAGCTAGATTGTTTCGGCTGCAGAAAGAATTCTGTAGAGCAGTTTCCTTTTCGATACCTTTCTTTCTTTTGTATAGGTAAATGTATATGTTGTGCATTTGTGTGCTGTTTGATTATTGCCCCCACCCCCACCCCCCACCCCCCTTGGCATGAAAGCCAATTAGGCTATTGTCGATAAAACTGTTAGATTGTCAAACTCTCTCTCTCTCTCTCTCTCTCTCTCTCTCTCTCTCTCTCTGTCTGTCTCACACACACACACACACACACACACACACACACACACACACACACACACACACACCACACACACATACATCTCTCTCTCTATCACACACACACACACACACACACACACACACACACACACACACACACACACACACACACACACACACACGCAACATATATACAGACCTTGTCCCTGCTTTCAAGAAATCGTTGATTATTGACTTGGCTTCATTTGGTAATTGAAAGCCCCTGGCTTTGTTATCTGTAAAGACCCGTCGTTGTGGTGCTTTGTATCTGGTCCAATTACGTAAATAGAGGCAAACAAATCATCCCTTCTCATGTTCAGTATTCAGTATATTTTCAGCCATAGGGTAGCCGCGTGATGTCTAGGTTTGCATTGTTGATAGCATCTTGTCCCGTGCTCATAACAGCTGCAGACTTCATGGTGTAAACAACATAACTGTCCCCATTCCAGCGTTTTATGTTTGCTGATGTTGTTGACCGATTTTGGATTGTTGTGGCCTAATAGAAGACCAGCAAACAGACGATAGGTTAACGAACCAGTTCACTGTAGATGTCTGTGTCCAACATTATCAATGCTTGCAGGCGAGGGTCCGCCGTTTTCGGACATTTCCCGTTAGCCTGTTAGCCTGTTAGCCTGTTAGCCTGTTAGCCTGTTAGCCTGTTAGCCTGTTGAAACAAGGTTGTGGCGAGTAGTAATGCCAGGCAATCTGAACCGAGCGTGATAGATTGCCTGCCTGCCCAAGACACTGGCTGTTTTTGTTTTTGATTTGTTTTTAGAGAGAGAGGGTAGGTGAGAGAGAGAGAGAGAGAGAGAGAGAGAGAGAGAGACAGACAGACAGACAGACAGACAGACAAACAGAGGGAGGGCAGAAGGAGGAGAGGGGACAGAGAGAAGGATAGAGAGAGAGAGTGAGAGGGAGAGGATCTTTCCTCAAAGGATGACATGCTACTAGCCTCCTCCCGCCCCCCATCTCCCCCCCCCCCCCAGTTGCTAGCCTTTACTGAAAATCAGAAAAAAAAGAAGTCAAGATGAGTCTATCACTGTCCAGCCCTCCTCCTCCTTCTCTCTCTCTCTCTCTCTCTCTCTCTCTCTCTCTCTCTCTCTCTCTCTCTCTCTCTGTTGTGGCTTTAGCAATTCACTTTTCTCTGCTTAAGGTGTATTGTTTCTGAGGGTAGTTTAAAATCTCCAGATTAAACGAGTTTTAATGCGTTTGATGTCAAATGTAGGCAATATTTAAAAGCAATGAAAAGAACCAGACACGACAGTGCAGTGTTGCGTGCTGTATGCTGAGAGGTCAATACGACAGTGCAATGTTGCGTGCTGTATGCTGAGAGGTCAATACGACAGTGCAATGTTGCGTGCTGTATGCTGAGAGGTCAATTGTTCCATCCACAATAGAAGCCTTCATTTGTGGAATTTGATTCGCAACAACTGGCTCCTATCCAGAACTTTAGTGCTAAGGCCTAAAATGGGAAAACTGCAGTCACGTACGTCAGTTTCATTTTCAAAAGGAAAGTGTCTTTGAGAGCATCACTAAAATAGAAAGAAAACGCTGCAGGTATGCGAATCTCCCAGGTCTTATCGGTGCTGGAATACGTTAAGAAAGGAAGTGTAGATTACAGTTTTACGCAGACCAGAATGGACCCCGATACCATAATGTTATTGTATCCATCCTCACTGACAATCTTAAACGACAAAATTATCATGACATGTGGACCATCATTCTCTGCATAATGTTATTGTATCCATCCTCACTGGCAATCTTAAACGACAAAATTATCATGACATGTGGACCATCATTCTCTGCTCTTGCGCTGACCCCAGTTGTCATCCATCCCCACGTCCATGCAAATAAGGAGTTCGTTTGAGAATCGCCAGTATCAGTGACTGCATAGGTATTGTGGTTAGATGGACCACAGAGGCAACATCCCATCTGAGCCCTCTGGCAGTGGACACTCACACTTGTTCTGCACAAACCAGTCACTGTCGACAGTGAGGCTCTGTGCAGGGTGTGCCCTGCGTGTGTTGGATCAGAACAAGCACCACTGAACACCACTTAAGGGACGGGCAACAGGGCAGGGTTTCCTCTGATGGGTTCTCTCATATGACCTGGCATTGATAGTTCCCTGTGAATTGCCAGTCAATGAGTGGAATGAGCGACACGGAAATTACACTTTTGCTGAGGCACGGAAAATTAGACGGAAGAAAAAGAGAAAGAAAAGAAGTTGGAGGTTCTTTCTTATGATCTCTCTCTCTCTCTCTCTCTCTCTCTCTCTCTCTCTCTCTCTCTCTCTCTCTCTTCTGTATGTGTGTGTGTGTGTGTGTGTGTGTGTGTGTGTGTGTGTGTGTGTGTGTGTGTGTGTGTGTGTGTTTTCAGTTTCTTTCTGACTTGGATGTCAACAAAGTTTCTTCCCCGAGAGGAAAAATGTGTGTTGAGGTTTGGCTTACCGCTTGAAATAATATCTATGGCATTAAACACTGTTGAAGTAAACTCCTTTAAGCCTTATCAAATGTACACTTAGATAATCACACCATCCAAACACATGGGTATTCATACACAGAAAATTAATGAAGGCCCATCATGAATGATAGGTTCTTTACACAGAATAAAAAGAAACATCATAGGGAAAAAGAACCAAAATATTTTGCCCTGTTCAATTGACAGCTGGGCCATAAGTGTTATTGGGTACACTGGTATTGAAGCTTGATTTGGTGTGTCATTGTCTGATTTGACCTCTACCCACCCTTCTGCCAACCTTTGAATCACAGCGCGTACCTCGGTGACATAACCTGTATTTCATTACTGGCACACTTAGTAAATATACCTGGTTTACTTACCCCAACCCTCTTAAGATAGACAGTCTTTCGTTTCTGTCTTTTTTCTTGGGAAGTATGTATGTCAGGGTGTCTTTTTGAACCACTGACAAATGTCCTTCATTATGGTAGACTTAAGACCTGAAGAGAATATATCTCTGTGTACTTTTGCTCAGCCAAATTCTGTTGTCACACTGATTGTTTTGGAAGGAGAAGAGATGGAAGAGGACATCAGAGTGACTCACAGATACCAAACAAATGTTTTTCAACAGCCCGTCTCTGAACTTGGCCATGTGATTATAATGCAGTTCTTGAATACTATGCCAACACATTCACCTGGGTTTCGCTTAGCAGACTGGCCCATTTGTCCCGTGTACTTTTCACTGGCCATTGCAGCTCTCAAAATGCAGTCAACATATAACCTATAGTCCTTCAATGATCAGCGAAAGTTCGTTTTGGAATGCGTCTACTCCTTGATTTTTGTTTGTAATTTGAATCGTTTTGGGCAGTTGCTGAAAATGCACTTTCATAGACAAGGGAAGAGAGTATAAGGAAAGAACTAAATGTAGAATATTTGTCGTTCGTTGGCACATGACAGAAGTTAATAGATAAGAAATACATTTATTTTGAAATGTTTAAAAGACGTATTTTGGGACTTCTTTTTTCATATGTCACTTAACATGAAAGAAACTAGCATTTCCAAAACGGGATACAGATTCTGCATGCAGTAATTTGCATTGCCTACTCATATGAAGTGATATTTTTTCTTCATTGTTGTTTCAGTGAGGTAATGACAGATCCATTAAAAGATAAAAAAATAACATTCATTGAAGAATAACATGTTAATCTCGAACCTTGTAACGTAGCACACTCAGACGAGCACGAAAAATGCAAACAGTATCAGCGTTTCGCAGGCTTCGAGAATTCTAAGTGAATTAGGATGAAAAAAGACATTCATAGTAAACATGTGAGGTAAACATCACTTTCCTGAAACAACCAAAGGTTCGCAATACAAATGAGTTTCTGTCATCCATCCATCTAGTGTCCATATATGCTCGAGTCACATTAACAATGTAGGAATCTCTTTCTGCGTCCCTCTCCCCTTCTCAGAGATGCTTCAAGTTTGTGTGTTTTTCATGATCAAAAGGTCGGACAAATTAAAATGTTAAAATCTATCTGTAAAATCTTTTGCTGTTGTTGCTGTGTGCAGATGTCAGGTGAGAGTATTTGGGCAAACTTTGAACTTTCCGGTGGGGGTGGGGAGCTTTTTTCTGTTTGCCTCTTGCCTATGAGAGTGCTAGGTTAATGTATACCAGCACACGTAGTGGTACGTTAGAAAGACCATGCATTGTCCTTTGTTTAAGAAAAGCTATATGGCTTCACCTTAAAACTATTTGTCCATCTGTCTCTGGAAAAGATTGGTTATATGGTGCTCGATTAGTGATATCTAGTAATTGTAAATACCCAACATCATTGCTTTTCTAGAGGACCAGTCACTATTTAGAGTTTCGTTGTAGGGGTAATTACTGTATTCCACATAGGAGTATTTAGTTCAAGTAAATTTCGGGGACGTGGCTTTCTGCTTGGAGCCCTGAGTCATGCCACTTCTTTGTAGACGCCTTTTTCTCTGGTCATGTGCGGCACAAAATTGTGACACCATGTACGAGTATGTAACTACCTAGGATGAAAGATTCACAGTTGGTGGTTTATTAACCAAAATTTAAAACCATGAAGGGAAAACTTTCGCTTACCGTTTCCTGTCTGTTGTTTTAAACCAGTTATTTGAATTCAGTGCGACTCTATAAAAAAAATTAATGGTTTTTATTGGCCTACCTTCTGCCAGTTGGCTTCGCTGTGTTTGCGTTTTGTAGTCGGGCGCAATTCATTGTAAGAATTCCAATAGTTTAGAGTTACAATCAGGAAATTGACTGATAAAGAAAATTGCCAACTTTAAAACACAAGTCAAGTTATCAGACATGCAAGATTCTGATGTGTTTGCTGGTTTGTATGTTCGGGTGTCGCGCAGTGATGTCCAACAGCAGTCTTTCCATTCTTCTTCCTCCAGCGATTCTCGCTAGCTGGAACCAAATGTACTAAACTGTCTGCATGTCACAACGTTCTTGCTCCGTAGCACTTTCACAACACAGTGTCTATATCCTGTTATTTGTTATCCAATCTGATTTTGCGAGAAGTCTCTCTCTCTCTCTCTCTCTCTCTCTCTCTCTCTCTCTCTCTCTCTCTCTCTCTCTCTCTCTCTTGTCTGTCGCTCTCTCTCTCTCTCATTTGAATATGGGATTGATTGCACCTTTGTTGGGAGCGAATCAGAGACGCAAATACTAATGGGATTCTTTTTGCTTCTTTTTCCAGGATTGAAGGCAAAAACCATGGGGTCCTTCGTCTTCCGTACACGTGTTTATTTCTAACTTCCCCAACCTCACTCTCTCTCTCTCTCTCTCTCTCTCTCTCTCTCTCTCTCTCTCTCTCTCTCTCTCTCTCTCTCTCTCTCTCTCTCTCTCACTAAATGACCTTCTATAAAGTCACAAACGCAATTTCAGCTTTGCCTTGTATCTACCGATTTTTTTCTTCAGGTCAAAATGTGCACAGCTAAGAAAGAAAAGATGCTGTTTTTCCTTCATAACACATTTTGCAACTTTTTTTCATTAAGACTGGCAGATTGGGATTTGCGTTTCTGTGTGTTCTGACTCAAGAGTCTAATAAAAATTTACCTTAGGGAAGTTCTCGGCCAGCCCCGACAGTCCCTAAGGTAAATTTTTATTAGACTCTTGACACAGAAACATGAACAACCCGGAGTCGGAAAGTGTCTTTGCTCAGATTGGGATATATTTCTCACTCTGTAATCCACTCTCCCTTCTTGTACCTCCCAGCCACGCAACTTGCACACCTTCGATTCCGTACTCACCACTTTTCCTCTTTTTTACACTCTTACTCAGACAGGTTCCATGATTTGAATACCACTAGTTTTCTTCCCTAAAAGGAAAGCTGAAGCTTCTGAGAAGGAAGTTTATCTTTCCACTTGAAAGGGCACATAAGACTGTTGAAACTATTTACTTCGAACCGTATCGAATGTACATTCAAACATCTTAGATAAGTTTTCCCTCTTCAATTAATAGCTGACTGTAACTTTTACCGCGGTCTTTGTCACGATGTACCTGGATGTGGTGTGTCAGTGTTTGATTAGGCCTCTAATGAATGCTCTTCCTCTATCCACTTGTCTGCTTATAACCTGATTACAATACTTACCTTCGATTACAATATTTACCTTTTTATTATTGCCACACTCATAAGACTTTCAATGTTTTTAGGTAAATAGATAATGTATTTTTGCTGGCATTTGACCACCTCAACTCTTGTAATATATGGAGCCTTGTCAGCTTGTGGCCTGAGCAATTGCATTTACTTTTCCTGTGCCGTGCCAGACCACGCTATGGCCCTGCTTCTTAGGTGAGCCAGAGGTGGGCCAAACGTGACTTAATTCCATTGCCACGTGTCATTGTTGGTTAAAATAATGGCAGGAAGAACAGCCATGAGTTTCTAGATGGAGGGAGAAGCAAAACACTATAGAAATCAAGTGCAATCAAATGAGACTATTTAGAAGAAGCTGGATTGAAGCACGAGAAGTTTTTTTCATATTTGTGCACATTCGAACTATCTTTACCAGTAAGCATGGCATAAAAAGTGTAAGTTACTTCATGAAAAAAATGCAAGCATGCAAGCAGGCAGGCAGATTGATAGATATTTATAGATATTTATAGAGTGTACCTACACACAGAGGTTGCAGAAACAGGGTGACTACGTAGACACTGTGTTGTGCTTGTGAGTCAGTATTAATGGTGTAATGACAGAGTAAGGCAATTATCTTTTTCAAAATTTCTTTCAGAAAGAGTAGCTATGTCATTTATGTAACTGTTGTTTGGCCATTCCTTATGAAAATGAAAGCATGGTATCTTATTACTTACGTTGTGCTTTGACACGTTATCAACCAGTTGACAAAAAACAGAACAGCGCACTCCTTTATTTAAAGTCCTCTCACATCACTTGAAGCCAGCCCAATGGGTTACAGAATACCTAAACGTTCACAACTGATGGAATTGAATCAATTCTATCGTGTTTACAAGGCTGTCTGCTGTCAGCTTGAATTGGTGCCCGGAGGCAAGGCTTTCGTTTAGCCGACATTTCTCGTTAGCGTGCTGAAAGGGCAGACGTCTGGTGGGCAGTAAGCCAGGCAATCTGAACTAAGCGTGACAGACTGTTTCTATGGTGAAGTCTCTCCGCCTTGAAACGAATCGCGTTGATGCTGCGAAGTCTGCGTTACTGCGTATGTTGGTGCTCTTTTTAATTACATCTATTGTGAGGAAAGAGGTCACTGTTAAAATTACTTCCCTTCTAACTGTATTTGCGCCTGTCTTTGTCACTTCGTCGCCCAAAGCCCTATCACCGTCTGTCAGTTTCCATCTCTCTGTGTCTCGTTTTGCTCTGTCTGTCTGCCTGTCTCTCTCTCTCTCTCTCTCTCTCTGTGTGTGTGTGTGTGTGTGTGTGTGTGTGTGTGTGTGTGTGTGTGTGTGTGTGTGTGTGTTTCTGTTTCTCTGTCTCTCTCTGCAGTGGACTCTGTCTCTGTCTTTCAGTCTGTCTCTTACTGTCTGTCTTTCTCTGTGTCTCTGTCTCTCTGGGTTGCATGGAAAAATGCATTCATATCTGGTTGCAAAGAGAGGCGACTGCCGGCGAAAATCTAAACAAATCCTAAAAAGTTTCAAAACGGAGTGACTGAGGGCGGAAAATGAAGCAAAATTTAGAATGAGAGGGGGTTAGTTACCGCCAAGGACATAGACAAACAGAGTACAGGGCAAGACACTTCTTGTCCTGTGCTCTGTTTGTCTGTGTCCTTGGCGGTAACTGACCCCCTCTCATTCTAAAAATCTTTAAAAGTTTATGTAATAAATCCGCAAGACGTGAACAAATGAATCACAAGACAAAGCATGACTGTTTTCGACCTTATAGATCTTCTTCAGGCAAGATGAACAACACTCAGGACAACGAAATGAATATTTGTGTATCTCATTACCATGGTAAAATAAAATTTGTTTCCCCCCCCTCTCTCTCTCTCTCTCTCTCTCTCTCTCTCTGTCTCTGTCTCTCTCTCTGTCTCTCTGTCTGTCTGTCTGTCTCCCTCTCTCTCTCTCTCTCTCTCTCTCTCTCTCTTTGTGTGTGTGTGTGTGTGTGTGTGTGTGTGTGTGTGTGTGCGCGCGCGCTAATGCACGTGCGTTTGTATGTGTGTTTGTGTTAATTCTCGCTTTCCCCCATTCTTTCTTTCTCTTTCTCTTTCTCCAGCCTCCCCCCCCCCCACTCTCTCTCTCTCTCTCTCTCTCTCTCTCTCCTCTCTCTCTCTCTCTCTCTCTCTCTTCCCATTACACTGAGCTTAGTACTTTGGTCATCAGGCGTATTTTGGCAAATGGTGAAAGTTTTATTTTGGATGATTTAGAGATCTAGGACTGAATGCAGCTGACATGAACTACGTTTATATTGGAATACAAACCCCCCAAAACTATTGACGTTTGAATTTATGTATGTTTTTGTCTATCTATCTATCTATCTATCTATCTAATCTATCTATCTATCTATCTATCTATCCATCCAGCTATCTGTCCACCTGTATGTCATTCTGTAACTATGTCTGTCTATATCATGTCTGTGTCTACCTGCCTATATATGGATCTTTCTTAATTCCCTATGACTACTTGTGTATCTATCTATCATATTTCTATCTCCCTATGACTACGTGTGTATCTATCTATCATATTTCTATCTATCTATCTACATCTGTCTATTCATATATCTATCTGTCTGTCTTGTATCTATCTATCCATTTGCGACTTCCTCTCTCACTGGTTTCTGTGATAGTCCATTTTGTTGAAAAACAATCCATAATGAAGCTTAAATCTGTTTGCTAATGGAGACTACAAGACTCTGGATATGGACATGCACTATTGCTAGGGTGGAGTGGAAAAAGCGTGGGAGCATTCCGTTGCTGCCTGTCACGGTCGCTAAGCCGGACGGCCCTACCACCCTTACCCACGCCTATCACACACTAGGTCAGACAACACAGCACACTAACACAGTTTTACAATCACGCACGCTTCTTTATTTCACACACACTCCATGGCGCCACCACTCACGCACATCCACAACTGCACACAAGTATCCTAATTCCCGCTGACCTACCCTACTCTACGATAATGACCTGGAAGACCCTAACCTAACCTAACACACCAGTTGCGGTATATCACTGTGACCTGGGGACACAGCGATAGCCCGCACACGTGGTGACTAACTACTAGGGACAAGGATTTACCAAAGGGACTCTAATCTCTTAACTACTGCTACCACCCACACCTCTCCCCAGGACTCACCCTTCTTTTAACCCGGGACCACTACCAAACTGGTCGCTGCGTCCCTAAGGGAGGCAACGACAAGTACCCTACACTGTGCCGGCCACTACGTCCTAAAAGGAGGCAGTAGCTAACACCCCTAACCCTACTGCCTAACGCTACACCCCTTCTACCACAAACATGGGACAACCCATCCCGGCCCGGAAAGCTCCAGTCCTCGGCGCTGTACGTGGCCCCTCACAGGCTGACACCTCCCCGGAAGACTCCGCACCCCGGCGCTGTCCGTGGCTCCTCCGCGGGCCGACACCCTCCCCGAAGACTCTGCACCCCGGCGCTGACCGTGGCCTCCCGCAGTCTGACTCCTCCCCTCGATGGGCACGACACCCAACGCACACACACCAGACGCCCTCTCGACGGATCTGGGGCTCGTAGGACGCCTCCACCTCTGAAGGCCCCGCCGGACACCAAGGGTGGAAAAAGGCCTGGTGCAGCGCCCTCTCACAGGACGCCTAAACAGGGACGAGGAACCAGTGCCGGAGAACTCCCGGAAGAGCACCGGTAGCCGGAGGAGAGCTGCCCCACAGAAGGCAGACGGCCTGGGTGGTCTCCCTCTCCCGGGAAAACAACAGGTACTGGAAAGCGCCGCTCACCTGCCGGCACGCGGCAGTAGACTGCGGTGATCTGGCCCCAGCCTCAGGACGGAACAGGATACCTGCTGACACAACTGTAGGCCCCTACTGTAATGTTGCTACTACCCGAGTCATCAAGGCACATAGGCTACTTGGTAAAGCTTTAACTCTCCATCTCCCTTGCCTACCTCCCACTCGGGCATGAGAGTGACCCCTTGAATTTCGAACACATCCCCCAACCCGTCGCTCGCTTTGGGGTTATCAGACCAATCTCCTGCCAACCCTTACAACAGCGGTAAAACAATATTCTCCCTGAGCCCATCCACGCTATTACATATGAAATTATGAATCACACCCAATTCTCGGAGAAATAAACCAATCTAAGCGATCCAACACGGACTCCATGGGCCCCCTTAGGACATACTAAATAATCTAGGAAATGGCCAATTTCACAAGGAAATGTCTCCACACAATAACCAGTAGTAATACACATCTCTCAGAGGGGAAAAAAAACAACAACAAAAAAAGCTTATCAATTCTTAGCGGTTCACAGTTCCAGCATGTTCACACAAGAGAATCGGCTCGCAGCCACAATCCTTCACATTCTTACCCCTCTTTGCACTGTCAATTTCAACCATATATCAAAAACAACATGATTTGTTCGCCAAAATTTCCATCCAGCACCTCACTCTCAGGTCATCTCTTGTCAGATAACCCAGTGGTTAATCCTTGTCATGTCAACACAACCACACTTCATACAATATTACATGCTGCACATCATCCGTTTTTATCCTATCGACTGCTAAGCTACTCGTCTTAAACTTTACCTTTCCCTTCTTTCCGACTACTAAAATTCATAACTGGGTTGCCTCCCCACAACCTAAGATATCTTTCTCCAACCCCGTTCTGTCACAAATACATACATCCCTGCACGTGTGACGACTGTCACTTTCTTACAAAACTTCTAACCATATGGACTCACTGTCCTGTACCAAATGCGTACGCCACAGATACAGTCTGCACGCGCACGACACCCGCGTCGAGAACCCTAACTCGTAACGAACGTGAAAAGACACCAATATAAGTTGAATGGTTATGACCGTACCCCAGTATAAACCACTCGACCACAAATTGGCCTTGGCCTTACTACACCGTTAACCGATTCCAATGCTGTGCAGGTCAACTCCGGAATCGTTAATCAATTTCAACGAACTCCTACTATTTACAATTGAGATTGAGCACAATCATCAAACCCCTCTATGATTCACGCAGACACATCTGCACCTGACTCATATTATGATCCTCAACCAAATGCAACCTCGTACTACCTTCTTATTGAACCCACTGATATTAACACGAACCAACCACAAACAATATCTACATCACTGTCCATCAACGGTCATTATATTGAACCCACATTGTCTAGCCAAACTGTCCTGAGACAATCGAACTCAGGAACCACTATGTACATTACTTACAAAAATATACAGGAAAAAGGTGACAACTCAAACCGGCTGACAACAAATTTCAATCACGGAACCAAGACGACATCATACCAGACAACCAGTATACGCAACGAACACAATACAACTAATCGCAACATGAGACAACTACAGTTCAACTCGCCACAATACAAGACAACACGACGAACCAAAATACCACGAACCTAACAAATCACCAACCTGGACAGACAGACGTTCAACCACACCAGTTCTGCAACTGGCTGAAGTGGCTGCCAACAAGGACGACACCGACTCAGCACAGGCCAAGGGCACCCAAACCCGACGAGGACCTGGCACTAACTATATGACTCGAAAGTCACTCTTCAAAAACTAACGGCGCTGCCGCCGCACCTACAAGGAGTACGTCAACTCCGACGAACACCAGGGACCGAAGTGAAGCTACCCCAACGCATTCCGCCCTGGTCGGAATCAAGCGAACTCTACTCACCACACAAAACAACGATTGGTCAGAGCAGTGTATCCCTCCGCAGAGCTGACACGCCTGACCAACGGACTAGTTGTTGCTCGTGCAACAACACGACAATTTACCACAACTCCTCACAGACGTGACAACACAACAACAGCCGATATCCTGCCCCGCCTTCTCTGGTATAGAACCAAAGTAATAAAAGGGTAACAATCGGGAACGAAACCAACTTCCTTCTACCATTCCCTCAATAAATGAAGACTGGAAGGCAAAAATACTGTATGTCCTACTTCACCTGCCCCCCTACCTAGCCTAACCTTACTACCTAGCCCCGAGGAACTTAGCCTAACCCCAACTAACTAAACCCCAGTCTTACCCCGCGCGCGCGCGTGCACACCCACACACACACACACACACACCCACACACACATACACACACACACACACATAAGCACACATACATGCACGCTCGCACGCTCTCTATCTTGAACCACCACTACTCTTAAACACATGGACGTACTGATTTAGTACCGCCGATCGGTGACACTGCCTCACTTTTCTCTGTCACATCTATCAGTCGCTCTTTATGTCTACCACTCTTTCCTAATATGTTGCTCTTGAAAGTAAAGGTCATTATCATCATCATCATCATCATCATCATCATCATCATCATCATCATCATCATCATCATCATCATCAACATCATCATCATCATCATCACCAACCATCATCGTCATCATCATCATCATCATCATCATCATCATCATCATCATCATCTCTCTCTCTCTCTCTCTCTCTCTCTCTCTCTCTCTCTCAAGCCGTACCTCGAAGGTGTTCTCTCTCTCTCTCTCTCTCTCTCTCTCTCTCTCTCTCTCTCTCTCTCTCTCTCTCTCTCTCTCAACCCGTAACTCGAAGCTGCACTTGAGCTTGAAAGATGGTGTTAGCATCGTGACGTAAATGATCAAAGTCTTCAGTGGATTGTTCTTCTGTTGAAGGTAGCAGTTTTGTGTTGGTGGCTGGTGCGGTTGGAACTGCTATTGATTCCCTTCATTGTAAAGTGGCCTTAAAGGCCATTCCCTGGGCTGGCCAGTGAGTGCTGTAGTCGTGCCTTTTTCTTGTTTTCCACCCAGGTACATGACCCTGTAGAATCAGTTCGACTAGAGGAGCTCTTCCTGGTCAATCTCTTGCGCAGTGTTAGGCCCCAGGCCAACTGCCCATATCAGACATAGAGGATCGGTTCTTAGGACTTAATCCAACACAGTATTAGTTCTCCCAAAGGAGCAGAGGTTGTTTATGGTTTGTCTTTTTTTCTCTGTGTTTGCCTTCTGATTTGTGGGACGTGGACAGTGTGAGGTCCACTCTTAGGCTTACCGATTAATTTGTCTGCACACCAGGAACATCTCATGCTAGTTCTTTGTTTGCAAAGCATGGGACTTGTGTTATTGCCGACTATTTTTGGCAGTGTTTTCAAATCTGGATTTGGGAATATTATTTACACCTACATGAAAGCCTTCGTTTCTTAGATGTGTCAGTTCTGCTGGGTGATTTAGAATGTCCACCTGGTGGGTCTTAGGAAGCTAGCGTAGCTTAGTCATATGCTTCTCCAGTTGTAAGAGTTCTATGACTTTTGTAGTTTGTGTAAGAACCTCAGTCACGCTTTGGGTCGCCTGAGCTCCTTGGAGAGCTCTGGTCTGTGTGGATATCGGCCTCAGTTGCAGTCTGAGACTGTGTGTTGGTCATTTCCTCCATGGCAGTTTATGTACTAACCTCTGGCACTCCCTATGCTGTACGCAAAAGATTTTAAATATAGCTTGCATCTATCAACACAAAAGATTTTAAATCTGGCTTGCATCTTTCTACATAAAAGATTTTCAATGTAGCTTGCATCTTTCTAAATAGTGAAAGCCTTGTTCTCTAGGCCGAAGTCCTTGTTCTCTAGGTCGAAGGCTACCCAGTTAGGAAAGGGAAGATTTCACTCTTCCACCACAGCTCGTTTCACTGTAAGTTTGCTTTTCCTTTTTAGCAAGTTAAAAAAAAAAAAAAAACCAGTTGGAATGACCCTATGTCCCTCCTCTCCTCTCTCTCAGACTCGTTCTATTTCTCTCATTCTCCCTTTCACCCCGCCTTGTTGCGTGACTTCACTGCCTCAAAGTGTCTGTCCCTAGTGAGAAGTACGATCTTGGGAGAACGAGATTAGGTTTCCTTTTTGAAAGGGCATAAAGACTAAAAACTGCTGACATAGTTTTCTTTAAATCTTCTCAAATATACGCCAGGCCATCCCATTGTTCAAAACATGTGTAATTAATCCCCAGACCAAAGGAGTGAAGTTTTGGTGCTAAATATCATTAAGCCATGACAGGTCTAACAAGTATATTGGGGAAAACAGTCCTTGTGAAGAAAAACATAACCAACGTAACTTTAGAGCTACTTCAGTTGATAGCTGATAGCAGGCGTCATTGAGTTGATTACGACACTGAAGCTGGACTTGATGTAGCAGGGGTGTCTCATTTAACCCTTTACAAAGGTCCTCCCTCTATTCATCCCTCTACCAGTGAACTGATAATGGTGCTTGCCTTATATTTATTACTGTCCCACTGGCCGAATTTTCAATAGCTGTATTTGGTCAGGAGATGAAATACTTTCGTGGCATTTGTTCATCTCGACTGTTTTTGTTATCGTTTTTGTATGTTTGCTCGCTTGTTAATTTTTTTTTCCTTGGGTGGTGATATGTCAGAGAGACTACATGAACTGCATATCATGCCTTTCTCTCTGGAAATTGTTATTTGTCTGATACTTCTCTTGCTTTCCATATGGGCTTGTAGACCAGATGTCCACTTGCTGCAATGACTTTTCCACGGGCATTTGCAGACCCGAGTCTCTTATCCCCATACATGGGGCACGTCAATGTCTCACTGTCACCTTGCAAATCTTGTTCCTCTGCCCATCTCTATGAGTGTATGTTTAATTACGGTGCTTTTACTGAGTGCCCATCTTACACAATGACCTCATATTCATAAGTCATATTTTCTGTATGGTCTGTCAAGTTTGGCCATTGTTTTCCTCTCTGATGCGATGAATATCAGTTATTTCGTGATCAGCGATTGTCCTTGTAAATGGGTTCTTTTCTCGCAGATTTTTTTTTTAACTAGAATCATTTCTTTCGCAAATACGTCAAGAGTGGATCGCTGTTTGAGCATATTTTGCCCATAGCTGTTTACAAAGAAAAACATGCAATCCTATTACCCACATCGTATTTTGGCGCACTGTCACTGGACAACCAAGAGCTAAGGAGAGCATCCTTCCTTACAGTCTTCTCAAATTGCTCAAATCCACGTAAGCGGGATACACGACATCCAAACTTTCAAAACTGATAGAACTGATTCAATTGCATTGTGTTCAGTCAGTGGTCTGTTTCCCAGTGAACTGGTGCCTGGAGGCAAGGTTTCTGATTTTGCCGACATTTTAGCGTGATTTTAGTGTTGTGCTAAAAAGGCAGACGTCCGAGGGGCAGTAAGCCAGACAATCTGTGAGCGTAAGTGAGAGGTAAGCATGACAGACTGTCTGTTGGAATGTCTCTTCCCTGCAAACGAATCGCTTTGACGCAGCAAATTCTGATCTATTGAGTGTCTTGCTTTTGTTCGAATTAAAACCGTCGTTATCGAAAAGGAATGGTCAAGTCAGAATCTTTCCCTCATGCTTCTGTAAGCATTTCAAAATTAAATTAAAGATATTATTTATTAACCAAAGTCAGTTTTTCTAACCCTTTCTGGATCTGTGTCTATGTATTTTTGTTGTGCCTGTCTTGGCATCTCTCCCTCCCTCCTTCCCCCCCCCCCGTCTCTCTCTCTCTCCTCTCTCTCTCTCTCTCTCTCTCTCTGTGCGTGTGTGTGTGTGTGTGTGTGTGTGTGTGTGTGTGTGTGTGTGTGTGTGTGTGTGTGTGTGTGTGCGTGTGTGCGTGCGTGCGTGCGTGCGTGTGTGTGTGACTCAAATCAAGATTTTGAAAATGATATTTTGAAAACATCATGATTTCATTAAAACCTTTTGTAGAATACTGTAATTCATGATAATGATTTACCTTGCCCTCAGTAAAAATGATAACCAGAATACTCGACGCATTCTTTTTTTTCTCTCCCGCCTTCAGGAACATCAGGAATATTCATTCGTCCAGCCACAAATTTAAAGATATCCTTCCCTATTTAGATTCATCCTCATGATGTCAACTTTGAGTGAATTTGTTCGTTTTGTTTTGTAACAGGTATTTGATTTGAGAACAGGTATTTTATTAATTGTCTGAAAAATCTATATATTTTATGATGCATTTGTTTCAAATGACATTTTCACACACACCTTCTATTAACAGTAAAATCTCTCTCTCTCTCTCTCTCTCTCTCTCTCTCTCTCTCTCTCTCTCTCTCTCTCTCTCTCTCTCTCTCTCTCTCTCTCTCATTAACTTTTTCGAAAGGTAATTTTTGGCAAAGATCGAAGCCGTTTTCTGGGGGTGGCTCAGGGACCCTGGATTACTTACTATGGGCCTGGGTTAGTTCAAGTAGAAAAGTCCTGGGCTTCAGACTGACTCTACTCTTTGTAAGACTCTCTCTCTCTCTCTCTCTCTCTCTCTCTCTCTCTCTCTCTCTCTCTCTCTCTCTCTCTCTGTTGTATAGTTGTCATTTTTCTTTGTTTGCCCCCCCCCCTTTTTTTTTTTTTTGACTGCAAATTGATAAGGGGCTTTCAGAAATTGTTAGCGGATATACTTACGTGAAAAATGACGCGCGAAAGGTATGAACAACTCTTATAAGCTAGTAACTTGGACGAAAAACGAGAAGGGCGGGATAGAAAGGTAGTGGAAACATGTCACGTTTAACTGTATTTGGTGCATTTATAAGCACGGAAAACCACGTTCCAATTTAACATGGAGTTTGAAAACAACTAGAAATAAGATAATTGATTTAAGAGCAGTAGCTGCTGTGGCGCAGTGCTAAAGTCACGAATTTACGGCTGGGAGGTCATGGGCTTGATTTCAGTTAAAGTCAGCGATAGTTGTGGAATTTTTGGACCAGTGACTAGCAGATTTAAGTTTGCTATGGGCTCAGCTGGAAAGACTAGAACCAAGCAGTGGAGCTATATACGCTGATTGGGTGCGTCTGGGAGCGTGTTGTACCAGTATTATGAACAATATCGCAGGTGTCTGTTTCTCTCAGAACTGGTTAGTGCAAGGATACCATGTAGAAGTAAGCCTAGAGTAGAGATGTGTCATGAAGTGTCGGACCAGAATGAAACTCTATTATCTTCATCGTTGTCGTCGTCATCAATCATCATAAAACGTCACAGCTCAGTAGCCCTTCATGCCCAGTTATGGTGGTGACCTCTCCACAGCTCTTTGATTAGGTTGCGTGGAGGTTGCCGGTATTGGCGAGTTCGTTGGGACTGTTGTTGGACAGACACTGTGGCAGCTTTTGGAGCGGGGTGCTCATTCACGCTGATTCCACGACTAAACAATTATTGCCGTCAGAAGGAGGTTTGTTAGATGATGTTCTGCGGACATTGGATCAACACAACCACACAGGACACTACCGAAGTCACTCGGCAGCGGTGCAGTGTCTCCTCATGGAGATGGAGATTGCCTCGTGACTTGACATTGAGGCTCGCAGTGGATTCCCGGTTCCGGGACTGCAACTGGACAAGCAAGAGTGTGACAGTGGACAGGGGTCCAGAATGGGCAGTGTAGAACTAATAGCACTGGACTGCCACAGAAGATGAAAGTAAAAAGTAAGGATGATTTGAAAACATAGTGTTCAAATTCAATACGGAACAGAAATATTACATATTTTCATTCCTTCACGCAGATGACTGAACTTTCCATACGGGGTGCATGCACTAAATCCGGTTTTTATGTTTACATTAAAAAAAAAAAAAAAATCTTTGCCAATCTTATGTTGGTATCTTTTATAAACAGAAATTGACTTTTGAAGAAACAAAAGAGGGGGAGGACTAAAGAGAACTAACAAAGACAGCGTGATATACATATTTGCATATGACATCGTAGAGGACTGTCTGAACCACTACATACAAATATATAAGGATATGGTTTGCATGTATCCTAGTATTGATTAATAAATAGATAGATAGACAGACAGACAGACGGACAGACAGACAGACAGACAGATAGATAGTAATAGATAGATAAATAGATTGATCGATTGATTGATTGATCAATAGGTGTGTGTGTGTGTGTGTGTGTGTGTGTGTGTGTGTGTGTGTGTGTGTGTGTGTGTGTGTGTATGTGTGTGTGTGTTTCTTTCCCTTTGTGCTGTTGTTGTTCCCTTTCTTTTGTGCAAAACAGTGTAAGAAAAAAATATCCACTCCCCTCTCTCTCTCTCTCTCTCTCTCTCTCTCTCTCTCTCTCTCTCTCTCTCTCTGTGGTATGTGTGTGTGTGTGTGTGTGTGTGTGTGTGTGTGTGTGTGTGTGTGTGTGTGTATTCGCGCGCGCGCGCCCATTTGTGTGTGTGTGTGTGTGTGTGTGTGTGTGTGTGTGTGTGTGTGTGTGTGTGTGTGTCCATCGTTCCGTTGGGTTCCGTGCTTTACTCGTATGTCTTATTATCGATTTCTGTTGACAGGCAATCTCTGACAATGCCTGGATCTGTGTATCGAGGGCACGTCTGAGACGTGGGATTACATGGAATGGACCAGGACTCTTGTTTAGGTGGAGGCAGGAAAGCCTTCTGTGACCTGCTTTTCTTTATCTATGTTCATATGTCGCTCTGTCTGTCACCTGTTCATCCTTCTCACATCCCACCTCTCTCTGTCTGTCTGTCTTTCTGTTTGTCTGTCTGTCTGTCTGTCTGTCTGCCTGTCTCTGTCTGTCTGTCTGTCTGTGTGCCTGTCTCTGTCTGTCTATCTGTCTGTCTGTCTGTCTGTCTGTCTGTCTGCTCTCTCTCTCTCTCTCTCTCTCTCTCTCTCTCTCTCTCTCTCTCTCGCGATCCTTATCTCAATTTCTTCAGGTTGTTTGACCGTCTTTCACTTCTCTTACCACTTCTGTCCCTTCTCTCCCCACCTTCCCCACTGCCACCCTCCACCCCCTCATGTGTTTCTTGGTCTCTGCCATTTTGCCTTCATCACGTTCTCTTTCTGTCTTTCTGTCGTTCACGTCTGTCCCTGAACTTCGTCTTCCCCAGGCTCTACCTGAATCTTTCTCTCTCTTTCTCTGTCTGTCTGTCTGTCGTCTTTCTCTTTCTCTCTCTCTCTCTCTCTCTCTCTCTCTCTCTCTCTCTCTCTCTCTCTCCTCTCTCTCTCCTGCCTTCCCCTTTTCTTTCCAACTAATCTCTGTACCTTTCACCCTCAGTCTTCTATACTCCTTCTTTCTCTTCCCCTCTCTCTTATTTCATGTTTTCTCTTTGTCTGTCTTCACTCTGGTGTCTGCGTCTCCCAGTGTATCTTGTGTTGTCCTCCCTTATATGGGAATTTGACGGTGGTCTTCTCCTGTATGTTGAGTGGATTAAACATAATTCAGCATGGTGTGTGTGTGTGTGTGTGTGTGTGTGTGTGTGTGTGTGTGTGTTGTGTTTGTGCGTGCGTGCGTGTGTGCACGCGCGCGGTGTGTGTGTTGTGTGTGGTGTGTGGTGCGTGTGTGTGTGTGTGTGGTTGTGTGTGTGTGTGTGTGTGTGTGTGTGTGTGTGTGTGTGTGTGTGTGTGTGGTGTGTGTGTGTTCGCATGTGAAATTAAGTGCTTGCATATGCGCATGCATGTGTGAGGGCGTGTGTTCGTATGTTAACACGCCGAAATAGCCATTGATCAGATTCAGGCATTCCTGAGTTCTTAATTTGCCTTTTCCATCTCAACTTGTGGGTATCGGCGACAGCTCTGAAGAAGCTTCCCCTGTGCAAGTGCTTACACAAGAAGGCGTTTTTGATGGATTTAGATAGGTTTCCCAGAAATACATAAAGATGAGTGTAAGAGTTCCTGCTTCCTGTTTTCCTTAACTGATGCAGACGCTTCAGGCCACATGGGGAAGGGAGGGTAGATAAGAATGGAAACGACAATTCATTGGGTGCTCGAGGTTGGTACTTTGAGAGACTGACTCACTTTCCTTACTGTATCCATTTATTAATTTGAACATTCAAAGAAGAAGGATGGATGAGAGAGAGAGAGAGAGAGAGAGAGAGAGAGAGAGAGAGAGAGAGAGAGAGAGAGAGAGAGAGAGAGAGAGAGACGCATTTAAGTCGGACAATTGATTTTAATTTAAACACGTTTTCTTGTTGATATCAGACTCATATTCCTTGGAAATTAACGCAAAGAAAACTAGCAAACAAACAAACAATAAAGCCGAAATTACGTGCGCGCGTTGTGTGTGTGTGTGTGTGTGTGTGTGTGTGTGTGTGTGTGTGTGTGTGTGTGTGTGTGTGTGTGTGTGTGTGTTCAAGAGAAGAAAGAGAAAGATGCTGGCAGGCAGGCAGTCAGGAAAGCAGACAGACGGACAGAGAATAGATCGAAACATGGAACAGACACTAGTATAAGCCTTGGCCACTTCAGAGGTGATTAAAACATTATGACAGTTCAAAGTACCGTTGACTGAGATTTATTAAACCATCATCGCACTGACGCTAAGCATATGTTTATAATTTACGCATCATGATCATAGCTTATTATAGTTTGATAGTACGTTTATTAGATGTTTTTGAGAATTACATGCAAACATTATTTTTAGAATTCAAGTTTCTTTGTTACTGAATGCGAAGCAGTATGAGTAGATAGATAGATAGATAGATAGACAGACAGACAGACAGACAGACAGACAGACAGATAGAAAGAAAGAAAGAAAGAAAGAAAGAAAGAAAGAAAGAAAGATCAGCTCAAAGAAATCCGTGCAACGACTTTATTTAGTATGTTCACACCCGATACTGAGGATGCAAGACGTCGGGCGGAAGCGTGATGAGTCAGAAGTGAGAGGAGAGGGTAGAGGAAAAAAGGGAGAGGAGGTGGGTTGAGTGAGACGAAAGATACCGAGAGAGAGAGAGACTGCAACTTTGAAAAGAAACAACGAAAGATGTCCTGATATAATTCGAGCAACGGCGAAAAAGGGGCGGTACAGTATAGAGATCGATTTGTATTCCAACATTTACGTCAACAAATGCAGGGTAGGGGTATAACCATGTGCCAGCTGAGACAACAAATGACTGTAGCTTGGTCTGTAAAATTCCTTCACTTCAACTTCATTACATGTGATGCGATTAGATGTTGATGATGTCGATGATTACAACAAAACTAAGAAGTTATAAAAAAAAAGAAAGAAATTACCACACGCAATGTATCATTTTAACAAAGTGAACGATGCTTTAGAGGGATATACATTTTCGTTTCTTTGTTTTGTCTTTATTTTTGATAGGGAATTTTACGTATTTTTGGAGAAGAGTAGAAAAGCCAGGACCAGTTTGGGACTTAAGCATTGACCTTAGTTATTTCGGTTCCCAGGCGCATGTGTCTCCACAGACCACCATTTCGTAGTCAAGTTTTTCTACCCCTGTGACACACTGTTTGACTTTTTTCTGGTCTTTTCCGTAGTAGTGTGTCTCGCCTAACCCCGTTTAATTGCTTCCCACTGTCTGTCGTCTATCAATCATTGTAATTACATTGCTCACCTACTTTCCCTGTCAGGCCACTGACCGACATCCATCAGCAGCTTTATGTCAACAGGTCACAGTGTATTGATTGGCCTTTGTCCAGTCTTCAGGACGCGGCCGACGTAGAGAGAATTACAACGACAGAGAAGTGAGATGTTGGCCGCTGTACAACGACAGAGAAGTGAGATGTTGGCTGCTGTACAACTTTGTAATTTGTTAAGGATAGATGGATTTCGTGTGTGAGTGGGGATACGTTGTGCTTGGCTTAACGATTGCAGAGACGTCCTCGAAAAGGATTGAACCTGAAGTTCTTGTTCTTGTTGTTTTATAATGTCAAGTCTCTGCGAACTTAAAACAAATTTTCACCGTTTCTTCGGATACAGTTCGTTGTGTTTTTGATCTGTGCTTACTGTCGATGCCAGATCACTGACTGGATACCCATTAGCAGTTCTAAGTGAACATGACAGGTTATTGGCTGTCTTTTGTGCTGCTTGAAGGAGCTTGCAGGATTCTGTCAATGTTAGTAATACTTTTACTGAAGTGTCCCAGAACTTTTAAGTTGCAGGGCGATTCGTTTGGAAATTTGTCCGAGACAGAAAGGTTTGCATCGGAGACGAAGAAAATTTGTAATGAATCTAACGGGTCTAAAGGTGTTTTTGTTCATAGTGGCAGCTGATTAGTTAACAGTGAGATGATGGCATCTAAAATTAGATCACTTAAGCTGCATTCTTCTTTATACATCACGTTCTTATATAATTTCTGTATTCTTTTCCACTGCCTGTTCCTATATTAATTGAAGAGGCCATACTGACCTATTTTCGATGCAGCGGATGCTATATCGCTGTCCCGACGTCTTTGGGCAGTTCTAAGGTGATGGGTCAGTGTATTCGTTTGACGGGTGTGCAGCTTGTAGGACCAATCAAGTGCAGGGAGTCGCGCTTCTCGATTTAGTAGAGATTTATCTTTTTGCAGTGCCCCTTCTTTGTAACTTCATCTGGAATAGAGCGATTTGTTGAAGGGAGGAGGAAAGGCTGTGCTGCACTGTCAATTGCAGGGTTATCATCTAAGAAGATCTGGCTTAAAAGATTATTGCCACACGTAGGTAAAAGAAGATCTGAAACAGGTTTATTATGGCTGAAATCAGTTCATGCAGTGTCCGGTTTGACTTTTTCTTAAATGTGACCGGATGCTTTGTCTAACCTCCACACCTTCTCTCCCATCGCCTGTTCCTTTCTAAACCATTGTGAATATTCTGCTCACCTACTGTCTGTGCTAGATCACTGATTGACATTGATAAACAGTTCTGAGTCAACAGATCATCATGTATTCGGCGACAGTTTTGCACATGTCAGCATGCAATCAGTGTTAGTACTGATTTGTCGGGATCTAATTATGAACCTTGCAGTGCAGCATGTAGTAATTCTGCCAGCGAGAGACAAGGTTTTCTTTTAAGGTGGATAAATGTGCGCCTGGACTCAAAAACTGCAGAGCTGACCTTGTGGCTGAAAAGTTAGTAGCCACACTAACTGCAAACTGAGAACTAAAAAGGGCTCATGATGGATTAGCCAGAGCTACACTCTGTTCACTTTCTGTTAGCTCCCTGTGAAATTGAGTGTACACTCAGGGAAATCATGTTTGAATTTCATATCAACCAACAAACTGCATGAATGAAAATATGTGTAAATAAAAGACAATTTTACACACATCAATGGCCTGGTATGAATTTAACGCAATGTGCTATTTGAGGACCGTTTTGATTGGGGCAATTTTTCATGATAAGCTGTTTGCTGTATGTCTTGTGTGTGTGTGTGTGTGTGTGTGTGTGTGTGTGTGTGTGTGTGTGTGTGTGTGTGTGTGTGGTGCGTGGTGTTGGTGGTGTGTGTGTGTGTGTGTGTGTTGTGTTGTGTGTGTGTGTGTGTGTGTGTGTGTGTGTGTGTGTGTGTGTGATGTGTGGGGTGTCTGTGTCTGTGACTCTGTTGTGTGTGTGTGGGGGGGGGGGGGGGGGGGTGTTTAGCTGTGTTACAGTTGATGGCAATGCTGCAGTGTACATAAGGTCATGGTTTTGAATTTCAACCGATGCATGTATTTATTGATTTTTTTCCCCTGGGACTTCTTATATCCATTGCTACCTCGGCTCACACAGTGTCTCCTTCTTGACAGCCTCTTTTCATTCAACGCCCATCTTGCGCTGAAGTGAATAAAGTAAGTGATTAAGTGATTGCTCGTTCATTTTCGTTGTCCTGATGTTTTGTATCTTGCCCGAAGAAGACCTAAGAGGTCGAAACGCGTCATGTTTTGTCCTGTGATTTGTTTGTTTACGTTTTCTTGGCGGGTTCGCTATTAATTACATTTAAAATTTGTTATATCCAAATATGATTGTACTGTAGGCTCACATATAAATACTGGACACGGTCAAAATTCACCCACTGGATTAATGCAGCTCTTAAAGTTGTGTGCAAATTACCTAACTAGCAGAAAGCTGAATCTTTGATTTGACTGATGCCAGCGTATAATATTATGATGAATGGAAAGTGTAGAGCAAGGCCCTGTAGTGTAGTCTCAGACCAGCATGGAGCCCCATACAGTCATCTTAATGACCTTCGCCCTCAAGTAATCAACGAAAATAACAAACGTTTCACATTATGTGGGGTCTTGTGTGCCCTGCTCTTGCAGTGAGCCCTGTTTGAATTTATTTTTTGCGTCCATTTCGGTGATTAGTTCGCGTCAAATCGACGGTATCAGTAAGTTCATAGGACTGATATTGAGGAGACATGATGGCACCTGCCGAGGGTCAAGGCAATGGTATATTGTTTATGATGCAGCCAAACAAAGAGGTCATTTACAGGCTGATCATTACCAGAAAAGGATACTCAGTCATGCTTACTCTGCTACTAAGCCAAGAGCATTTCTAATGTGGGCTTGGTATGTTGTCTCTATGATATCTTGGTGGGTTGAACTTGGGTGCAGTTGTGTATGGAGAGCCGATGTAATTCCACTGTGGAAGCGTAAAAGATGTGACAGAACAAATGTAGCTCAGTTCCAACGATGTAATGTTCTCTCTCTCTCTCTCTCTCTCTCCCTCTTCTCTCTCTCTCTCTCCTCTCTCTCTCTCTCTCTCTCTCTCTCCTCTCTCTCTCTCTCTCATGTACTAGTTTCTACCCGCGTTACGTGTACAACTTCCGATCTAGCTTGCATCTACCCATCCACCACAATCATGAAAACTTTTTTCTATAGGTCAGCGTTTGCCTGTAAGGGAAGGAATGATTAACTCTTCCTGCGCAGCTCGTTTCGCAGTAACTTTGATTTTCCTTTTACCAAGTTAAAAGAAGGGGGGGGGGGGGGGGGGGGGGGGGGGGGGCTGCTTGGAATGGACCTTGCTTTCTTTCTCTCCTCACCTCCTCTTACCTTCTCTGTTTTTCTCACTCTCCCTTGTTGCGTGACCTGACTGCCTCTAAGTTTCGTTCCCCAAAGAAAAGTTGTGTCTTGAGAGAAGAAGGTTCAGTTTCCTCACTGAAAGGGCATCAAAGACGTGAGACATTAAACACTGCTGACAGAATTTTCTTTAAACCATCTCAAATGTATGCGTGACTATACTGCTGTTTAAAAACACGAGTGTTCAAATATGAAACAAACAGAATAGGTCAAACCAGTGTATTGTGAAAACAGTCCTGCAGAAAAAAAAAGATAATGAACATAACTTCCGATCTGCTTCAGATCTCTGTGAATTCACTGTGACACTGAATGTAGACTTTGTGTTTCATGGTGTCTCATCTGACCACTAGCACACCTCCTTCCTCTGTCCATCCCACTGCTAGCGTCCTGATAACGACGCTTACCATGTGCTTATTATTGTCCATGTCCGAACTTTCTGTGCTTGTATCTGTCCATAGACAGCGCGCCTTTGCAACATTTGTTCATTCCTATCTTACTGACAGTTTTGTTTTGTCTTTTATTTGGGGAGGGGGGAGGGGCTGAGGTTACATCAGGAGTCTTATCAAACCGCAAATATGCGTTTAATCGTGAAAATGCATGTTATAACAAGCATGCCTGCTCTCCTTATTTGCATGTAGAACAGATGTCTATTGGTGTTATGAGGTCCACAGACGGTATATCTCTGCTGGTATTTGCCAACCTAGGTCTCCTATCTCCGTGTGTTTTTTAAGGGGACATGTTTGTGTCTTATTTCACCCATTCAGTGTCGCTCCTCTGTCTATCTCTTTGAGTGTGTGTGACTACAAAGCTTGAATTTTTCTTTTTGCTCATTGATGAGGTGTTTATCAGTTTTATTAAACCAGCTGACTGGTGTACCAATCCCGGCAATTTAGATCCCTCAACGTGGGATGAATGTTAATACTGTACTGCTTTTATGATCAGCGATGATGGGTTTTAGTCAGTTCATTTCTGGCTAACATCTCTGTGGTTTCATTTTGTAAATATATATCAAAAGTAAATATTTATAAGTGAGGGGAGACAGATATAATATGTATTATGAAAGTACTGAGTGGTGTGTGTGTGTGTGTGTGTGTGTGTGTGTGTGTGTGTGGTGTGTGTGTGTGTGTGTGTGTGTGTGTGTGTGTATGGGCCCATGAACCAAGTAAATATGCAAGAAAGGAACGTGTAGAAAGATTTAGATGTGGATGTGCCTTTTAAGAAGACAGTGTCTAAATGTTGACCCAACTACACATAAAATATCATCTATTCAGATGAAAAACACACTGTTATGTTAACGTATGTTGATTTCAGCACGTACTTGGTGTAAGAAAGAGTAATTCAAACATTTAATCAGTTTCTGTCAACAATCCCACATATAGTACAATCAAAATTTCATTTTACAAGATGCACCCCACCATCTTAGAGTTATCGAAGGACACAAAGACACAGACAGGACCAGGTCAGTGCACCAATTGCAATGTTGTACTTGAGCCTAATGTAACAAGGACTGCATGGAATAAATGCACTTTTCTATCTAAAATTATGTCATTAGCATTAAGGATAAATAAAACTGCTACATGATGCACACATGCGAGCATAGGTACACTTAGCCTCAGTATTTTTTTTTTATCTTAGAAAATCCTAAGTGAGGCAGCGAGGTGAAATCGGTATTTAATGAGAAAGTAAGGAAGATAACTTCTGCTCCCACCTTGAAACAGCTAAAAACTCTCAACTACCTAGATCTCTCTCTCTCTCTCTCTCTCTCTCTCTCTCTCTCTCTCTCTCTCTCTCTGTGTGTGTGTGTGTGTGTGTGTGTGTGTGTGTGTGTGTGTGTGTGTGTGTGTGTGTGTGTTTTTAAATGGACACCGCAAGCAGTAGTTGTTTAGAGCTATGGACCTATAATATTTGAAAGAAAAACCTTGCCTCGGAACCAGTTGTCGATCTGTCTCAACCCAGAATGAAAATTTTGGTCTGAACTATGGATGTTCACGATGCCTAGTGTTCATAAATCTTAAGGGACTCATCATGGAACTCGACGTTGCTTTTTTTTCTTGTTGTGGTAGGGTTTTCACAGAAATGTATCTTACAAATAATGTACTTCCTGTCACTAACCGATATGCAAGACTAGAAGATAAAATCAGTTTGAAACCGCCATAAGTCCCATCTCTTATACTTCTTTTTCATCATGTGAAAATATGCAGTAGGCCACAATATGTATGAACTCTCAAGAGCTGAAGTTTTTCAGAGTGACTTAGAAAATCTAGCTTTTAAATAAGACGCACATAGAGAATTTCCATCATGGAACAGTTAGGTCTGGTATCACATGCTGAAACGCTTTAATACAGAGAGCCAACTTTACGTTTACCTTTTTCAGAATGATTATGATAACGTGTAAGGGACACAAAACACTAAGGGGTTATAACATGTGAGAGAATGTGACATTTACGTTTTTTATCTCTGTTGTTTGATCTCGGTTTGCTGAATCCCAGGGCGTTGCACAGTTTTATTCTATGCATCCCACATACCTGGGACTCCATTACAGTTAGATTTGAGTCCTGCTGGCAGTTGTTTGAACCAAATCTAATATTTCACGTCTGCTATTGCTATATTGATTGTAGACAGTTGTCGAGTGAGCAAAATGAGGTCTTGAGACCTGCGAGGAAACTACAAGATACATGTGAGTTTCGAGAGTTGTCCAATTCCAGCAGCGTGTATTGATCTCCAAGGGCAGTCTCATCATTCTCCACACACACCCCACTCCCACACCTACATGCACGTGCCAAGAAATTTTCATCAGAGTAATGGAATGGTGGGCGTTCTGCACGCAGAAAGGCAGGCAATCTGAACGAAGCATGATTAGCGGCCTGTATGCCATTTCTGTGTGCTTTGTTCTAAGACTAATTTCTAAAGGACAGTTCTCTCTCTCTTCTCTCTCTCTCTCTCTCTCTCTCCTCTCTCTCTCTCTCTCTCTCTCTCTCTCAGCTGGGCTTTTGCTTGATTGAATGTTTGTGGGGGCAAATTGGAGGTTCTAGTTTTGATTGAATACTCTTGGGTGCTTTTTCAAGGATTGGGTGAAACAGCGTGGTCTCGTCCTTATTCTTGACACAATCTCACATTCACTGTCTCTTTTTACCTTGCATATCTGTCTTTCTCCCTCCCTCCCTCCCTCTCTCCCCTCCCTCCTTCACTTCTCCTCCCCCCCCCCCCATCTCTCTCCTTCACCTCCTCACTCTCACTCCCCTTTCTGTTTCCCTGTCTCTGTCTGTCTGTCTCTCTGACTGTCTGTCTGTCTGTCCTGTCTGTCTGTCCTCTCTCTCTCTCTCTTGTTTCTGTATATTTATTTCTCTTTCAAATAAAGAATCACGGTTAAGTAATACGTGATTGTGTTTTCATATGTTGGTTCATTAAGCATTTTATAAAGTATGAAATTTTCTTCAATACAAAGACACTTGCATCAGAAAGCAAGGCTTTTTTCAGGAGAATGTCGAGTGTCATAATCAAAACCACTTTTTTAGTCCATGTCTCAACTGCCTGCTGCCAGATGCGCGCGCGCACACACACACACACACACACACACACACACACACACACACACACACACACACACACACACACACACACACACACACACACACACAATCACATTCACTCACCACCCACTAATATCCCCACTCTAACCCCGCCTTGGTCAGATACAGCTTTGCGTTTCTTCCGTTGAAAGGATACAGAATGTTTTCTTTATCTTTTTGAGAGAACTTCGGTGTTCTTTTTGGTGCTGATTGCCAGTTTAGGAGAAATACATGCCACTCATGAAGGTCATTAGATTGGAGCCGTTGTAGCTGGGTAAAAAGGAGAATAGGGCAGCTTTAAGGTGGGGACAAATGAATCAGTAATCACCTGTCCTATCTGCCACAGGTCATGATTGATCTGTTGTGCGTTTTTCCTTTCTTTTGAAAAAAGAGGTGAATCAGATATAATAAACATCATCACACCACCACAATACTTTCATTTGAAATGACTTTTTCAAAATACATCATAACTACGCACTTTATGGGTGCGACACTGCATTGTCACATGTTGCGACCATGGCAGAACACGGCAAGTTGGCTGGACGTGTCATGATTCAGATTTGTCTGCCAGGACGTGTCATGATTCAGATTTGTCTGCCGACTTTGCAATGGGAGATGTTGCATTTTGGGCACTACTCTAGATACAAGTGAAATCTTTGCCACTGTGTTCTGGAGATATCCCAAAAGGAATACGTAAAAAGTCCAAAATAGGGAATATCTGTGCTGTGATGGTGTTCTCATTACAGGGGGAGAGGCATGTGATTGTGTTTGGTGGTTGGAGTGGCACATTTATCATAGGTCAGTCGTTTTTGTTGATGACTGAAATGTGTTTGAATATCACTTGGTATTTTAAATTTGTGTTCTCTGTCCTTAACTGTCGTCTTTTTGTTGATGACTGAACATGTGTTTGAATATCAGACTTGGTATTTCAAGTTGTGTTTTCTTTCCTTAACTGTCAGTCTTTTTGTTGATGACTGAACATGTGTTTGAATATCAGACTTGGTATTTCAAATTGTGTTTCTCTGTCCTTAACTGTCAGTCTTTTTGTTGATGACTGTGCTTGTGTTTGAATATCAGACTTGGCATTTTAAATTCTGTTTCTCTGTCCTTAACTGTCAGTCTTTTTGTTGATGACTGTGCTTGTGTTTGAATATCAGACTTGGTATTTTAAATTCTGTTTCTCTGCATTAAATTGCTTGCAGCCCTGATGCAGTTTCCAAAATCAGCTGTTCGTTTCCTGACAACATTGAATAACGCAGTGCAACGCTGTGTTGTGCATGATGTTGAGAATGTGACAGATACAGCGACTGTAGAGTAGGGTGATACACAGAGTGTGTTGTGCATGATGGTAAGAATGTGACAGTACAGCGACTGTAGAGTAGGGTGATACACAGTGTGTGTTGTGCATGATGGTAAGAATGTGACAGATACAGCGACTGTAGAGTAGGGTGATACACAGAGTGTGTTGTGCATGATGGTAAGAATTGACAGCTACAGCGACTGTAGAGTAGGGTGATACACAGTGTGTGTTGTGCATGATGGTAAGAATATGACAGATACATGGACTGTAGAGTAGGGTGATACACAGAGTGTGTTGTGCATGATGGTAAGAATGTGACAGATACATGGACTGTAGAGTAGGGTGATACACAGAGTGTGTTGTGCATGATGGTAAGAATGTGACAGATACAGCGACTGTAGAGTAGGGTGATACACAGAGTGTGTTGTGCATGATGGTAAGAATATGACAGATACATGGACTGTAGAGTAGGGTGATACACAGAGTGTGTTGTGCATGATGGTAAGAATGTGACAGATACATGGACTGTAGAGTAGGGTGATACACAGGTGTGTTGTGCATGATGGTAAGAATGTGACAGATACATGGACTGTAGAGTAGGGTGATACACAGTGTGTGTTGTGCATGATGGTAAGAATGTGACAGATACAGCGACTGTAGAGTAGGATGATACACAGTGTGTGTTGTGCATGATGGTAAGAATGTGACAGATACAGCGACTGTAGAGTAGGGTGATACACAGTGTGTGTTGTGCATGATGGTAAGAATGTGACAGATACATGGACTGTAGAGTAGGATGATACACAGAGTGTGTTGTGCATGATGGTAAGAATATGACAGCTACAGCGACTGTAGAGTAGGATGATACACAGAGAAGAGCAGGGGCAGAGGACCACTGATTAATTATGAGTCTTCTGATAAAGGGCTACTGCTAGGAAAAAAAACGCTTTAGTAAGAACGAAAACGTTCACACACACACACACACACACACACACACACACACACACACACACACACACACACACACACACCATGCACGCACACACACGCACAGCAAAACAAAACAAAACAAAACAATAACCAAGGTGTCAGACTGTTGAACTGTACTCTCCCTTGGGGAAAGTAGTCTGCATGTGTTGTGCAGTATGATTCTTTTGTCAACAGTACTGACCTGTATCATCATCCTTTGTTCAGTTCTTTTACCCTGCTGTTTACAAACAAAAGCAGGCAATTTTGTTTCCAGCATATACTGACACGCTATCAGCTAGTTAGCAAAGAGCTGAACAGAGCACCGCTTTCTTTGAAGCCTTCCTAAATTACTTGAAGCCAGGTCAGCGAGATACACAGCACCTTAGCTTTCACAAGCGAGGGAGTTGTATCAATTCTGTGTTCACTTGGCTGCCTTCTTCCTGCTTTGAATTGGTGCCCGGAGGCAAGGCTTCTCGTTTAGCCAACATTTCTCGTCAGCGAGCTGAAAGGGCAGACGTCTGGTGGGCAGTACGCCAGGCAATCTGAACTAAGCGTGACAGACTGTCTCTATGGTGAAGTCTCTCTGCCTTGAAACAAATCGCATTGATGCTGCAAAGTCTGCTTCACTGCGTGTTTTGCCCTTGTTTTTAATTAAACATATCGTGATGGAAGAGGTGATGGTTAAAGTCACAGTCTTCCTAGACTTCTCTGTAATTGTGTCTGTATTTCTCTACCGTGCTGCCATGCCTTTTCAAGCAGTCTGTCTTTCAGCCTCTCTCTCTCTCTCTCTCTCTCTCTCTCTCTCTCTCTCTCTCTCTCTCTCCGTATGTGTGTGTGTGTGTGTGTGTGTGTGTGTGTGTGTGTGTGTGTGTGTGTGTGTGTGTGTTCGCGCGTGCATGTGTGCATGCGTGCATGTGTGTATTCTGCATGCATGTATGTGGGAAAAATACATAGACTGTGCCAAACAGTAAAACATTTGTTGTTTAGTGACAAGAAAAGTTCGTAATTCCCATTGTCTTAAATGCTAGTTAATTTATGAAATTGGAATTAAGCTTTAAATATATGATGACCACATCATTTTTAGAACATTCGAACTGACAGTTCATAGCTTACAGTAGAAAACTTCTAGTTTTGTTAGGACTAACTGGTTTTTTTTCTGTCTAAAATTGTCATTTTGACCATGACTAAATAGGTGTCTCTTATTTTCTTTCTTCATCTTCACTCTCCTAAATGTTATTTGTTTTCGCCTGAAGAAGACGGAAGAGGTCGAAATGCATTGCGTCTTGTCCTGTGCTATGTTTGTCTGTGTCCTTGGCGGTAACTAGCCCCCTCTCTTTTTTCTGGGTTTTGCTCCATTTTCCACCCTCAGTCACTCTGTTTTGAAAATTAAATTTGAAAACAGAGGAAAAGTGATGAGTGACACCATCAGGTGCAAACTGAAAGGTTGAAAGAAGTTGATAAGAACTGAAATCACTTTATACAGGTTTTTTTTCTTTTATGTATCAAGGTATCTCGTTCAATCTATGTGAATGTTTTTCTACTGTCTGTTTCTCTGTCAATCATTGTGTTTTGATTTCTGCCTAACTTCTTCCTACATTAATGATCAGACATCCAACAGCAAGTCAAGAGATCAGGGCATATTTGCTGCTTCTGTGCAGCTTGGAGTACTCACCAATGTTGTAGTGGTGTTTCTCAATTTATCAGTGAAACCATATTTATCCTTTGAAGTGCATTGTGCTCAAAATCTGTCCAAAATAGAAAAACCTTCTAATGTTTCTGAAAAATGTTTACTAATACTTCCAATGTTTCTGAAAAAATGTTTACTTGATCTTTGGATTATACAGATGTAGTCATAGAGATTTTTGGCTGCAAATTCACAGTTAGATTTATGATAGCTTACTTATATCCCTATAGCTGCAGTGCACTGTCCGTAATACAGTCTATATCTATTCCTACGAAGAGGAATGCGTATGTGGAACAGTTCATCTGTTAAGTGAGAAAACTACACAAAAAGAGGCAAACAAACAAACAAAACCACACACACACACGTACGCGCGCGCGTGCATACGCACGCACGCACGCAGGCACAGAGAGAGAGAGAGAGAGAGGAGAGAGAGAGAGAGAGAGATGAGAGAGAGAGAGTGAATCTTCTGTTGCATCGTCTGTGTTGTCCGCCATGGGTGAAACTTCTTCATGACTGATCATGTCTATAAAAACTTTGTGATCAGAACTGGAAATCAGTTTTGCTATATGTACAGATGTCAATGTATGCATCATTAATTGTGCCGATTCCACTTTATCAAAATTAAAGTGAGGCTTTTCTCATACAGTTTAAAACCAGGCACTGATAACAAGTATGATCAACACTGGACTCTGACATAAAAATTGAAGTTATAGTAGGCAAATGATTGAGCAACGTAATCCGCTGTTACATATTAACCACAGATTATGATTGATCTGGTCGTTTACTTTCTTTTAACCAAAATATGAATCTGTTCAATGAACATTGTCACACCACCACATGTACGAAGAGGAATGCGTATAAATTATGGTACAGTGCTTCTATGAAACACGAATATGAATGCATGTGTGGAACAGTGCTTCTGTGCAGAGATATAATTCATCTCAATTTCCTTCATTTGGTCTGATTTAAACGTGGTCGGTGATTAACTTTTATTTTTAATCAGTCTTTCAGCTAAAGACTTTAGTTGCGTTTGAATGTCATATATGTTAAATGGTACATTTCTTAGTTTTAAACTTGATTGCCACTGTAGTATGTCCTCCACGACCAATTTGACTTAAGTTGACTCATCATTGAAAATAATAAGCGATACCATGCAGTGAAGTATTGAGCGTAGGGGCGAGCGTGTGATGGTTATGGGGAAGGGGGGAAGTAGAACATAATGAGGGGCACAGACAGAGAGCAGGGGGATAGAATCTCAAAATTATCAGTCCAGATCAAGACCTGATGCTGGGAATTCAAAACAACTGGCTCTCTGGTGGGCAAGAATTGCTCACACATAAAAGAACATAACAATCATGATGTCAGATTAGAAAATGTACGCTTCCCGGAGGAATGCAATCCGATAGTGTTGCACTAATGGTTTGTGTTAACTGTGCTGCCCTTTATCATCGTTCTTTGAACAGTTTTGTCCCCTGCTGCTTATGAAAGAGAGCATGCAATCTTATCATCCACATTGTATTTTGGCACGCTATCACCTAGTTAGGCAAGAGCTGAACAAAGCGCCCCTTTCAATTCAAGCATTCTCAAATTGCTTGAAGCCAGGTCAGCGGGAAACAGAACACCTAAACTTCCACATGTGAGGGAGTTGTGTCCGGTCTGCTGTATTGACTCGGCAGTCTGTTTCCCACCTTTAAATGGTGCCTGGAGGCAGGGCTTCTCGTTTAGCCGACATTTCTGGTCAGCGAGCTGCAAGGGCAGACGTCTGGTGGGCAGTAAGCCAGGCAATCTGAACAAACTTTGACAGATTGTCTGCATGGTGAAGTCTGTCTGCCTGTGAAACAGGCTGCGTTGATGCTGCAGGGCCTGCTTTTCTGCGCGTGCTGTGGTTTGTTTTAATTTGATATATTGTAGCAAAAGAGGCGATGGACAAAGATGATGGATGCACTTTAATCTCTCTCTCTCTCTCTCTCTCTCTCTCTCTCTCTCTCTCTCTCTCTCTCTCTCTCTCTCTCTCCCAACTTTATCTCAGCCTCTTCTCTTTTTATTCTTCCTCACTTTTGTTTTCTTTTCATCTGTTCTCTCACTCATCCACTCACTCATCCATCTCCTCTCTCCATCCCTCCTCCCTTCGTTTTGTCAGCAGTGCTCAGCCTTGCTGACATCCTCTTTCTCTCTTTCTGCCCTTCACTTCTTTTCTGTGTTTCTCCATCCCTCCATCTTCTCCAAGCTCCATCTCTCCCCCTCCCTCCTCTCTCTCTCGCTCTCTCTCTCTCTTCTCTCCTCTCTCTCTCTCTCTCTCTCTCTCTCTCCTCTCTCTCTCTCCTTGTACCTTCTTTCTCCATTTATTCTCTGTAACTGTCATGCTCAATTTTTCATTCCCTTGTTGTCCGCTTCTCTTTCAGTCCTTCACTCCTCTCAGTGTGTGTGTGTGTGTGTGTGTGTGTGTGTGTTTGTGTGTGTGTGTGTGTGTGTGTGTGTGTATGCGTGTATGCGTGCGTGCATGCATGCACATGGTACAGAAACTATTTGCAAGACATGTTCTAACATCCTTGCATTCTGGGTGTGCTGTTCCTGTCCTAAACTGTGAGTACTGGCGACAGCCTCGAAAAATGTTCCCTTGTGCATCTGCCTTCAAACGCCAGTGTTTTTTGATGGACTGAAATACGCTCCCAGGAAATCCATGATGATGTGTGTGAGAGTGCTTGGTTCCTGTTTTCCGGAACAGACGCAGACACTTCAGGCCACATGGGAAGCGGAAGAAAGACAGAGTAAAGACAAATTGCTGGAGGCTGTTAGGGTTAGCATTGAGATTCTGACTCACCTCTTAAATTGTTTCCATCGTGATGAAGCTTGTCATTTGTGCTTCCTTGAAAACTTTGAAAGAGAGGAATGATAGAGAGACAGACAGACAGACAGACGTAGACAAAGAAAGGTTGGTGGACCAGCTGAAGAGAGAAACAGACAGACAGAAGATAGACAGAGGTATAATGTGGGTGGAGACAGATTTAAAAAATGGACATGGACACTTGCTTGGAATAGACGAAGACCGCTTCAAATGTTACTATAAATACCATGAAAATTAAACATGTCATCGAAAGTGATTCCTTACAACAATAACCATAATGATAACAATAATAGATTGTAATATCATCAACTTACAAAAAGCTCAACAATAACCATAATGATTGTAATATCATCAACTTACAAAAAGTCAACAATAACCATAATGATGTAATATCATCAACTACAAAAAGCTCAACAATAACCATAATGATTGTAAATCATCAACTTACAAAAGCTCAACAATAACCATAATGATTGTAATATCATCAACTTACAAAAAGCTCAACAATAACCATAATGATTGTAATATCATCAACTTACAAAAAGCTCAACAATAACCATAATGATTGTAATATCATCAACTTACAAAAAGCTCAACAATAACCATAATGATTGTAATATCATCAACTTACAAAAAGCTCAACAATAACCATAATGATTGTAATATCATCAACTTACAAAAAGCTCAACAATAACCATAATGATTGTAATATCATCAACTTACAAAAAGCTCAACAATAACCATAATGATTGTAATATCATCAACTTACAAAAAGCTCAACAATAACCATAATGATTGTAATATCATCAACTTACAAAAAGCTCAACAATAACCATAATGATTGTAATATCATCAACTTACAAAAAGCTCAACAATAACCATAATGATTGTAATATCATCAACTTACAAAAAGCTCAACAATAACCATAATGATTGTAATATCATCAACTTACAAAAAGCTCAACAATAACCATAATGATTGTAATATCATCAACTTACAAAAAGCTCAACAATAACCATAATGATTGTAATATCATCAACTTACAAAAAGTCACAATAAAACCATAATGATTGTAATATCATCAACTTACAAAAAGCTCAACAATAACCATAATGATTGTAATATCATCAACTTACAAAAAGCTCAACAATAACCATAATGATTGTAATATCATCAACTTACAAAAAGCTCAACAATAACCATAATGATTGTAATATCATCAACTTACAAAAAGCTCAACAATAACCATAATGATTGTAATATCATCAACTTACAAAAAGCTCACATAACCAAATGATTGTAATATCATCAACTTACAAAAAGCTCAACAAGTAACCATAATGATTGGTAATATATCATTACAAAAGCTCAACAATAACATAATGATTGTAATATCATCAATTCAAAAAGTCAACATAACATAATGATTGTAATATCATCAATTACAAAAAGTCAAGAATAACCATAAGATTGTAATATCTAGATTACAAAGAAGCTCACATAACCATAATGATTGTATATCATCACTTACAAAGCTCAACAATAAACATAATGATTGTATATATCAACTTACAAAAAGCTCAACATAACCATAATGATTGTAATATCATCAACTTACAAAAGCTCAAACAATAACCGTAATGATTGTATCATCAACGTTACAAAAAGCTCAACAAAAACATAATGATTGTAATATCATCAACTTACAAAAAGCTCAACAATAACCATAATGATTGTAATATCATCAACTTACAAAAAGCTCAACAATAACCATAATGATTGTAATATCATCAACTTACAAAAAGCTCAACAATAACCATAATGATTGTAATATCATCAACTTACAAAAAGCTCAACAATAACCATAATGATTGTAATATCATCAACTTACAAAAAGCTCAACAATAACCATAATGATTGTAATATCATCAACTTACAAAAAGCTCAACAATAACCATAATGATTGTAATATCATCAACTTACAAAAAGCTCAACAATAACCATAATGATTGTAATATCATCAACTTACAAAAAGCTTTCTCCGATGGCTTTGCAGAAGTATATGCAAAGTTTCCAGAACTCAAGTTTCGTGCAAGAGCATTACTTGTAGTCCTCACAGATGTTCGGAACGTTGGTAAGGGAGCAAGACAGTGTGGAATCGGGAATATTTCAAAAGCGACGGACAGGAAGAGAGATAAAGAGAGAATGGAGTAAGTGCGAGGGGAGAGAGAGAGAGAGAGAGAGAGAGAGAGAGAGAGAGAGAGAGAGAGAGAGAGGAGAGAGAGAGAGAGAGGGAGAAACAGCAGAAGGATGTATATCTAGGTGGTCTGATCAAGTAAAAATTAGTGTTACTGATACCCTGCACAATACAGACATGTGAATGACTTGGTGATGATGACATTTTGAACAGATAAACTTCCTTACTTACTCTGGTGAACGTCACAAACAAGTCAAGAGGCAAGGTCAAAGCTCAGAGACTAATGAGTGCTGGATCATTTACGTCTGCAAGGGCAAAAAAAAAATATCAGGTCAATCGAGAAAGCAGATGGGTCCTTGGACGGTAAAATTCATTTGCTTCAACATCACGGCGAATACAACTGGATGTCGATACGAGAAAAGCAAAATCAAGAAGTCATATGAAACAGTGCATTGCATTTTAGAAATAAGTATCCGAAAAGATGCTTTTTTCTGTTCCTTTGTTCGTTTTGCTTTAGTTTTTGCTTGACACTGTGTGCGCGTGCGCGGGCGCGCACGCGTAGTGTGTGTGTGTGTGTGTGTGTGTGTGTGTGTGTGTGTGTGTGTGTGTGTGTGTGTGTGTGTGTGTGTGGTGTGTGTGTGTGTGTGCGCGCGCGCGCGCGCGCGCGCCGCGCGTGTGTGTGTGTGTGTGTGTGTGATTTGTTTCTTTGTTGAAATATTTTCAGGACTTCTCTGGGTTATTGGAAACGAGTAGTAAACACAAAGACAGAGTGGGTCTGGAACCTATGAGCTGAGTCATCTTGCTTCGCAGAGAGCTTTGTTTCCACAAAACCACCGTTCTGTATCCAAGTTCTTCTTACCCGTGATACTGTGCGAGCCCCACCCCACTCTCCCCGTCTTATTTTTCTTTCAGTTTATCATCCCTGCGCGGCAGCGGCAAATTACTCCTGACACAGACGGACACCTTGATGTTATCATTTGGATGTGGCCCTGCTCCCTAAGAGTGTCAGGGCCTGGTTGCGCTTTCTGCTCTAAGACCTGCTGTAAAGAGATCCTAGAGAGCGACTGTTGGGTCTGTCTCTATAGTAGAGCCGATTTGATGTTCTGATACATAATTCTGGGAAATCGTTAAGCAGATTATCCATTCTTGTTTAAGTGTAGCGTTTTCTTTCGTGTGAACATGTTTTACCCATGTGATTTCATTTTTCTTTCCTTTAAACTTTTTTTCAAGCCATTCATAAAATTCACTTTAAAACTTAGCTATCAATTTTGCGTGACTAGAAAAAACCTAAAGTACTACAACTATCTACCTTTGATTCTGTGTGTCTAGTGTTTACTGATTCTGTGTGTCTAGCTGTATGATTTCATAAATGTTTGATACTTGATTCTGTGTGTCTAGCGTGTATGATTTCATAAATGTTTGATACTTGATTCTGTGTGTCTAGCGTGTAATGATTTCATAATGTTATACTTGATTCTTGATGTATACTCTGTAATTCTGTTGTGTCTAGCGTGTATGATTTCATAATGTTATACTGATTCTGTTGTCTAGCGTGTATGATTCATATGTTAATACTTGTCTGTGTGTCTAGCGTGTATGATTTCATAACTGTTTAATACTTGATTCTGTGTGTCTAGCGTGTATGATTTCATAATTTTTAATACTTGAATCTGTGTGTCTAGCGTGTATGATTTCATAACTGTTTGATACTTGATTCTGTGTGTCTAGCGTGTATGATTTCATAAATGTTTGATACTTGATTCTGTGTGTCTAGCGTGTATGATTTCATAACTGTTTAATACTTGATTCTGTGTGTCTAGCGTGTATGATTTCATAACTGTTTAATACTTGATTCTGTGTGTCTAGCGTGTATGATTTCATAACTGTTTAATACTTGATTCTGTGTGTCTAGCGTGTATGATTTCATAACTGTTTAATACTTGATTCTGTGTGTCTAGCGTGTATGATTTCATTAACTGATTTGTTGAATACATATTTAATTCTGTGTGTCTAGCGTGTATGATTTCATACTGTTGAACTTGATTCTGTGTGTCTAGCGTGTATGATTTCATAACTGTTTAATACTTGATTCTGTGTGTCTAGCGTGTATGATTTCATAACTGTTTAATACTTGATTCTGTGTGTCTAGCGTGTATGATTTCATAACTGTTTAATACTTGATTCTGTGTGTCTAGCGTGTATGATTTCATAACTGTTTAATACTTGATTCTGTGTGTCTAGCGTGTATGATTTCATACATTTTTAATACTTATACTCAACTGATTTTGGTTGTTCAGTCGGATGTACTTGTTTACATTTATCAGGTCGTGTCTACAACTTTGTTCAATAGAATGTTCCCAGACTTCTCTCTCTCTCTCTCTCTCTCTCTCTCTCTCTCTCTCTCTCTCTCTCTCTCTCTCTCTCTCTTTGTGTGCATGCGTGCGTGGATGTGTTTGTGTGTGTGTGTGGGGTGGGTGTCATTGTTGTCTGTGTGTGTGTGTGTGTGTGTGTGTGTGTGTGTGTGTGTGTGTGTGTGTGTGTGTGTGTGTGTGAGCGAGCAAGCAAGCGAGAGAGAGAGAGAGAGAGAGCGAGCGAGAGAGAGATTTTATTGAGCACGAGAGAGAGAGAGAGAGAGAGAGAGAGAGAGAGAGAGAGAGAGAGAAGAGAATTTTATTTTTCCTTTCTGATTATCACTCCATACTTCGGATGAAGGATGCATCTGTTCATTTGTATTACTTCTTTTTCTTCTTCGTCCCAATGTTTGGTTTTGTTCCCTCCAAAGGGAAATAACTTGAATGGAAGAAGGACAAGAAAAACATTAAAATTTTTAATAGATAACAAGCAGCTTACTTCCCTATCCGAATATGAGACACAATGAGACACATCCGACCCACCTTCATCCCACCCCACCCTTCTCCGTCCGCCTTCTCTCTCTTCTCTCCTCTAATATATCCTATTTTTCACGTTAGCACGCTACAAGGTGAAGTCTTAAATTTTCATTGCGATCTATTAACTTACTTGAATATTGGAAAAAGTTCTCCCTCCCCCTAGTGAACCCAGTCACTATGGCGTTTTAAACTATATCACTTGGGAGTGGATTGACTGTCTGCTCATAGACCACCGCTGATCTTTTGCACGGAGGATCGTACTTGGGGAGTATTCTCTCCATGTATGAATCGCTGTTCCACGAGCAGATGGAGAAATGTAGCCCAATGGGGTCAACATCGCTGGCTATTGGAAATTCATGAAGACAGTGACCTAAAGCTCGTCTGTGAGATCGAAACAGTTTGGCCATGAAGATTAACGTTGTGGTTATGGTTTTGATAGATCGAAGTAACTAGAGATTGGGGTCGTCCTTGGTGTGTCTTTGCTTGGGACAGAATTTGATCGCCTGATTTTTGAACTTGCAACATATGAAACGCAAATCTGACCTCTGTCAGCTAAAATAATCAAGCAAACACTGACTTGAAACTGAGCAGAGTTTCTCAGATTTGTAGTTTGGGGGCATTTGGCGGTCGCTAACAGTAGTAAAATCAATACAGAACCAATAAGAAAAGACTGAAAGAAAAAGAATTAGCTCAAAATACCTGGCAGATGTAACTAATCGTATCAGTTATTTTTTTTCCAAAGGCTGGAAAATACTTTTGTTACGCACATTTTTTGCTGCGTGCGTCAATAGTTTAACAAATTCAACGTTGAACTCTTCACGTGAAGTGTTTAAAACAGGGCATTGAAAAAGAATATGGTCACCAGCAGTATTGTGTGTAAGCGCATGCCATTATGTGAGAAAATTTACATTTCCATTCATTGACTTAAAGTTTTTGACTCAAACATCTTAGGCTCGAGATAATGTTAGATTTGTCTACACGTTTGTCGTATACGTTCTTCTCTGTCACGAACAAATTTCACGTTTACCAAGCTTTCGGATGTGTTATCCATGCGCTGTCCCTAGCTAGTTATGTCAGACTTTTTTTTACCACTATGGTCCCTCAGTCTGACAGAATCGAATGAAAATCTATTCACACACACACACACACACACACACACACACACACACACACACACACAACACACACACACACGCACGCACGCACGCACGCACACACACAAACGCACACACACACACACACACACACACACAAGCGCGCGCACGCACGCACACCACACACACACACCGCGCGCGCGCGCGCCGCACACACACCAAACACACACACACACACGCGCGCGCGCGCACACACTCAAACACACACACACACACACACACACACACACACACACACACACACACACACACACACACACACCATCTCTTTCTGCTTAATTTTAGCCGTTTTTGTAATTAATCGATTTCCAAAGTGATGACTTGTGAAGGCACACGCAAAACATCGATTTACAACGGGTTCTGACAGAAATCGTGTGACAAAACCAAGCTTGGTGTCTGTTGTGTGTTTGTTATTTTACATCCGTTAAAAACATAATGTTAACATTAGCGTTTTCTCTTTGCACGTATCGATATTCTTTGAAATACTTTTTCTTTCAAACGTTCATATATTCTCGCATTGCGCTCATTCGTGTTACTAAAATACAATGTCAGATTTCCCAACACAATAGGCGGGATTGTGGGTGTTTGTTTGTTTTACTTCAGTGGTAAGATCGTTTAGTTTGGAGGTAAGTCTTCATTGCCTAATGCACATTATGAGTGCGGTGGCCGAGTAGTGTACATGAAAATGGTGAAACTCGTACACGATAGCCGTCTGGCAAGTTACTTCTGAATTACCAAACATGTATTCACAAAATCAAATGCCATTCAAGTGAAATCTGTCTGTTCTCTGAAGACTGAACACACAGCTCAAACAAAGAAAATGTAGGACAAGTCTGCAAAGATTTAATGCAGCATAGACCTTAGACGTCAGTGTGTACAAGCCGTAATCACTTCCTCCCGTAATCCTTCCCTGGTAGGCGAGAAATGACATTTTCTGGGGCTTACATCCAGACCGACCACCGCTTTTCTTCCAAAATTCATTCCCCTCTTTCAAAATTCTCAGTGTCTTAAACGACGAAGCATGTCAATCAAAAGTGCACAGCTCCTGAATTTTGAGGGGGAGACACGGAGGAGGTGGGCATTCTGCACCTGAGTCAGAACTACCCCTCGCCTTGTTTTAAAATCACTCCCCAGTGGATGAGTTCTGGCATGACTCAGAAACACATTAACAGTGGAATTGATATGGGTACGTGCACAAAGTCACCGGCCCTATGTGACAGTGAGGTGGAAAGGGAACACGTCTATTGTCTGAAACATCCAGGCATCCTTCTCTTCAACGCAATTTATTCTAGTTCAATTGAAAAAAAGTCAACGTCGACACTCACGCTGAGTGAAGTCCTGCCAGTAAGTCAAAAGCTGCTTTGTTTTGGTTTGAACCGGTGCCCGTGGTCAATGTTTGTTTATGTTGTGCTGACAGTTCTCGTGAGTGTGCGGGAAGAATTGGCAGTTAGCGGGGAGTATGCCAGACAGTCTAAACTCGGAGTGATGGCTTGTCTGCGTGCGGGGACTCGATGGGCGGGAAACAGTCTGCGTTGTTGTTGAAGAGCCAATTTTACTGTTTGTTTTTCATTTGATTTTAATTAAAAGCGGGAGTAAGGAAAAGAGATCGGATGGAATCATTCCATTTTTCTCTCTATCTGTCTGCCTGTCTGTCTGTCTGTCTGTCTGTCCTCTCTCTCTCTCTCTCTCTCTCTCTCTCTCTCTCTCTCTCTCTCTCTCTCTCACTTTCTCTCTCTCTCCGCGTGCGCGCACGTATGTGTGTATGTGCGTGCGCGCGCGCGCGCGCGCGCGCGCGCGTGTATGTGTGTGCGCGCGAGTGAACTTCTCTTTTTTCTACATGAGCACTGTCACTGAGTAATCAAGTAGTGATTTAATGCTACAGCTGCTTTACTTTACTTATCATGAGGAGCTATGAACACTTTCTCGAAGCTGACCACTACTTCTTTAACCACCCGAAAGCCAGAGAAGCACTTGAACTGATACATACCTGCCCAAGGGAAAAAGCTATTTTCTTGTCTTAAATAGAAACCTTTATGGTGGCGTTTCAGTTGGAGTGTGTATGTGTGTGTGTGTGTGTGTGTGTGTGTGTGTGTGTGTGTGTGTGTGTGTGTGTGTGTGTGTGCGCGTGCGTGCGTGCGTGTGTGTGTGTGTGTGTGTGTGTGTGTGTGTGTGTGTGTGTGTGTGTGTGTCCCTCATGTTATAACATAATGTGCCATCAGTTAATGATATTTACTGATCAATCTTTTTTCCCTCAAGAAATGAAATCGTGCGTGTTCGTGAAGTGTAGTTTCACGTAGGTATTTGAACGTGTGGTGAGCCGAGGCCTCTGAAAGTGAGCCACAAGTGAAACTGCTGGCAAGCTCAGAGATGTTTATAATAAGTATGACACAGGTATGTGCCATTTTGTAATGGTCGCATTCGATCCACCTTTCCTTCGCAAAGACAAGACTCACGTTCATCTGAACAACATGTGTACCAATTATCCAGTGAAAGCAAAACTCTTCAAGCCATTTAACACATCCACTTTTCTCAATGATCGCCAGGGCTGGATATTAAAGGCAGATCTTGAGCCAGAAATCTAGTTCGACAATGAATTGTGCAGGCAGAATCCTCACATGGCGCACACGGAACACAAGACAGATGAGAATGCCAGAGTAAAGAAAGGCGGAAAAAGGACAAGAGAAGTAGGAAATTGTAAAAAAAAAAAAAAAAAAAAAAAAAAAAGAACGGAAAAGTGCATGGGAAAATAGGAAAGTAAACGGGAAAAGAGGAATAGCAGAGGAAACAGGAAAACAGAGGAAAACGTTAAAAACGCAGAGAAATAGAAATATGTGGGGTGATTAGGTCTATTCAGGTGGTAATAAAAAAGGGAGTCGCAAGTAAAGAGAGAAACAAATGAGAAGAACAGTAATGAATACGGAAGAAAACAGGAAAATGTAGAGGAAAGTAGGAAAATGCAGAGAGAAATGTAGCGGAAAAGCAGTGCTAGCTCAGTGCCCCCTGTTGGCTCATCCATCAACAGTTGTGGGTCATGAGGTCAGCACGCCTTTCTAGGCTCCAGCCCAGTCTCTGGTTCTGACCCACTCTGCACATTGGTCCTTCGTCACTGGTGCGTGAAATCACTGCTGAACACTGACCCACTTTCTAGTGTCCCCCTTCCTCC
>CM065727.1:68633716-68658716 GCA_033310375.1 Conus canariensis
CAATTAATAAAAAGAGAAATGAGAGGGGGGGGGGGGTGGTTGCATGCATTCTTTAACATTTAAGCATCAAATATTTGATAATCATTTTCAAGAAATGTTTGTCAAGCAAGTTATGTCTGCAATGTGTACTCAGTTACTGTTTTGTGTTTTAAGTTATTATTGACAATGAGATGGGGAAAAACAGACAGCAAACCTTCCAAAATGTTCCACTGCTTCAGATCAAAGTACTCAAAGCGTGTTGTAGGGGTCAGGAATGTAAGAGACTGTAATTCACAGACTGTCTATGGGCATCCTTGTTGCTCTGCTGTGGAAGATCTATTTCATTCGCGTCTGTTGTGTGTTTGTTTGTCAGGAAGATGACATGAAACCTACACCACGCCACTTCCTGGAAAGTTTGAATTGTTGCCTGCAAAGGAGCTCTTTAAATCTTGATGCTGATTCAGTTCGAAGAGATTTTTTTCCTGCGTTGAATATTGCGAAGTGTATCGTTTTCTCACTTTTTCCTTTATTTTTCTTGGAAATAATGCGTGCATATCAATGAAAAAGTCCGGTTTATTCCAAGCATTGACATTCTTTAACTTTTGAGAATTGATGCGTACCCTAGATTACCACTAGGATTCAGTGCACAAAGTGTCAAGATGGAGGGGCAGAAAGGGAGAGGAAGGTGGGAGGAGGCATGAGGATGGGGGATGGAGCCACAAAAACTCGAATGATCAATAATTTCAAACCTATGATCTGGCTCCATGCCACAAATCACACCAAACTTCGTCGGGTTTGTGCTTTGGTCACGTTTCGTCTTCCCGCCACGTTTCATTATTTTCCCGTTCATTTTGGTGTAATAAGATTTGTTACGATCTTCAGAGATTTACATTTGTTCAGTTCCTAGATACGCCATTTCATTCAGGTCTTCATCAATAATCACTGGGGTCGTTCTTTGGCCACATTTTATCCTTTAGCGAACCATGATTGGAAAGGGTACAGTAGCAACTGTGTAATTTTGTTGACGGACAAATATACAAACAAACGTATGAAGGTGAAAGTGTCATCTCCTTGGAGTGAGGTGCTCATTAATTACTTGAATGATAATGCGATCTAAATTAACGTGAAGAAATGTTACATTAGAAAATTAAGAATAACATTTGTACAAGCGTGCACATACACACATGTGACGTGTATTTGCACGTGATAACTCTCCTGAATTTGACTGCAGTTGAAGGTCAAATTTCACTTGAGGAGAGTAAGTAAGTTTGCTCGACCCTTGCTCTCCTCTCCACCTTCCTACAGAATCTCATTTCTCTTCACCGACACCATTATGCCTTTCCTCCAAACTCAGCCTTGTTGCTCCCTTGCACTCCATCTTCGCTTCTTTCAATGATCGTCTAGTTACGATGCTCGCCTCCTTTCCTCGCTTGCTCACTAGCCGGACATTCCATTAGCAGTTCTAGGTCAGTAGGTCAACACATTTATGTCAGGCCTTTGCCCAGCTCTTGCGAGGTAATCAGTCTATCTATTGATTCTTCTTCAGTGGCTAGCAAAGTAGAACCTATCAGTATATGAAAGGACCCATTTCTGTTGTTCATCTGTTGCTCAGCTTTTTTTTCTCATCGTGTTGTAATTTTGTAAGGTTCTTGTAGGTATACGGTGTTGGTCCTGTTGTAAGGCACTATCATACAGTGGTCTGTTGTAAGACACTTCATACAGTGGTCTTTGTAAGGCACTATCATACAGTGGTCTGTTGTAAGACACTGTCATACAGTGGTCTGTTGTAAGGCACTATCATACAGTGGTCTGTTGTAAGGCACTATCATACAGTGGTCTGTTAAGGTCATGTTGTAAGGCATTATCGACAGTGGTCTGTTGAAGGCACTGTCATGCGGTGGTCTGTTGTAAGGCATTATCGTACAGTGGTCTGTTGGAAGGCACTATCATACAGTCCAGTCCAGTCCAGTCCAGTCCAGGGCTGGACTGTATGATAGTGCCTTCCAACAGACCACTGTACGACAGTGCCTTACAACAGACCACCGCATGACAGTGCCTTCAACAGACCACTGTATGATAGTGCCTTACAACAGACCACTGTATGATATTGCCTTCACAAGGACTGGACCAAAATGACCATGCCAGATCTCCTCAAGACAGCCACCAACAGAAGAGCCTGGAGAGAAACAGCGGCTGCCTCATCACGTCCCCCAACGACCCCAGCGGTCAAGGGAATGACTGACTGATCATACAGTGGTCTGTTGTAAGGCACTATCATACAGTGCTCTGTTGTAAGACACTATCATACAGTGGTCTGTTGTAAGGCACTATCATACAGTGGTCTGTTGTAAGGCACTATCATACAGTGGTCTGTTGTAAGACACTGTCATACAGAGGTCTGTTGAAGGCACGTCATGCAGTGGTCTGTTGTGTGACAACGTTGGTCTGTTGTTCTATATACAGTGGTTTATTTCAAGGCAGGTCAACGCGTTGGTCTGTTATGAGCTATGTCTATACATTGGTCTATCGTAAGACCTGTACCTTGATCCTTGTGAGGCCTGTCTAACCACTGATCCCTTGTAAGGCACGTCTTTACATTTATCTCTTATGAGGCATGTATATACATTGATCTGTCATAAGGCATGTTTGTACATTGCTCTGTTACAAGTTATGTGTGTCCATTGGTCTGTTATAAGCACTTCCACACATTTGATTGGTGTACAGCATATCACACATTGTTCTACATGGTCTAACGGATGACAGGCGTTTTCCTCGTGAAGTATATGGCATGTTGTTTAAATTAGATATGAGGGCAAAGAAACAAGTGGGCTATACACTACGAACCTGTTTATATGAATATGGGTTTTGCTGAGTGTGAATAAATCACGATGCTGGGAATAACATGGAAAGTGTTTTTCGTCAACGTCAAGTCTACTGTTGATGCCAAACGTGGTATCAGCATGTTGGAAACAGTAAAAGATTTAATTTGTATAGAACCTTTTTTTTCTAAATCAAGTATAAAACGCGTCTGTTCTTGAATACAGATGAACACTTGAAATATATCATAACATGATTTGGAATGGGTACATCTGAGCTAGCAGTACATTTACGGAAGAGGAACTGCATAGTTTTGCTACCTACCTCTGTATACAAGTAAAGAGTTCATTCCTTGGAAGTGTAATAAGTATCCCTGTGCCTTTTAACCTTGCGTCTTGTCATCCACTATATTCATGCATGGATTTTTCCCTTTACGTGTATAAAGCATTTAAGTGTAGAATTATTATAAACTCGTATTGCTGTGTTTTCTGTGTCTCGTTTTACAGGCAAGACCTTTCTTCGCTTTTCTTTTCTCTAGTTAATGAACGTAATGAGACTTTCTTACCCACCCCTTCGTAAGGAGCCAACGCCGTATGGATAAATCATTCTCTGTCTGTCTGTCTGTCTGCATATCTATCTCTCTCTCTCTCTCTCTCTCTCTCTCTCTCTCTCTCGCCCAATATCTTTCATTCTTGTTTGACATTTCAGTGTCTTTTCTTCTTTCTTTATAATTGAATTCGTCTGTACATTAATGTTGATGTAGAAAATAACTAAGCTACAATTTCTATACTTTCGGAGGTGTGTGTGTTTGCTAAATGTTTTGAAAGCTTTAGCTGCTAGTCACGCTCAGCCCCTCACTGGTGTAAGAGCCAAATGAAAAAGTAGCATGTATCTGCCGATCTATTACTCATAGAAATAAAAATTATCATCCTCTCTCTCATCTCATCATCATCATCATCATATCTCTTCTTCTTCTTCTTCTTCTCTTCTTCTTCTTCTTCTCTCTCTCTCTCTCTCTCTCTCTCTCTCTCTCTCTCTCTCTCTCTCTCTCTCTCTCTCTCTTTCCTCCAACCCTCTATCTCAGCTCCTATTTGATCCAAACCTCTCCTACATGTTCTCGTTCTCTCACTAATTCACTCACTCGTTCGCTTCTCACACATCACGTCAGCCATTGCCAGATTAAAACAGCCACGATGAGATGGATTCACGGTTCCTATCAGACATTGACGCCCACACTTTTGTTGCCAGAACCTATTTTCATTTGCTTAGCCAGGGGTCAGACCTTCAGGCTTGGAGCTGGCGGCAGTGTCTGGACTTTCTCTTCTAGTACAGGTAGTCTTTTTGCTTTAAGAACTACAAGAGGTTATACAGGAAGACAGACCATGGTATTGGTACGGAACTGGACTACTGAAACTGTTCAAAGAGAAAACAGAATGCAAAGATTTTCTTTTGACTGTTGCTCATGTTTCTGAAAAAAAAATATGGTGCCTTTTTTCGTTTCATCTTCTGTACCGCTTTACCGCTTAAATAGTATTCTTCCCGAAAAGCTTATTCGAGTTTCCGTCTGCAGACACAATTTGGCTAGATTCGTCGATGTCCCGACGCCAGCAATCCACAGGGAGCAGTTAGCATCAAGTCGTCATGAGGCAGTCCCCTCGAGGAGACACAGCAGTGCTGCCAAGTCACTTAGGGGTTTTATGTGGTACATGTTCGAATCACCGATATTACATACTGAGCCGCCTTCTGACTACAGTAATCAGCACGTCGTAAAGCCCGCATGATTTATAGAAGTATTGTCAGTGGGGGGATTAAAAGTTGGTATGTAAGACAAGTAGTGTGTAAATTTAGTTTGGCTCGAAAGATTACAGCTTTAACTAATTCAGTATTTTGCTATTGACACTTGTCATCACCATATCCATGAAAACTTTGCATTTCTTTTCATAAGCAGTATAACCTACGTTAATGATGAAAACAAGAGTACAGTAGAAGTTATTGCATAGTATTATTTTTGGTGGTTTCAGTTGTTTTTCAAACTATTGTTAGTATGAGGAGACTACTCTAATCTCTCTCTGTCTCTCTGTCTCTGTCTCTGTCTCTCTTCATTGCTCTTCATTGTACTGCTCTGCTTTATTTTATCTTTTATATATGACACTCATTGTCTTTATGTCCCTAAGTCACTCACTCATAGGCTTTCCCTGTAACACCTGAGGCTGCACCAACTTACATTAGCTGTAGAGAGATTGGGTGTCCGGAAGCTTTAGCCAAAGACGACTTCATTCATTTACATTGATGGGCCTTCATGGTGATGGCTATACTATGGGGGCATGACAAAAATCTCAATCAACCTCCTTCTCTGTCTCACCTCAGATCAGAGATTTAGATACAAAAGGGGTCAGCTTAATGTGACAGGGAAGGGAGGAGGGAGGAGGGGGGGGGGGGGTGATTGAGTCTGTGTATTACGAGAATCATGAGGTAGACAGTGGAACAAGATTGTCGAAACAGTAGATGGCTTATGATGTAATGCGCTGTTTATGTTGGCGCAAAACACAACCAAAGCGACTGGGCAACAGCTCAGTGTCTTTTCTGGTGGGTTGTCTCAAGGCAGCCTGTTTGTGCTTGCTTCCTATGTACTGACTATGTTGGGGACAGACTTTGATGTGACTGTGCAAGGAGAACCAGAACAAGAGTGTAGCGGGGTAATGCCACAAACGAAGGCTTCAAACGGGAATGAAACTCACAACCTCTCAGCCTGGAAGTTTGTGACACTAACCAACACACCACAGCAGCTGGTGCCATGTAGCACGCCAGCTTAGACTGCATCACTGCCCGCTCTTGTTCGTCGTGTTGGCATGCTAACAAGAAAAGAGTACAAAACGGTCCAGTGGCAAATCCCAAGCTGAAAGCAGACAGCGAGTTCAATGGCATCCCTGCAGTTTTATCGCCTGTGTCACTCCAAGCCTTGCCAGCAGTGAAGTGCCCCAGACACGGAAGTAGGTTGCCCTGGCTTTATGTCATGACGGGGGGGGGGGGGGGGGGGGGGGGGCAAAAAACGGAAACCCAGAAGGTTGTGCACTTTTCTGCTCTTGGGTAATTCTCTGATGACATGACGAAGGTGAAAAAACAGCAAGTTGAAATAAGTGTGCTATTCACAAAGCTAGCAACAACATGTTTGAGGTTATAGATAACGATAGTTGTATTCTTAGAGGCTGGCAGCAAATACAGAAGGGAACAATTTCTACATAGTATTTTTACTTCCAGTTGTTAATTCCTTTTCGCATCAGTAGTTCTAAAATGTCAGTATTTTGAAGCACTGGCCAATTTTACGCAGATTTGTTTCAAATGCATGTGATCTTATCATCTGTGAAGCAGTCCTCTTGCTTTTTGTTCAGTATGAAGCAAAATTATTGTCATCAAAGAAAGAAGACTATAACGACATGTTTGTTAGTTTATTTCGTATTTTCGAAGTTAAAGAGCTGTTCATTTTGCAGCAACATTGCCTGAGTTGGTTCGGAAATGCAGACACTGGCGCCGATCCTCGCTGAAGCGTTGTTAGCGGGCTCATGCTGAACGTGTTTAATCATCCTTAACAAGGAGCTGGAGATTTCCAGTGTCCACATAGTAAACAGTTCGCTATATTTCACTCGGTGGTTCCATAGTGCTGAGTAGAAATTCCTCACAACCTAAGCAGCCTTTTGAAAGAGGCACCAAGAAAATTAAGAACAATAGTATATTAATTAAATTCAATAAAAACACAAAACACCGTCTGTTTCAGCGCAAGCTTTCGAGCCACTGCTCTTCTTCAGGCCGCATGACAACAAGTGACGCAATAGAAAAAATGACGTCCATTGGTGACATTATCTGTGACATCATCTCTCTCTCTCTCTCTCTCTCTCTCTCTCGTGCACAACTCCATCATCCTCCGTTTCTCTGTTCAGTCAGACCCACACATTGAGCCCTTGTGGATAGTTCGTCTTGAGTTTGTATCTCCAGAACCTCTCCCTCTCTCTTCGCTTATTGATGTCAAGATTTTTCATAAGTTCGATGACTGTGCAGCGGAGGTCGGTCAACTGGTGACCGGGGCCATTGAAGTGTTTGGCAACCAAAGTGTCCTTCTTGTGCCTGATGTCGTACCTGTGGGCATAGAAGCGCTCCACCAGGGTATTGCCAGTCTCCCCAACATACTGCACATCATGACACGCTGCACAGTCAATCAAGTACACTAGATTGTTGGAAGTACAGTAGACCGCATCTCTGATGTTAAAAGTTTGACCTGTCCTGACGCTGGTGAAGTTAGGTGATTCCTGCAGATGTTCTTTGCAGATGATACACCGTCGTTTGCCACATTTGTGGCAACCTGTTGCATCTTCATGTGCATCTTCACCTCGATCGCCAATACCAGTCTGAGGTACATCAGGGGGCAAGCATGAAGGCATCAGCAGTTTGCGGAGGTTAGTACAGTTTCTTTCCCCCACGATTGGAGGAAATGGAACAGCCTTGGTCATCCTCCTGCTTGTATGGAGGACCTTCATGTATGTCTTGAGCCACTGGCCAAGTGGAGGATTTGAAGGGTTATGGGTTATAGTATATTAAGAAAGAAAACATTAACACATATATACAAATTGCATGCATTCATACTTGGAAACAGTTTTGAGTTTGATGATTCTGTGATCGCTATGGGGTATCAAGAGATATATGATGGATTTGGATATGGAGTTATTGAAGTTAAGGACTGTTCAGCTTTATCAAACGTCTGCATTCTCTATATGTCCCAGTTTGACTCTCTTTTAAAGAGACTATCAAAAACCCAATGTGTGTACCCTGAGGTGAAAAGTAAGCCTCAAACATGTGGTCACTGGTTGCCGAGCAGTTTGTTATTTAGTCGTTACAGTCTTGATGGCCAGAGTTCTGTTTTCACCTGGCTTTCATCCACAACACAAGACATTGTTTAATGGAAATAAGATGCAAATTATCAATCAATTCTGAGCACCAGCAATTTAAAAGACAATTTATTTTCAGGAATATCATGTGTGTGTGTGTGTGTGTGTGTGTGTGTGTGTGTGTGTGTGTGTGTGTGTCCGCTTGTGGGACACTGAAGTGGACAACTTGGGGAGAAAGGGGGGTATAGGAGCATGAAGCAATTTCTTTAATTTCTTAACCTTTATCAAGATAGTGAACTACTGAATACTCTCTCTCTCTCTCTCTCTCTCTCTCTCTCTCTCTCTCTCTCTCTCTCTCTCTCTCTCTCTCTCTGTAGATTAGCAAGGACCGATTGAAAGAATAGATTCTGCCTAAAATCTCAGTGTTTGGTCGAACAAAGGTTTTCTGAATTCTCTCTCTCTCTCTCTCTCTCTCTCTCTCTCTCTCTCTCTCTCTCTCTCTCTCTCTCTCTTTCATTTACTTTTGTTTTTTTTTTCAGTGTGTTTATTTTTAATTCCTCTATACGTTAATATTGATGGAAAAACAAGTCAACTACAAGTTTTATAATTTTGGAGATATGTATGTTTATTATTGTTTAGAAAGGTTAGTCATGCTTAGTTAGTTGATACTTATGCTTTGTCCCTTAGCAGGGCAAGGGCGAGACGAAAAACAAAACAAAACATGTATATGCTTATCTGTTACCTTTGGAACCAAAGATTATCTTCACGTATTTGATTATTTGTTAACCTTGGAAAAAAAAGATTTTCATCACCTCTCTCCTCTCTCATCATCATCGCCGTCGTCATCATCATCATCATCATCATCATCATATTCATCATCATGGATTTCTTCTTCTCTCTTCTTCTTCTTCTTCTTCTTCTTCTTCTTCTCTCTCTCTCTCTCTCTCTCTCTCTCTCTCTCTCTCTGTCCCTCCCTCCCCCTCTCTCTCTCTCTCACCCTCTCTCTCTCTCTCTCTCTCTCTCTCTCTCTCTCTCTCCTCCCTTTGTATTCAAACCTCTCCCACACATTCTCGTTCTCTCACTAATTCACTTACTTGTTCGCGCGCTCCTCAATCATGACGTCAACGACTGCCAGAATTACGTCAACGACTGCCAGAATGAAAATAGCTACAGAGCTAGAGATTCACGCATGCTGTCAGACAGTGACGCCCACACTTTTGTTGTCAGAACACGACTGCCAGAATGAAAATAGCTACAGAGCTAGAGATTCACGCATGCTGTCAGACAGTGACGCCCACACTTTTGTTGTCAGAACCTATTTTCATTCACTTAGTCGGGGATCAGACCTTCAGGCTTAGATTTGCGACAGTGTCTGGACTTTTTTTTTCTTGTACTGATAGCCTCTTTGTTTTAAGAAGGACAAGCGTTCAAACACAAAGAGAGCCAGTGGTTTTGGTATGGAGCTGGTCTTCTACAAACTGTTCAAAGAGAAAAGAGATAACAAACGTTGTGTCATTTGAATATTACACATGTTTCTATAGAAAAATCATATGAAATAAGATACCCTTTTCCCCTCTGTACCGCTTCGTTTCAGTTCCTGTCTGCAACCACACTTTGGCTTGATTCGTCGATGTCCTGACAGCAGCAGCCCACAGGGGGAAGTCGGCGTTAAGTCGTCATGAGGCAATTGACTATAAAAGACACTGCAATGCTGCATGTTCAGTGGTGCCTGTTCTGATCTAACATATGAATATGGTCTACTAAGCCCTCCTTTCGACAACAATGATCGCTTAGTCGCGAAGCCAGCATGACTAGTGAATCATTGTTATCATTAGGGGACTTAAAAGGTGGTGTGCAATACGAATAAAGTGTATCGTCTCCAAAGACTGGCGTTTTGAAAAGTTCAGTACATTGCCAATAAGCCTGAATAGAACTTAGTAGATGGAATATTTCCATTTATGTTCTCTCTTTTTCCGTAGTGGTATAACGTACGTTAACTATGAAAATATTAGTGCCCGATATAAATTATTGTATTGAATTATTTGTGGTAGTTTCAGTGTTTTTCCAAATCACTCTTGTTTTGGGCAGACAATAGGATGCTTGTCCTCTCTCTCTCTCTCTCTCTCTCTCTCTCTCTGTGTGTGTGTGTGTGTGTGTGTGTGTGTGTGTGTGTGTGTGTGTGTGTGTGTGTGTTATCGCATCACAAAAGCTTCTTCTAATCCTTAGAACAGCAAGTCTAAGAAGCCTTGGGGGCATGCGCAAGATAGCGGAACTGTAAACATCGCCTACAGCCAGCTGCAGCATTTTTGTGAAATATTGATAGCCAGTAGAAAGTTAAATTGATATTTAGTGATTAGACAGGTGTAAGAAGGTGAGTGGATAAGGAAGTCACGTTAAAATGATCGACCTGACCTTGTGGAGGGCCAGAATTGGCCATTTTTGTGGTGTCGTGAACTCAGCAAGAAATGCAGTGCGTGCAAAGCAGGTGGGTGGCAGTGCTTCGCCTGTCGTGTCACTCCGGGACTGTGTAACTGTGTATCTCCTGTGCCTGTTTGAAGTGTTGCCAATGTGGAGTCTGAAAACGAACATTGAGGTGATGCTGGAGTTAAGAAATGTGCTGTTGGATGAAGGAAACAGTGACAGTGTGACCATGCCGTGTGTCAGTGAACTGGGTCGTGACAATGTCAGTGGTGGAGTACACACCAACACAATGGCCAGTCTACAGGTTCCAGCACTTGCTGCAGCGTGTGTGATCAACGTTGTGTTCTCAGCCAGGAGACTGCTGCTAAGTGGTGACATTGAACAGAAGCCCGGACCTACTGACACCACTGACAAACAACACAATTCCGACACGACAACAGAAATGGGTGCCACCGCTAGTTCTCTCCCTGCTGACGCACTCAGCAGAATTCTCTGCGCTATTTCTGACTTAAAAGAAGAAATCACTCAGCAACGTGAACAGCAACATGAACAGAACGAGTCCATTAAAAGTGATCTTGTTGGTATAAAATCGCAGTTAAACAGTGTCAGTGAAAAATGTGAAGAAATAAACAGACGGTGTGACAGACTTGAGACTGACAATCAACGACTGTCAGATGCTGTATCATCACTAACAAGAGACATGGATGAGTTATTTACAGAGACGACAGGGCAGGGGGAGGAGACAAACACCCTGAAAACAACTGTCAGTGATTTGAAGGGAGAAGCAGAAAAGATGACAGAAGAAATCGACCAATTGGAGGGATTCTCTAGAAGAGACAATTTAAGAATGTATGGCCTCCCACAGCAAAACCCCAGAGAGGACTACGACACGTGTGCCAGGATCGTGTGTGACACACTGAACTCTGTGGATAGGACCAGGACATGGACACCACAGGAACACATTGCCAGAGCACACAGAGTAGGACAGCCACGTGAAGGACAGACACAAACAATGATCGTGAAATTCACACACTGGCGGGACAAAATGTTTATCATCAGAGATCGTCAGCTTCGTTCTGAACTGGAGAAGATTGGTGTCAGAGTAGCGAACGATCTGACGAGGAGACAGACGGAGACTGTGGCCAGAGCAAAGAACGAGGGAAAGTCAGCGTACTTTGTGCGAGGAAAATTTATTATTGGTGCGAAACGACCCGATCCTCGTAGTTATGCTGAGGTGACAGCCAGATCTGCAGTGCCTGAAGTAAACAATTCGCACATGCAGAATGTAAACACGGGCGGCAGACCATCAGCCAATGACAGACGAGATTCCGTGTTTGACGTCAATGACGCCAGTCAGCGAGGCGACCGTGCGCAGGAACAGCAGCCAACCAGCAGCGCAGCCTCTTCACCTGCTGCTAAAAATAACTCCTCGCACAGCGGCACTAGTGGCAACGCGCGGCGGGTGACAACACAACAGAGGGGAATGCACGGGTATCTTCGGAGCTCAGCGTCTCGTGTCAGGTCTCCCCCTCACAGCAGCGGTAGCCATAGAGGCAGCCCCAGTGCCAGCGCCAGTGCCAGCTCCAGTGCCAGCGCCAGTGCCAGAACCTTGCGGTCATCGACTAAATAGCATGAGGCGAACCATCAAGCTTCGGAATTGACTTTTTTGAATTACAATGTTGAAAATCTATTAAACAAATTGCATGAATGTTCTTTTATGAATTATATTAATTCCTTTGATGTTGTTTGTCTGACAGAAACCTTTGTTGGTGCGAGCTTTGATTATAAATCCATTTTTCCAGAGTTTACAAAATTTTTTGCTCCAGCTAAAAAATTTACAGTGCATGGGAGAAACTCTGGAGGAGTGTTAGTGATGGTTAAGAAACATTTGGAACCATTTGTAAAACAAATTAAGGTCGACTGCAGTAATGTCATTGTACTAAAGATGGATAGCAGACTGTTCAACATTGGAAAAGATGTTATTTATGTGGGTTGCTATGTGGTGCCAGAAGGAGGTCCAGCATACAACTATATGCAGGTAAAGGACGGAGTTGTTGCTCTTGAAGAAGCTCTGTCAGAGGTATTACGTGATGACGATGTTTGTCTTATGATATGTGGAGACCTCAATGCCAGAACGGGATGCAAACAATCAAGGCAGGAAAACATGCTTATTTATCAGGCACTTAACCCGGTGTGGAGCGATGAAAATGATGATGATGATGATGATGATGATGATGATGATGACGATGATGATGATTTAGAATTTCATAAAAGTCGTTGTTCAAAAGACCAGTCGATTAATAGTTTTGGGAAATCATTGTTAGATTTGTGTTATTTGTTTGATCTGTTTATATTGAATGGTTGTTGTGTTGATGACAAAGAAGGGGAATTCACTTTTATTTCCCCACATGGGTGTAGTGTGATTGATTATTTTTTGGTCTCTTCTGAGTTGAAGGGATCTTGCAACATGAAAGTTGGGGACAGACTGTTTTCTTGGCACTTGCCTGTAGAAATGAAATGGAAGAATGGGTTTAACGAAACCAAAAAAGATAAGTCAGCACCGCAGAGTAATGAAGAAAAGATTGTATGGATTGATGAAAATGAACACTTGTTTAAAAATGAATTAGAATCAAATGATTTTAGAAACATTATGGAAAGAATTACTCAAAATTGTCATAATATTGATTTATGTATTGAACTTTTTGTGAATGCTTTGTGTGGTGCCGCAGCGTGCATGGTGAGAAAGGTCTATAATGTAAGGAAAAAGTATGATGACTGGTTTGACATAGAATGTCGACAAAAACAACGTCTGGTAAAAAATCTGCTTCAGAGATACAGGAGAGCGAAAACCGAGCCACATACGACAGAGCGTAAAGATGAGTACGTCAAAGAAAGAGTACAATACAGTAATCTGAGGAAAAAGAAAAAGGAAGAATTTGATGAGATTAGATTACAAAGATTAAAAGAGTCAGCCAATGATCCAAAGCGTTTCTGGTCGGCAGTAAGACAGGTGAACAGAAAGACAACGATAAATAATGATATTACATCTCAGCAATGGTATAATCATTTCTTTAATGTCTTTAACCATTTTAGTAATGCAGCGGAGGGTAATGGAGTACAAAGACAAGAATTAGAAACAGAAATGACGGAAGCATACGAACCTTTATTCAATGAACCGATTACTAGACAAGAAGTGATTGACGGCATAAAACATTTGAAGGGTGGGAAGAGTGCAGGGCCAGATAAAATTGTAGGGGAAATGCTAAAGAGTTCTAATCATTTAGTAATTGATGTTCTAGTATTGATATTCAATAACTTGTTTCGGAGCGGGTCATTTCCGGTTGAATGGGCTAAATCAATCATCGTTCCTATCCACAAAAAGGGAGACGTAAACACTCCTGACAACTACCGAGGTGTAGCACTGACAAGTGTTGTCAGCAAAGTTTACACACACATTTTAAATGTGAGATTAAAACGTTGGGCAGACTGGGAAGAGAAAATCGTGGAGGAGCAGGCAGGATTTAGATCTGGGTACAGCACAACTGATCATATATTCACGTTGTTCGCCCTTGTACAAAAATGCATGCTTAAAAATACAAAATTGTATGTCGCTTTTGTTGATTTCAGAAAAGCTTTTGATTCTGTAAACAGAAATATCTTATGGAATGTTCTTAGAAAAAACGGAGTCAACGGAAAGTTATATATGGCATTACGCGGAATGTACGACTCTGTCTTGGCATGTGTGCGTGAGAAATGTGTTTATTCTGATTTTTTCAATTGCCCACGTGGAGTCAAACAAGGCTGCCTTTTAAGCCCACAGTTGTTTTCTTTTTTTATCAATGAGCTTGCTTTAGAACTCTCAAGAAATGGTAAACATGGTATTCAGATTATTCCAGGTGCTGTGGAGATTTTTATGATGCTGTTTGCTGATGATGTAATTCTGTTGTCTAGTACAGCAATAGGATTGCAAAACCAATTGAATGTTTTGAAACGGGAAGCTGATAAACTACAGTTGACAGTAAACCTTGATAAAACCAACATTATAGTGTTTCGGAAAGGTGGATATTTAGCTAAGAATGAAGTTTGGTGGTATGGTAATTCTGAGGTTAAAGTAACCAATTCGTACAAATATTTAGGAATATTTTTTACAACAAAATTAAGTTGGAATTTAGGTTGGTGTGAAACAAGCAGAAAAGGCAAAAAAGGAGTGATAGAAATTTGGAAAACGTTGAAGAAATTAAATACTACTGATCCACACATATTTTGGAAGCTATTTGATACCCAGATTGAACCGATTCTTACATATGGTGCTGAAATATGGGGACTTGAAGAAAATCTAAAAATAGAAAGAGTGCACACTTATGCAATCAAACGGTTTCTGAATATTCCGATTCATTCGTCCAATAAAATAGCTTACGGTGAAACAGGAAGGTACCCTTTGTACATCAGATGCATTGTAAAGTGTGTTAGATACTGGTGTAAAGTAATACGATTACCAGTAGCTAGAATGAGCAGGCAAGCCTATGACATGATGCTGCAACAATGTGAGTTAGGAAATGTTAACTGGGCCTCTAAGGTTAAGAAAGTGCTGACAGAGAATGGGTTTGGGATAGTGTGGTTGAGCCAGGCAGTCGGAAACGAAACCGTTTTTATGTCTGAATTCAAAGATAGACTAATTTCCTCGTATAAACAAAACTGGCACAGTCAGCTAGAAGAACATGATAGATATTCCTGGTTCCTATCCTTCAAAAGTAACTTGGAGGCAGAAAAGTATTTACATCTAGTATCTAATCGGTGGCAAAGAGGTATCCTTGCAAGAACCGAGGGCTCTGTGGGCTGGCTCCCCACTTTGCCTTAAACATGTGGCTACTAAGAATAAAAGGAAAAGATGCTCCCAGGATTCACCGAAAGGGGGAGAGAATGATGAATCCATCGGTGCTCAACCAATCATGACTGCAAATCCCAAACGGACTATGAACATGGACCAAATGGAATATCAATGTGTCTGTGGAAAGCGTTTCGCTACCACCCGTGGCATGAAGATCCACAGAACAAAGATGGGATGTGTGAAGACTCATCTGAATGAGCAGCAGCGCACTGCATCAGCAGATAAGACGTCGGAAGACCAAGGCCAGGATTTAAACCACAGTGCCAAGGACATCCACGCTGTTGGTTCGGATGAGGAATTTGCACAGGCCCTCGATGCCAGGCGCCTGAAACTCAACCTGCCACGAGCAAACGAAACTGAAGATTGGGAGAAACTGGATGCAAAAATCGTCCAAAGACTCGATGCACTGATAGGGAAAAGCACCCTGGAACACAAACTAGCCACATATGGGGACATTGTGTATGCCACATGTAGAGACGCCTATGGAGCAAAACTACCCAAAGAGAAAACACCTCCAAAGAAATCCAGACGCCAAGAAAAGATGGACAAGATCAGGGTCCAAAAGAAAAACCTCAAGATGCAAATGAAGACCGCACTGCCAGCTGAAAAACAAGGCTTGGAAAAACTGTGGAAAGACCTGAAAGAAAAACACAGCGCCCTCAGCAAAGCGGAATCTGCGAGGAAGAGGAAGAGCAAAAAGAAGAAGACACAAGAGCGCTTCTTCAGAGACCCCTTCCAGTTTGCCAGAACACTGTTTGAGCAGCCAAAATCTGGGACCCTAAGTGTGGACAAAGGAGTTCTTGAGCAGCATCTGAGGAAAACATACTCTGACCCACAGAGCAAAGCACCACTCGACATTCAAGGTCTGGTGTGGCCAACCAACCCTGAGGAACAGTTCAATGGCAAGCCTCCAACGTTGGCGGAAATCAAGAAGGTGGTCGACAAAGCCAGAGCCAAATCATCACCAGGGCCAAACGGAATACCTTACCAGCTTTACAAGAAATGTCCCAAGGTGCTGGAGTGGCTCCACAAGCTGCTGCGATCGGCTTGGAGAAACCAGAAGATCAGCGGCCAGTGGATGACGGCAGATGGTGTGTACATCCCCAAAGAGCAAAACTCAAGTGACATCAGCCAGTTCAGGCCAATATCACTACTGAACGTCGAAGGGAAAATCTTCTTCTCTGTCATGGCAGCAAGGCTGACCAAGTACCTGATGGAAAACAAGTACTTGGATGTGTCAGTCCAGAAAGGTGGCATCCCAGGCGTGGCTGGCTGTGTAGAACACGCCACAATGATCTGGGACGCAATCCAAAAAGCAAAAACAGAAAAGAGAGACCTGGACGTAGTGTGGCTTGATCTGGCAAACGCATATGGATCTGTGCCCCATGAGATGATACAGTTGGCTCTTGAGATGTACCATGTGCCAAAGAACATCCGCGACATGCTCAAGAAGTACTTCAATGGCTTCTCAATGCGGTTCTCTACCAAGGAGTACACAACAGACTGGATCAACTTGGAAGTGGGTATTGCAATGGGCTGTGCAATTTCCCCAATACTGTTCGTGCTGGCAATGGAACTCATCTTGAAAGCAGCAACAAACAACGCGAGACAAACAGACCTTGGCGATGGATACAAGATGCCTCCTCTCAAGGCCTTCATGGATGACACTACAGTGATTTCATCCAGAGAAGACGAGACACGTCATGTGCTGGAGAGGCTGGACGACATAGTTGCCTCATCCAGAATGAAGTTCAAGCCAAAGAAATCACGGAGTCTCTCACTGAGGAAAGGAAAAGTGGCCGGATCTGTGGTCTTCAGTGTTGCCAACCAGGCCATTCCAACAGTCACAGAAGAACCAGTCAAGAGCCTTGGAAGATGGTATGATGATACGCTGAAAGACACACAAAGAGCAAAAGAAACCAAGCAGATGGCGGAGGAAGGCTTGGAGACCATTGACCAGTGTGGGCTCCCTGGCAAATACAAGGTCTGGTGTCTGCAGTTCATGCTGATACCAAAGCTGCTATGGCCTCTGATGATATACGACATCTGCACCAGCATAGTGGAGGCAATGGAAGCCAAAATCAACAAGTTCACAAGGAAATGGCTTGGTGTCCCACCCTGTCTGACTGACACAGCGCTGTACTGTCGCCAAGCAAAGCTGAAACTACCACTGAAATCCATCCTGGAGGAATACAAAGCAGGGAAGATCAGACTTCAAAGCATGTTGGAGGACTCAGGAGACAAGGTGGTAGAAGCAATCAAGCCCCAGCTGAAGACAGGCAGAAAATGGAAAGTTCAAGAGGCGATGGATTCTGCAAAAGAAAGTCTCAAGATCAGAGAAATAACAGGACACACACAGACCAACAGACAAGGACTGGGGGTGACCAAAACTGAATGGTGGTCAAAGGCCAAAGGAAAAGCCAAAAGAGACATGATGATTCAGGAGATGAGAAAAGAAGAAGACCAAAAAAGACTCCAAAAAGCAGTCCAGCAGAGCCAGCAAGGGCAATGGACAACGTGGGAGAATGCACTCCAAAGAAGTCTCACTTGGAATGACATTTGGCACATGGCCCCTCTCAGGATCAGCTTCATTCTCAGATCTGCATATGACCTTCTGCCCTCAAATGCAAACCTGGTGAAGTGGGGGAAAACAGACGATCCTGCATGCCCCCTCTGCCATGAAAAACAAACAGTGGAGCATGTCCTAAGCTCATGTAAAGTAGCCCTGGCTCAAGGAAGGTACACATGGAGGCACAACCAAGTGCTCAAAGAGATTGTACAAGTAGTCTGGGCTAGTACCAACACCACAAAAGGGAAAATCAGGACTCCAAAAGCACCCGCAACATTCTTCACGGCAGGAGGCAGCAAATCATGGCCAAAAACAACAGTGCCACTCGAAACATGCAGGCAGAGTCTGCTGGATGGGGCAGATGACTGGGAGTGCACTGCAGACCTCCCAGAATGGAAGAGTCACCCAGAGATCATCAGCAAGAGTGGCATGAGACCAGACATAGTAGTCCACTCTCAGTCAACCAAGCAGCTGATCATGATCGAGCTCACGGTGCCATATGAGAACAGAATGGAGGCAGCTCAAATCTACAAGACTGAAAAGTATGCTGATCTGGCAAACAGCCTGAGGAGAGAAGGCTATCAGGTCAAAGTCCTCACTGCAGAAATTGGAGCTAGGGGGTTTGTAGGAACGTCTGCATACAGCCTCATGAAACAGCTCTCAGTTGCAGGGAAGGAAAAAAACAGAGCCCTGAAAGCAATGGCAGAAGCGGCAGAGAGGTGTTCAAGCTGGATCTGGTCAAGGAGGAACAAAAGTGAACTTCATAAGGCTTAATTTCCCTACAAATATCAGGTGTCCCTGTGGCTCAGTGGTTAAAGCGCGAGTCATTAAGTGGAAAATGAGCATGTCCAGAGGGTCATGGGTTCGAATCCCAGCCATGGCTCGTCCCAAGATGGGAAAAAAAAAAAGGGGCAGCAGAGGGACATCCGGAGTCATGAACCGGGTGTGGCCCAACCCCCCTAGAGTGTCAGGACATAAGGGCCGAAACACTTGCTTGAAGGGGGCTTCTCTTCTGAGGACTCTCTGCTGCCACGCTCTCCACGAGTTTCTTTCTACACAAGATTTAGAAATAGAACACTGGGATTAAATGCTAATAAAAGATGGTATCTAAATAATGATGCTGTTGATGATTCATGTCCATTATGTAATGATATTGCAATTAGAGAAGATGAGTTACATTTTTTGTTCACTTGTCCTGCTTATGAGAACATTAGAAAAAAATCAAGACTCTTTGATCATAACATAGTCAAGAGTCGAAACCTTAACAATATTTTGTAAACAAATGATGGAACATTGTTAAAATTGCTGGCAAAATATCTAACAGAAGCTGTAGACACGCGGAAGAAAATTATGAATGAATAAAAGTTCAAAACACTGAGGGAATATCAATTATATTTCATTTTTTATTGTTTAGAATACTTACTTGACTTTGAAGCTTGATGGTTCAAGTGAGTGGTTTTCATAATATCAAGCCAGATAAATCATCTGTACAGAGAATGTATGTGAATGGGGAGAAGGGAGGATAAGGATACAAATGCGTGCGTGCAAGTCGATGGAAGATAGGATGGATCAGTGTGCGTATGTGAAGGGAATGCTTGTTGTGTGAGAATGATTTTTATACTAGAATATGTACAAGAAACGCAAATGAGTGATGGAAATGGAAATCATTTCATTTCTTAATTTTGCTTAGTTGTGTAGACACCTAATTTGCAGTTTTTCTTTTTTCTTTTCTCCTATGCATGAAAAAGACATTGTACCCCCTTGACAAAAAGGCTATAAGCCATTGTCAATAAAAGATGTCAGTGTCAGTGTCAGTGTCAGTGTCTCTCTCTCTCTCTCTCTCTCTCTCTCTCTCTCTCTCTTCTTGTCTCTGTCTCTCTCTCTCTCTCTCTCTCTCTCTCTCTCTCTCTCTCTCTCTCTCTCTCTCGTCCCATGTCTTTTACATACTTGACTCTTCTTGTCCCTATGTATGCCACTTATTCACTCTCCAGCTAGCACCTCAGGCTGTGCCAGCTTACATTAGCTGTGGACAGCGTGGATGTCTGCGCTTCGTTCGTTGGCACTGATGGGCTCTCATGAAGATGGCTATATTACGAGGGCATGCCATCTTGGCAGCCATGAATCTCAGTCAACCTCTTTCTCTGTGTTAACTCAGATCTAGGACTCGGATAGAAAAGAGGTTAACATAGTGGGGCAGGAAAGGGAGCGAGAGAGGGTTTTGGCATAGTAGGCGTTTGAGTTTGTGAATTGTGGAAATCATGAGTTAAATAGTAAAACAAAACTATCAAAACACCATATCGTGGAAGCCATGAGTTAGTGAAAACAAATGATCAGAACACCATCAACAGAGGGCATAGAAGCTGATGCACTGTATATGCTGGCTCAGAACACAACCAAACCAACAGCACAGTGTCTACTCTGGTGGGTTGCCTCAAGGTAGTTTGCGCGTGATTGATCGCTGTGAACTGTTGGTTGAGGTTGAGATAGGACAGACGTGGATGCGACTGTGTAGATGAGAGCCAGAATAAGCAATGTAGGGGGAATGTGACAAATAGATTTATCAAATGGGAATCAAATCCACAATCTCTCAGCCTCGAAGTCCGAGAAGGTAACCAACGCAACACAGAGTTTCGTGTCATGTAACACGCCCATTCAGACTGTCTGCATCACTGCCCTCTCTCTCTTGTCGTGTTAGCATGCTAACGAGAAAAGAGTACAAAACCGTCTAGTGGCAAATCCCAGGGTGAAAGCAGACAGCGAGTTCAATGGCATCGCCGCAGTTCTATCGCCTGTGTCACTCCAAGCTTTTGTCAGCGTTAAAGTGCCCCACTCGTGGATGTCAGGCTGTCCTGGCTTTCTATCATGAAGGAGAGAAAAGCTGTAGTAAAACGGACTCCCAAAAAGCGGTGCATTTTTCTGCTTTTGAATAATTGCCTGATGACATGAGGAAGTTGAAAAAAGTCAACGAGAAAAAGATGAAATCATTGTGCTGCTCACAAAGCTAGCGACAACCTGGTTGAGGTTAAAGAAATGATGCTTGTGTCATTGGAAGTGGTTAGTTATGCTAGAAGGGCACGTTTTCAACATGATATTTTTTACTTGTAGTTATCCTTTTGGCACCGGGAGTTTTAATATCACGGCATTTTGAAGCGCCTATCAGTTTTACACTCTCTTTAAATGCCTGTAGTCTCATCATTTCTGAAGCAGTTTTCTTGCTTCTTCGTTTACTATGAAACAACATTATTGTTGCCAAAGGAAGAAGACTGTAACGACGTGCTTGTTAGTGAAATTCTTCTTTTCGAAGATAAAGAGCTGTTCATATCGCAGTAGCATTGGCTGAGTTGGTGCGGGAATGCAGCTACCAGCGCCGATCATCGCTGTTCATTTCGCAGTAGCATTGGCTGAGTTGGTGCGGGAATGCAGCTACCAGCGCCGATCATCGCTGTAGCATTGGCTGAGTTGGTGCGGGAATGCAGCTACCAGCGCCGATCATCGCTGTAGCATTGGCTGAGTTGGTGCGGGAATGCAGCTACCAGCGCCGATCATCGCTGTAGCATTGGCTGAGTTGGTGCGGGAATGCAGCTACCAGCGCCGATCATCGCAGTAGTGTTGTCACCGGGCTCATTTTTCTATACTCAAATTTCGATAACATATCAAGCCACTGAAATAATTTTATGCTCTCTCTCTCTCTCTCTCTCTCTCTCTCTCTCTCTCTCTCTCTCTCTCTCTCTCTCTCTCTCTCTCTCTCTCAGTGTGTGTGTATGTGTGTGTCTCTCTCTCGCTGCATAGATAGATTGTTAAATAGATAGACAGATGAATTGATAGACGGAGAGACAGATAAATAAACTCAAACTCTAATAGTTTAATTGCAAAGGCCACCAACCTATCTGCAATGAGGTCAAGAACAAAAGTAGAACACACACGCGCTCGGCGCATATACTGAAAATTATGAAAGAAAATATTTGCATAACGAAATGTTCTTCCTGAAATTGTTCTGGCATTTTTGTGTTAATTGATAACAGTTCCTCTCTTCGTTTTAGTGCTTTAGAAATGTACATAGCTGCAGAGCGAGTTGCAATTCACTTTTCATTTTGCAGTAAAAGAAGCAATGACGCTTGATGAACATTTCTAGTATGAGGCAAAATGTATTTATCTCTTAAATCTTTATAGGATGGACAAACAATCACAAAATGTATTTCGTCCTCTGTTTGATTACAGAATGGACAGTTTTGGGAGTTTAGTGTATATCTTTGATGGACATTCAAATCACTAATACAATGTCGAAATCTCATGTGAGACAGATGGATAAAGATAGATAGATAGATATTTAGAGAGACAGACAGACAGATAGATAGACAGACAGATAGATACAGACACATGTATTATAAGGAACATAAATGAAGAATAATTGATATAACCACTGACCACTATCTAATGATATATGAAAGAAAATTCTACAGGATGAGAAACACTGGTCACAGTAAAGTATGTTTTATGATTCTCTTCACGCAGACTAGACGATAGGTCAGTCCGCACACAATATATATCATCTGAAGAAAATAAGCTGCGACCACACAAAGAGAAAGGGGGGAAGAGCGGGCCAGTGTTTGTTCTGAGAAGCTCAACTGGTGGAATGTGGGGCTGCAGTTTCCAGGAGCTAAGGTTTGGGTTCAGGGTGCTGACACACTACATTACCACAGGATACGAAAGCAAGCGGGGCCCAGTGTTGTTAGTCTGATATATTTCCCCCATAGAACCACGGCCATACTATCTCCCACGAAAGAATTGAATGATCGTGCAGAAAAACCATTTCAGTCAATGTTTTGTTTTTGTAACAAACAACCAAAACACTAGACTGTGGTAGATTTGATTAGTTTATATGTGAAATCTCACTTCCAATGATAAGTGAAGCTTATCAAAGGGTTGTCAAATCCATTGCAAAAGAGCGTTTTGAGACAATTGATGATTAGTAACAAAATACGTACAAGATAAAAGAGAATTAGTGTTAGTGGTGGTGGTGGTGATGTGTTTTTTCGGATTTTGTTCTACGACAAAGAAGGTTATGTTGCTTGGTTGTCGTTATGATCGGAACAAATAAACAACTACACAGAAGTAGCATGCCTTGATCTCAAGGTCTTCTTTGAAAAGAACAAGGAAAGGATAAACAAACAGCGAGAATGAGTAAGACTGGAGAAAAAACATTGCAAACAACCAATTTTTCAGCCACTGTGGAAATGACCCAGTCTAGAGACATGTGTATCTGTCTGTCTCTCTGTGCCTGTGCCTGTATCTGTGTCGATGTGTATGTGTGGAGAAAATATAGAGGACTAGGAGGGTAGGGGGCAGGAGTGGGATAAAAAAATGTATGTCACTGTACATTTAAACCCTTCACAGACAGTTTATGGGAACTAGTGTTTCATGTCATGATCAGAACCATATGTACGCCTACTACAGGCGTAATAACTGGCTGTGGTCATGAGAGAATTGAACATTTTTTATTTGCTGTTAGTGAAAGATGCAACATTTTCCCTTTGATCCCAGTCCTGATCCCTGCCACCCACGTTCCTCACTCCCAACCCTAACCACTTTTCACATTCTTTAAATTCTACCTAAGTCGTGTCTATATAGACTAAAGCATTTCTGAACTACACAATTTTTGCCATGCTACTTGATTATGTTCGTTGTTTGTTTGTTTTGTTTTTCTTGTGTACCCTGACAAAAACCTGATAGATCAAGGTTGGCCAGTTCTGTGATGTAATTTATTTGTTTTATACATTTAGCAGTGTAGAAACCTAACGTTTCCTTCAGTCCCATCTCTAGTCATACTTTCAAACTTTCTAGAAAAAGAAATGGGCAACTGAGGCTCAGGCAGCATGCGCACAAAGAGAAACCTTGTTTGTGTCAGTGTTGAAATTATACATGAGAGGAAATTTGTACAAGGTTTAACCATGGACGTGGATCTGCAGAAGAAGGTTCTTTTATTGCTTTTTTGGTTTGTTAATGTATTTATTTATCTTATTTTATTTTATGTAGCTCTGAAAGTCTCCTATAGTTTTGCTGCGTATTTCATAAAGATCTTGTTCCAAAATTTTTCATTTGTTTCTTATCCCCAAAAGATCGATATACAGTTTTTGATTTAATAGAAACTAGTAATAAACTGTGTTCTGTATTGTTCTTTTAGTTTCTTGACTCTACTTGTTTGGAATTTTAAGTCTCGGGGTTTCATTTTGTTTATTATTCTGCTCGTAACCTGCCATCAGTCCTATTATGACTTTCTTGGTCGGCTGGGCATGACATGATTGCATCACAGCTCATTTCACCATCTTATCCTTGAGAGCACTCCGCATTTTCCCCTGGCATAAAGCACACTATGTATGTTTTTTTCTTTCTTTTTTTCTGTTTAAAGGTAGTAGCGTTGGCATGGTGAAAAGTGTGTAGTTAAAAAAATGCGCTTCCACCTCCACATGTACGTGTTCTTCCTCTATTTGTTCATCACCTGTCTTTGTTCGAAGCTTGGGGCAGTTGGAGGAAATAGAAGACAGAATTACCTTTGTGTGACAAATGACAGATTTCAAAAGACCATTATAATACGTTTTCGTCGTGACAACAGTATTTTTTTCATGAAAATGAGGAATTACTACCATTTCCAGCCCTTTGACCTTGCTCCGTATCGCAAATCCGTAACAGACTTTATTGGATTTAGGTTTTGACCACTTTCCATCTAAGTTTGTGATCGCCCTTACTTTTGAGGTAATAAATGAATAAAAGTCTTGAACGATCCAGACTTGTTCAGGTCTTGGACACGCAATTGAATCCGGATCCTCACCAATGTTCTTTCATAGGTCACATTCCGTCCCTGAACCGGGTCTGGGCAAAATAGGTTGGGTAGTAACTGCATAAACTTGGTGACAGATAAACATACAAACAAGCAGCAGTAGGTAAAAATATTACCTCCCTGATGGGGGCAGTTACCAGTCACGTGTGCTATTACATTATCTGTCATTATAGGTTAACAGCAAAAGATGTTGCATTGAAAAAAAAAAGAAGAAAACATGCACGCACTTGTAAACATGTCACTTTTTAATACTTGTGTATTTTTTAGAAGCTGACTCCAGCTAGAGGTCAAATGTCACAAAGCAAGAATAAACATGTTTCTTGAACCCCCCCCCCCCCTTCCCCTGCCCTCCCTCCTATCATTCCACGTGCCGTCCACCAATGCCACCAGCCCTATCCCAGTAATCCGACCTTCCTGCTCCCGCACACTCTGTTTTCACTCTTTTCCAATAATCGTCTAGTTACTTCGCTCGCCTCTTTCCCTACTAGCTCACTAGCCGGACATCCCATTAGTTGTTCTAGGTTAGCAGGTCACAGTATTTATGTCTGGCCCTTGGCTCAGCTCTTGGGATGCTACTGGTCTCTTTATCAATTCTTCTTCAATGGTTAGCGAAG